>JAPQRP010000002.1:10812375-10832950 GCA_037367295.1 Apogon hyalosoma
GCTCTGAAATTAAACTACTATGAGCTATTTTTGTTGTTATCATTATATTTGTCCAAACAAATGTTCCTTTAGTTGGACCAGGCAATAAAATGAACAAGAAATCGAAGAAAACAAGGGTGGTCTAATTATTTTTTTGACTGTAGGTACCATTGCCAACACCAGTTTATTTTCAATGCATTTTTGCCGACACTAGTCCTGTGCAATTTGTTTCATGTGACATCTGTATTAGTGGACTGTGTCATCTCTCGGTTAAATGGTGCATAAAGATGAGTATCAATGTTCCGCTCATCATTATCATTTTGTTCATTGTATCCTTTGTTCTGGGCTCTGTGAGGACAGAGTGGAACCAGACTATAGTGTTGTCTGACCTTGGCAGAATGCTGAGGGCAAGAGTCGACATCTGAAATGTTGTGAGATTGACTGTCAGGAAGAGATGGAAGAAGCTCTTTGATCTATAAGTAAAAACTCCACAGTTTAACAATGTTCCACTACAAATAAAAGTTGAGGATTAAAAATTTGACCCAAGTAAAAGCATGAAACTGTTATTTGGTAAATGTTCTTAAACAAAAGCGTACATAGTATACATCATTTTATTTATTTTATTTACCAATGAGTACTTGTGAAGGCACTGATGGTATTCAATATTATAGAGCTAATTTAGGGCCTGGCCAAGTGAGTAACAAAGTAAGAAAGCACTGTGCAGCAATACTAATCATTCCATATCTGTTTTTGGAATTAATTTAGCAGCAACTGTAATAGCTCAAATTGTAGGTCAAAGCAAGTACTTTAACATGCCATTAAGGAATAATAACCAAATATTGAATAAAAACATGAATTTATCATCGCTGACAAAGTAACAGAGTGATGAAAAATATACAGCAGTTATTCAAGGTTTGGAAAAAAATGCCAAAAAGTGCTGTTCCTCAAGGAAAGTGCAAATATTTAGCATAGCAAACTTTTCCTAATATATGAGAGTACATTATATTCAAATATGAAACTGATATAATTTTTATTTTAGTTTTAAAAAACATTAATTCATAGTAAGAGTGAGAATCCAAAAAATTAACAGAGTGAGGTGTTTGTTCAGTGTGATGCACCTTGATAATGATCAAAGATTTTATTAAGATACTGATAAAATTAACAGTCTTTGGCCACATATGTTTCATTACTACAGTAATACACATCTTTCTGCTGTTTTTGAATGTTATTTATTATAAAATCATTACAGTATTTGATTATTATGAAATATCAGATTAGACACATGCATATATTTTGAACATATTTTTTACACATTCCTATTTACATTCTGAATTTATGCTGTATACTTTCATTTACAGCCTTTACTGTTCTTAATTTACACTGTATTCTGTTTACATAGAATTTAGCTTTTTCTTATGTATCCAGTGGTAATTCAGGTGCAAATTAAATAAACACAGTTTTAGAAACTAGAGATGGCCTATATATCTTTCATGCTGAGTAATCAAATATTGTTTTGGAGAAAAAAAGAAATTGACCCTGATGTTCACTGTTGCTTGGCCAGGCCCTTTTACAAACGCAATTTCCAGAAAAGTTTGGACATTTTAAAATACAGTGAAAATGTTAATGTCATTTATTGATTTATTTTAGTCACTAAAAACAAATGATCCTCACTGGTTCCACTGACCAACTTTAAATGTGGTTTGTAAATGTAAACACAAGCTGAAACAGATTCATGTTTACCAGTGTGGTCCTTTGCTTTTCATTCCTTTAGTACACGTTGTAATCATTTGGAAACTTTGGCCACCGAGTGTGCAAGTGTAATTTTTGCCTGTTCTTACGGTGTGCAAAACTTGAGCTGCTCAGCCATTCGATGGTCATGGTCTGATTCTCATGATCTCGAACAAATATAGTTTTTCCTGAAAATAAAATGCAAACAACACTGCACTTCCTTCTCATATAACAGAGGTTCAGGTCGGATTTCTGGATGCAGCAGAGTGGCTGGTGTTCCAAAATATCCCTGCCCATGTGGCTTTACTCACCATGGTAATGTAACAGTTGCTCATACAGTGCTCTTTTTAATTTAACGTTCTTAACGAATTATGTGGATGCATCTAAAAAGTACAACATTTCTGAGATGATTTTTAGTTGAGAAAAAGCACTTTGTATGCTGTGAAATTTAAACCTGTGAAATTGAAGTGATATGTTTCAGATTACATGTTCATGTTCTCTCAGCAAAGTCAGACCCAGTGGTTAGAGACTTGAACTAAAATTTTTTGGAAATCTATAAGATGAGTTCTCTGTTTTCTACCCAAGGTTAAATAAGGTGACCCTTTTCATATCTGTAGGCTAAAAACTACCTAATTTTTTCTGAAAAGAACTGGATTGCTTCATTTGGCCTGACTTCAAAAGTTGAACTGCTGACCCAGGTCTATTACTGCTATTGATCAGTGTCTGCATTGAAGATTTCACTCTGCATGTCTTCAAGGTGTAGTTTTTAATGTCTTTAATTCAACAGCCTACAAATCCTCTACATTAGGGGAGTAATGGTGCACTCGCTTGTACCGCATCGGTTTAGTTCAGGGCCTTCGGAGGTGACAACAGAGAGTATAACGGGCACAGAATAGAGCTGCACAGTATATCGTTTGAGCATCGTCATAGGTCCTGCAATGTAGGAGGCAAATTAACTCATGTTCTCATCTAATTTCAACCTGGGTACCTGACACACTGTGCACAGCCATCTACCAATCACAAGTGTTCTTAATCAGTTTGCCGAAGCAGACCACACCCCTGCACATGGAGTGAGTTGCTGGTAACAACATTGAAAAATGAGTAACGAACAAGAGAAAATCACTGTAAACAAACACTTGGTGCCAAAAAGAAAAGCAACGTCAGGTTATCTGGAATTATTTCAGCTACAAGAAGGATGAAACTGAAACATGTGTTCTGTGGCGACAGGTGGAAGGCACAACGAGAGGAAACACAGCTACTTTGTTTGATCATTTACATCGGCACCACACGGCTATTATATCCTCCTGAGTATTTTTTCATGTCACGATATATATTGCAGGGTTAAAAAATCGCAGTGTCAGTTTTTTTCCAATATTGTGCAGCCATAGCACAGAAGCCGGATCGGACAGTTTAAGTTTCACTTTCGGTTTTTGTTAGTTGGGAAGCACACCCCTGAAGTCCCCCCCCTTCACTGATCTCCTTCACTGTACTGAAAATGTATCAAACCGAAGACCCCTGTGCCAAAAATGTACTGAACCGAAATTTTTCTGTAGCATTACACCCCTACTCTACATATGTATTAGCAACTCTGAAACACAAACTCAAATATAGACGATACAGAATGAACTTGACTCTGAACTTACAATCAAAGCACTGGCCACACATTTAATAAAGCCAAGTCTGATGGCCTAGGAGTAAATGTGGGTCTTTATTCTTTTTAACATGAAGAAAAGCATGAATACCTATTCGGCGCCCATGCAGCATGCCAGTCCAACACAAGGACTTACTCATAATCTACACCATCGTGATGATTGCCAAGGTTAGAGAGAGACTCACGTTTTTAGGACTTGATGCGATCTTGGGTACGGGCTGCTTTTTATAAAATCTCTTTGGTATATTACAGCATGAATATCACATGATGTAAAGTAGTAAAGAAATATTTTTGTCCTTTTTAACAGTATTAATTCATGAATGGCTCCAGGGCTGCTGCTGCTACTGTTATTTTCATAATTGATTAGTTTTACCATTATTAAAATGTCACAAAGACATAAAATCCAATTCATGCATACATGGTTCGTAATTAACTACGAAATTCATTGGTTAATTGTTTCAGCACCAGTATGTTTGAAGTTATTTTCAGTCCGATCAGACGAGTGTTTCATACCTGACCTCCATCAGCTCCGATCCTATGTGTATTAAAACAATATTTCACAGGAGGAAAAATATATTTGAGGTATAGCTGGGTGATGTAGCTGAAAAATGTAACAAGCTTCATTTCAGTCTGTTGAGGATTATTGATAGTTTTAAATGACCTCTTTAAAACCAGGAGAAACAGAGTTGAATTTAATCACTTCATTTATCAGGGCGGACAGGTAAATACAGTACAACATATAGGGAAAGACCAATCAATACCGTCTTTGTACCACTTTAAGTCATATTTATTTAGTTTGACATTTTCTATTCTCATAGACGTGTGAGAGTACAATATGTTCAGGGTCGGTGTGTTTAATCATTTGGTTTACAATGATGTTCAGCCCACAAAGCGGCTGATAGCATACCACTTTCTTCTGTTTTTCTAGGTCGAGATACAGTTGTTTTTGTTGGGTTTTTTTTGTAGCTGCAGCCGCTTTACCAGCTTATGGCATTTAATAACCGTAAATCATGTTGCTGTCCATTTACTGTGGGCTCGCTGCCTTAGTTATAACTTACCAAGACTGTGTGAAAATCTTTGAGTGAAGATGACTCATGCTGCAGCTTTCTGTGTCTTATAAGCCATTTGTCACTCATGTTTCACCTCCACAGTACTTTTCATTGTGATGGTGCAACTGAAGTGTGTCACATGTCACTCATAGCACGTTCTAGTAATAAAAGTTATGATAATGTGTTTATGAGCAATTGAAAGTCGGCCTGGTGTGCAATTCAGCTGGTGTCTGTGTATTTATTATATGTTGTCATTAGAGCCCGACTGGTTAATCGGCCGGCCGATTAATCGGGCCGATTGTAGCATATCACTGATTAATCGACATCGGCCAATATGTAGCCGATTTATTTACTCTTTTTGCTGCGAAGATTCTGTCGCTCGCTATTCCTTTATTCCTGTGTGTCTGTGCTGCCCGGAGAGTTAGAGGAAAGTGTGTCCGTTTCACTTTCACTTCTGCTCTTACAATCATGCTACTAAACCCCCCCCACACACACACACACACGCACACACACACACACACACACAAAATCACGGAATCACAGACCGCTATCCCCCCACGCTCCAAACCCAATATATTGGATATCGCCTTTTTTTAGCCCCCAATATTGGTATCAGCATCTGCCCCCAAAATCCTATAGCGGTCGGGCTCTAGTTGTCATAAGTTTGCCTTTAAGAGAAATTATTGAATATTCCATTGATCAGTTATTTTATTATGATTAGGGAAGTGTCTAATGCACAGGTGCTCGTGGGCAAAACCGTCCCGCCAAAGGGTCCAATCCAGTCAGTGGGATGAATTTGTGAAATGCAAAAATTACACTGAAGATATTAACAATCAAGGATGTTAAAATAATTTTAGGTCAATTCGATCTAAAGTCGGTCAGACATAATGAAAACTGCTAATTTTTCTCTGTTTTAGTTTTTAAAAAAGGAAAATTGCACAAAAGTGTTTACATTTACAGACTAACCCTTAACAAAAAATGTGAGTTACCACAGCAAAAATAAAGAACCTGAAATGTCTTAAGAGTAGTATGTCTAAATTTAACAATATTCTGACTAGTATTAAATGCCTTGTGTATTTGTAGATCCACTGTGATCTGTAAGTTGTTGAACATGTACATACTATAAATTACAGTGTAATCGTATTAAAATTGCACTTTTTTTTAAAGAATTTTCAGGTTCATATGTTCAAGTACAGTTCATAGATGTAAACATTTTCATTACAAAATTAGACTTTTTTTCACTCCAAAACATAGAGGAAACTTTGCAGTTGATATTATTTATAACCTCTTATTCTGTGATTTATATTATTTTACTGGTCCGGCCCACTTCAGGCTATACCATATTGGGCTGTATGTGGCCCCTGAATGAAAATGAGTTTGACACCCTTGGTTTATTGGGAATACATATTATGATACTTAGTTATAGCCTAATATGATATAAAGACGATCAATGAAAGGCTCAGCTCTATAATATTAGAGGTTGATAATAGAGCTTTATAGTATTATTTTAGATATACTTGAGCTTTATTTAGCTTTCCATCATTTTCTTAAACTCCCGTACATGTTTCGGATGGGGGCTTCAAACACCTATTCAACTGTTCCCCATTTGCTTTTCCTGAGCAATCATTTACTTTACCTTCTGACATGTTGCGAATTTTAAATCATTGCAAGATTAAATGTCACTTTCAATTATATTTTGCCAGAGTGAGGATTATGTTACATCTAACAGGGAAAGTTAGTTATATAAAAATTTAACTTGCTGGGTGGGCTTTTCTGAAAGGGGTTATTTGTAGTGTTATGAGCATTGACCTTTCGTAGTGTACTAAGCCCCTCCCTGTGAAAGGTGCAATACACCCCTTTTGAACCTGAGTGTTGTCTGGTCATCACTGAAGTCTACATAGACCCTCACAGCCAGTTCATTCCCTCTCTTGGCCACTGCAATACCATTCTGCATGATGCTGTTGTGCTGTATTTATCAGGAGAGCTCATTTTTTTCTTGTTTGAGCAGCTACAGTTAGTCCTTAGCTCAGGGTTTCTCAACCTTTTTTGAACCATGCCCCACCAGCAGCATTGTGAGCCTACTCTCTCCCCCCAATGCCTGAAAAAAAAGTGTGTGTATGATGTGCTGGATGATATGCCCCCCCAATTAATCTAAAAGTAACGTGACAGACCTATATGACAAGGATGTGGTGGGTTATATAGCTCTGTAGATAAAGCTGTGAGAAAGTGAGTTCCACTCACGTTATCATTGTCTGCCTGCTGCCCCCCCCAAAAACAAATTTACGACCGGTGGTGGATGGGGTGGGACCGATGTGCCGGACGATATGCAACCCCCCTCTAATCATGGACCTCAACAGTAGTCACTAACGCACCTGGATGCATGTGTGACAATGTCACTCCCGACCCCCCCGCATGTGCTCATGCCCCCCCCAGTTGAGAACCACTGCCTTAACTCATTCCCAATGTGATCCAAATCTTTTTTCTTGATTTAGTGATGTAATTGAAGCTTCTGTAGGGGGTCTCTGCCATTTATTTTATAACCATTTCTCCTATTTTGTGGACTGTCAGGGAGTTCAACATTTATATCTTTTGGTTTTAGCCACTGTGGGTAAATGTGAGTTTTTGTTTATTCTCTTGGCCTTAGAGATATCCTATTGTTATCCTATTGCTTTTATTACTGAGTTACTTTGTTTGACTCTAAAAGTTGTTTCGTAGTGTTTTTCATGCCATCTGGTTGCTTTCTGGCACTTTGGTCAAAGATCATAAATCCATTGGACTGTCTGTATGAATATATTGGTTTATATCTCTACAATTCAATACATTGGCATCTTTGGCAAAACTTCAACTCTTCATTCTAAACACTAATGATAATTTCAGATCGTTTTAGAATATTTGAAAGTAGAAATGTTGCCTCTTCAAGAATATGGCTGTTCAGTATGGACTGCTTTTATATTTGGAAGACATTTAATCATGATGCTGCATCTTTAGATGTAGTCAGGCTGATCAAATGGCTTGAGTGTGCTTCATACATGTAAAATAACATATTGGACACAGGTCAGATCAGTTCCTGCTGAAATGGAGGGAAAAAAGTGAATAAATGCAACAGTATATGCCTCTTCGATAAAACTCTTCTTGATGTCAAGTGGTTGTTAAATAATTGGCTCAACAATCACCAGTAAATTACATTAGTTTTTTTGCCTCAAGCTTGTGAGACATGCTTGAGGTGAAGGCCTGAATAAATAAAATTGCCTTTAATTTAAATGGCAATATAGGTATGAGGGTTTTCTGCCTTCAGATTAAAAAAAAAAAAAAAAAAATCAGCAGGAAAGACATGAGCTTCAGCTTTTTTGTGCAATATTACAGCAACTAATCATAGCATCATTTGGGGGTTCTACTTGTGAGGTGCAGAAAAGGGCATATTTTCACAGCATGTACAGTGGAGTAGGGCAGCCAGACTTGTGAGATAAAATTATATGCAGCTGGGTGGGGGACCTCCAGTCTGATCTTTAGTGATTCGATGTGTACCAGTAATAAGCTGGGAATTGCACGGACTTTTTAAATTGCCTTGGAGGATGTCTTCAAGGGGTATTTTCACATGATGCTGCCTCGGGTGCAGAAAATGTCTGGACTGCCACTGACCAAAGCAGTGTGCCATTGAAAACATTACCTACAGAAGCAGACACAGATAATGAGCATCTGATCAATCCATTCAGGGTTTTGCACAGCCTGTCTCTGCCTCGTTGTGTGGCTCTGATGTGCGGAATATCAACTAAGTATGTCAACAGGAAGTACATTAATGAGGTCCAAACGACTGACTGAAGGAGGCATTACAGACATACTTGTGACCTATTAGATTTCTGAATTCTGCTGGTGTTTGTGTTGGAGGCAGCAGTATCTAGATGGTGTGATTTGAGAATTGGTACTTGAATCTATTGACCTCATCTGGTCAAAGCATTGACATAGCTATTCAAAGATGTGCAACAATGAAAGTATGTTGTTCACAATACTTGGGGACTTCTACTTGATCATTTAATGGACCCACATATAAATGTTTCCTCTCACTGGCTGTGACCTTGTCTAGTATCTTTTTATGCACCAGAGAAGGAATAAAATAGAACCTTGGTCATGAAAACAGAAAACCCCCACTAAAATAGTGATTTACAGGAACAGCAGTCATGTAAACATTATATCTCTTCTCTAAGTTTACTGTCCACCAGTAATGGCGCTAAATTGAACTGCTCATTTACAGTGCATCTCTTTGTCTACTTGTATCTTATTTTCAGGATTATGCTTTGTGTTTTTGTATTTTATTCTCTCTTTTGTCATGCACAAACAAGTGAACACAATATACATTTGATGAACAGCAACATCTCAGAACAGACAAAACTCAGGCTAATTTACCTAAACTGTTTTAGCCTTAACGGTAAACTTGTTATTTAATGACAAATATTTGATTTAACTATGTTCAAACATGACTGTAGCCATAGCCTGTAGGTCAGGGGTGTCCAGCCCTGGTTCTCGAGGGCCGGTATCCCACATGTTTTAGGTGTTTTCCTCTTCCATCACATCTGACTATCATTATCAGGCTTCTGCAGAGCTTGATGATAGGCTCATCATTTGAACCCGGTGTTCTGGAAGAGGGATACATCTAAAACATGCAGGATACCAGCCCTCGAGGACCAGGATTGGACACCCTTGCTTACATTGTACATCCACACTGTGTACATTATAAAATGGACTGGGCTGGAGACCGGGCAGTAGAGATCAGTGTTTAAACTGTGCTCAACCTTAGAGATTAAAAAAAGCGGCTGCATATAGGTCAGGAATCAATAGGAGAATTGATAGAGGATCCGACTGATGAGCAGAGCTGATAATGGCACTGATATCAGAAAAATCTTATCAAGTCCAATCTTTAGTCCAGCAATGAAAAAGGTTTAAGAAAACCACTAGGTACATTCAGATAGGAGAGGCAGGCCGGCAGGTGCGGTGGACAGGCGGACCGATGGGGCAGCTGGGAGTTTGTGGATCATGACAGTTATGACCAGAGCAGGGCATTATGGGAAACCAGCTGCTTTTCACCACCTGCCACCCTCCACAAATGAACAGGGAACTACAAAGCAGTGTGTGTTCCTCTGTGTTTCTCTGTGCCCTAACAAATGTAAGCTAATAATCCAATTACAGCGCTAATTGGAGGATGCAGTCATGTTCTACTCAGAGAACTCACATCTTTACATGATGAATATGAAACGCACAGTGGGAAATTTGCTCACATTAGGGGAGGAGAAGTTAGGCCACCTGCTAAGAAAGTGTAGTGTTTCAGTTTATTAATTTAAGCCAAATGTAACCAAAATGTAACTTGTCTGTGATAAACTGACAAAATGGACAAACTATTAAATGATAGTAATTAGCAATAACATGTTAGAATTCACAGATAGGGATTTGCTTTATTAAACCCTTTTATTTATTTATTTAGATCATGTAAATGACAATTTAAAAACACAAATGCAAATAAATGATAATGAAAAGAATGAAAACAAAATAAAATGGTAATGTTAAACTGCAGTGTCTTAAGCCTCAAAATTTACATGAGTGAAAAGGAATAGGAAGAAGTATAAACTTATCTAATCCTACCCCTTCAAACCTTTTCATACAAACACTGTCCCAATTTATCAGCAATTTTGAAACATGTACATTTAGTTACTCATCCATATTACAACACATTCATCAACACATTGCAAAATTGATCTCCAAATAACAAACACCTTATGGAATTTATTTATCAATGTACCTCTGGAAAATCATTTATTTATGCCTCTTTTTAAACATAGTCATACTGGAAATCTGTTGTAGTTCTGCAACCCTAGGTGGAAATTCACCCTACATTCATTATGAATACACTTATCAATACACTGATGCATCGAAACCTAATGGAATCCAACGTTGAGTAAAAAAAAAAAAAAAAAAAAAAAAACCAAACATTAAGGGCATGTGAGTTTGTGTCATGGTTCAACTACCTGACAGACTATAGAACTGCCTTAAATGGACCTTGCCTCTTGCAAAGCCTCAAGCTGTCATTTGTCTCCCTAAACAGTACAGTAAATTTAGATTTTGTTAGATTTTAGGTTAGGTTGAATTGCTTTATTATCCCTGTAGGGAAATTTGGTCTCAGCATTTTGCTCATCCTACCTAATACACATAGAGTTCCTAGCATTACTATTAGCACATAGCACTCATTAGGAACAGTGAGCTGCCACTGAAGATACTTCGGGACCAAGTCCAGATATTGATCAACACTGTATAGTAAATGTCTTTTATTTTAAGTTTCTCTCATCTTAAATGTATTTTTATGCCTCTCCTTTGATGCTTTTATGTTTCATGTAAAGCACTTTGAATTATCCTGTTCATGAAATGTGCTATGCAGATAAACTTGCCTTGCCTTGTAGTCAGGGGCACCAACAGAATAATTAACCTATATGTATCTGTTTTGCAATGGTTGGGGGAAACCATGTGGTGTGGATTGAACAGATAAATCTAACACAGAGAGGCCCAGAACATTTTGACTGAGGTGACAGTGCTGTGGTGGAAAAATCTGTCAATCGAGAACACAAAAGTCAAAGCTGGTCTTACATGCGAGTTTATTCACCCCTAGCAAGGAGGACCCCTCTCTAATGAAACCACAGGGCTAAAGTGTAGGAGTAAAAGGGGTAAGGAGGAGCACAGGCATAAGATATGGCATGACAGGAAGTCAGCTGACAAGTGGTCAGAACATCATGAAACCATCATGACGTGGACAGGAGAGACACTCAGAGTCCTTCTTCTATGAAAGGGGGAAGAACCACAAGACGTAAGATGGGGGGACCACTGGTTATGTGCGTCAGCGAGAGACAAAACACTCCATGTTCATCTACTGTGCGATGGTCCAAGAGTGTACTGTGACATTAGATATGGACAGGGTAGGATGCTTTGTGCCATGTGTCAGCACTTAGGAATAAAAGATGTTTAGAGTAAGAGGCACACAAGTTATATAATGATATGAGTTTGCCTAGTTGGATAGGAATCACACAAATGTCAGATATGAGCAGCCTAAGTGACCTGGGTTTGACAGTTAGTTACATAAGCGACATCATTTTGCCACTACAGTGCTAACCATTATGCCACCACGCCGCTCATCAGGGTGTATAATTTTTTACTCTATGGATGATGTTAACGATCATTAAAGACCCCATTGGACTCCATGCAAACAGAACAAACTCTAGTCTCCCTACGAAAACCACAAGACTGTGATGTGGTTCCACCTGGAGACTGAAATCCTTTGTTTTTAGTCAGAATAAGGTGGACAATCTTCACACAAAATTTAAAATGTCAGTGGACAGAGGCGATAGATGGTACTAGAAATCAGAGTTTTTGATGGACCTCTTCAAAATTTCCTAGTTTAGTCAGATCACTCTGTAAGCACCCGTAACAATTCCCACATAAATGAAACATAGTTCATAGTTGTAAAAAAACTTTTTCACATGCTTCACATATTGTTTTGTATAAATCCATTAGTCACTATTTAAACAGTTCCTTCTGGGTCTGTTGATCCTATAGTGAGTAGTGAGGGTAGTACCTGTGTGGGAAGTTTGTACCAGGGCACAGATACAGTCATTAAGCAGTGGAGCTGCCATCTGGTTCCTGGGCCACTGGGTTTACATTCCCAGTTAAAAACACCCACACCTCAACAACCTTTCTGCATTTATTCATTGTTACCACTTATTAATCACCACCTTTCTGTAATCCTTTAGGGAAGAAAAGTATTTGCATTTACAAATGTTTTTGCCCCTTTTGCTCTTTTTTTTTAAAATTTTATTTTGGAAGACCTGAATGAAATAATGCACAGCTGTGAAATGACTAAATTTAAATGTAATCTGTGGCACTGCTCAGTAGTTCTCTCAGCTCTCACAAAGAACTTTATTTAAAATGTCAAACGTGGATTCGGTAAAGAATAAAAAGGTCAAGTTTAGAATTCTTTGTCTGTGCTGCTTGAGACAAAGAGCATATACAAGTCAGAAAATGGGAACTCACTCATAGTTTTCACTGTGTGCTCAGACCTTTTTATAGCTTTAAGGGCAGAAAATATTTCCATACTTGATAAAGCAAATTTTAATTTACATATGGTAAACTCAGGCAGGCAGAGAAATTTGCATGCAGTTGTGATGAAAGAAATGTCCATGTTGTCCTGGTATTATTTTATAATTTAATCATCTTAGAAATCTTCTTGCCACCACATTATTGGCAATAATGACTCTTAGGTCAAATTCCTAAACAAAAAAAACAAATATAGTAAAAAACTGCAGCAGCTGACATAATGATTCATTAAACCATTGGCTTTGCACTATGAGGAATTTAGAAATTTATTGCCTTCACAATGAATGGATGAAGGTTAAAAAGAATAAGAATAAAAAAGGTAAATACATCAAATTTTAGTTGCCACATTGGCAGTTAAAAGTGAACAAATAATGCAATTGTAGCAGAGTGATTTGTGACATTCCACAGTAGCTGGAATTGTGAGGCTGCTTGTTTGATTCTAACACTTTTAGAGGTGACGGTGAAAGGCATTTTTTTTTAATGAAAAGTGAAGAAAAGCCAACCACGTGAGCAATTTCTGTGCATGGCGTGTTTATGAGAGGACAGTGTTCTGTTCAATATGTTTTCAACATGTTTCAAGGCCAAAAAATCTAATTGTCAAAGTAGAGTATTTTGATTAAATGTAGTCTCCAGCAGTTCATGGTTTTGACCAGACTCCAGCGTATCAGCATTTTCCCTAAAAGTCCCATCATGTGCTTAGTAGAGTGCAGTTTTATTTTGCATATTTTGATTGAAAACCATTCACAAACAAAATAATCCAGTGGTGATTCGTTTTTACCCCTTGGCCGACTTCAGGCCGAAGGGGTATTTTATAATTGTTTTGTCCATCCGTCTGTCCATCTGTCCAACAACGTAATCGCATTATCTGAAAATGCATTGATATATCTGCACCAAATTTATACTATGGATGCATCTTGGCATGGAGCAGAAGCCTTTTGAAAACAGGTCACCTTGACCTACTTTTTCCTAACTCAGATGGGTGTGCCTTGTGCAGTTATAATATCTGAGTACTTCCAAATATTAATATGTATGTAACAGGGATGCCCCGATCTGATTTAAAGATCTGTAACAGGCCCGGTTCTGGGGGGAGGGGTAAACAAACATCCTGCCCTCTCAAATTAAAGTTTCCGAAGGAAGGGAAAAGGAAAATTAGCCGCACAACAGCGGGAGGCGTAGAGGAAAAGTGTCTATAAGTTTCACTTTCACTTTATGGTCCGGTAGTGATGTGCAAGTCAGGTTTTTTTCAACCTGCAGAGCTTTTGTTGAACTATTTGACTCGACCCAACCTGCCCCGCAAATAAACTGACATTCTTTTGACCTGCCCTAACCTGATCTGCGAGTAACCCGCTGATCAGCGCATCAGTAACGTACAGCACAGAATGCACCTCCATATAATTCCTGGACAGACCTGTCCATAGACGCACTACAACAGTGCAAACATAGGGCCCGTGGGCCAAAACTGTCCTGTCCAAGGTTCTAATTTGGCCCATAGTATGAATATGGGAAGTGGAAAAATTATACTAAAGTTATTCAGAGTCAAAGGTGTCATACTTGTTTTAGTTCAGGTTCCACATTCAGCCAAATTTTAGTCTCAAGTAAAATAATAGTGTAATAACCTATAAATAGTGACTCCAAATTTAAATCAAAATTTCATAGTAAAAAGTCTGTATTGGATTGGTATCAGAACAGTATAGGCAAAACTAATCCCAAAAAAAAATCAGATCAGAAGCACAAAAAAAAACCACCCAGATCAGGACATCACTAGTTTGTAATAAGTTTTACACAAAGACAGTCTAATCTAAATTATAAGGCAGCAACTTTCAACAAAATCTTTAACTAGTATATTTGGCTGAGGGGGACTAAAAGTGTGCAGCATGTTATGTTCGGTTTCTGTCTCTTCCCTTTAGGAGAATAGTAGCAGTTCCTGTCCTGTTCTTTCCACTGGGAAATGTGAACATGATCACACATTACAACTAATTCTTACACCCTGTACTTAAAACTGGCTCCATTTTTACAAGCTGCCTTATCTGCAGGTGTTTCAGACATTAAAATGATATTTTTCAGGCATACAAATTACAAGAAAATTAACCTTGTTTGTGGCCTGTCTAAGCAACAAGACAAATCTGGTCTAAAATGGAGGTATTCATGAGCAGTAAAAGAAAGTCATTAATAAAATGATGCTAGTTGGCAGTTAAAAAAAACAAACATCTTAATGTATTACTTTTTAATTTAGATCATATTAATCTTCATTCATCCTTCCATATAACATTCTCAAGACTGCACCCACTTAGGAGAGTATAGGTATTCAGGTGAAACTGCACTGTTTGTGTTTCCTACAGGATCTTAGTTACCTTAGACCCTGCAGACAACCCATAACTAGGTATTGACCTAAAGAGATGTCCAAATTTGAAGTAGAATTAATCATCAAGATTTGGTTTAACCTTGCCCCAGGAAATGACAAATTATAATACCATTAAGATTTGCTTTATATCATTGACCAAACATGACATGCAGCACAAGACAGAATAAAAAATGCTTGAACATTGGATTTGATTTACCAGGGACTTGGGGACACTGAAACAGTTCTGAAATAAAATCTGTCTGATAAATAATATCCCAGCCCTTCTGGTGTGCCCACTGACTTTGGAAAACATATGAATGGCAATTAAAGGCAAGAACCAAGCAAGTTTTTATCCCTCTTTAAATTGTGCCACCATTTACACGTCTGATGTCTATAACATCTTATTTTGTGTGTAATGTTTTAAGTGGACTGCATCTATTGTTGCATGTGATACATGTCACCAACACCAAAATGACATATTTCACTTTGTCCTTTGAAAATGAGGTGAAAAACACCCTTGGGAGTGGATAAAGAGTGTCTAAGATATTCACTTAATAGACTAAAGACATCTGTACATTGAATTGCAATCCAGTACAATGAAAACTTTTGTTTTGTTTTTCAACCAACATCACTTTTCAGGTCATGGTTTCAGATTGTTTTAATAAGTGTGGTAGGTAACCTTGTACAGAGGTGAAAGAAAGAACTGCTTTTCTTCCTTTTTTAACACACTTTTTCCAATGATGAAAGATACTACAAAAAATGAATGTAATATGGAAGATAGGCTTCTAAACAGTTCATTCCGGTATCTAAGGGTGTCCTTTCATATGTTTTTTTTAATTTATTTATTTTTTATGTTTATGCCCACTGTAAAGTTGTATTTATTGCTTTTTACCCCTCGACTTAGTTCTGGCCGAAGGGGTATTGTAATCGTTTTGTCATCGGTCCATCTGTCCATTCAACGACATAATTGCATTATCTGAAGAATGCACCTCAGTTATACTGTGGATGCATCTTGGCATGGAGCACCTTGACCTACTTTTTCCAAGGTCAAATGGACACATGACCCCTTTGTTTGAAGGCTTGAAACAGCCTTGTGCAGTTATGATATGAGTACTTTCAAATATAAATATGTGTAATAAGTTTTACACGAAGACAGTCTAATCTAATTTATAGGGCAGTAACTTTAAACAAATTCTTACACTATATTTGGCCGAGGGGGACTAAAAGTGTGCAGCACGTTATGTTTTGGAATATAATATTTTGTCTAAATCTTTTCTTGTGTGTTCAGCAACATGACACATGCCTAAAGTCAGTGACACCAGAAATGATGTTTGGAGATCAAACCAGATTTAAAAATACTTTTTATATACCAACAAAGCTGCAGTTGACAAACAAAAATAAAAAAAGCCCACAGAAATGGCTTTTATTGGAACTCAAGCCCAGTCTTTGTTTCAGCTTTGATATCACAGTTTACATCAATGTTTCTTATTAATAGTGTTCTAGAAATGTAACACAAACAATATGAGACTTTTATAAGCAGCAGTTTTGTTCTTCTATTAAACATCATGTTTTTTTCTTTCATCCCCTCCTTTGTCAGCTTCCATAAAAACAGGGCTTCATCATAATAATACTAAATCTAGCACTAAAACCACCACCTTAATTGGTCACTCTAAATCACCCGTAGGTGTGGATGGTTGTTCATTTGTACATGTCAGCCCTGGGAGGAACACATCCAGGGTGTACCCCACCTTTTCCTGTTGGTAGCTGGGATTGGCTCCACGATCCCCATGACCCTCCTGATGAGTAACCGGTTCCAAAGCACACATGGGTCATGGGTTGAATAATGATTTCAGGACTGATGAGAACATTATAGATCCATGAGATGAAGCTCTGCAAAAGTGAAACTTATTCATCATGGTAACCAACATTCTGCATCTGTCTGTTACTATGCCTGTGCAAAGTCATGAATATGTCAATAGTGAAATGTAATGGGCTTTGGTTTATATCATAACAATAAACAAATTGGAAACAAATAATTTGTTAATTTCAATTCAATAATAAAAGTAATTATAGAGTAGGCAGCATAGATCGTGTAGGACTCAAGAGGGAAGTACTGTAAATGTGTGTGTTATTATCTTAGGGCATTAATGATTTACTGCTTTATAGGGCTGCATGATTCTGGCTAAAAATAAAATCCCGATTTTTTTTTTTTTTTTTTTTTTGTTTCCCTAAAAAAAATTTGGTTTAAATTTTTATTTCATGGTAAAACTACAAAAGACAGCATAAGTCGGCATGTTGTTTTCATGTGCAGCCTGCAATACAACGCACCACTCCCACTCTGGTATGTAATGAAGTTTGAGGTGCTGAAATAAGTTGGTTGTGCTTCTGTCTTTGACAGATCCCACCTTCAGGCAGAGTTTACAGCGAGGAATGGTTTGGTCTTCATGAAAAACTTTGAGGCCTTACCAATTCCATACAAACGACTTGCTCTTGCTATTTTTAGCTACAAACTTCTCACCCTCCTTTGCAAACGCCATTTGTGTACTGGTGTGTGGAGCATCATCATCGCAATGTATGTGTGTGCAATAGTGACATCGCAGGTGCTGCAATGTAGGAGGCAAATGAACTCAATGTGTTATCTAATTTCAAGCGTACCAGATGCATACTGTGCACAGCGATCCACCAATCACAATTGTTCTTAACCAGTTTGCTGAATCAGACCACACCCCTGCACATGGAGTGAGTCACTGGTAACTACACTGAAAAATGAGCAACGAACAAGAGAAAATCACAGAAAACAAAGACTTGGTGCCAAATAGAAAAACGTCAGTTATCTGGAATTATTTTTCGGCTACAAGAAGGATGAAACTGAAACGCGTGTTCTGTCGACAGTGCCTTCCACCTGTCGCCACAACGACAGGAAATACAGCTACTTTGTTTCAGCATTTACATCGGCACCATACGGCTATTATATCCTCCTGAGTAGTTTTTCATATCGGGATATATATCGCAGTGTTTAAAAAAATCGCAATGTCAGTTTTGCGTATTGTGCAGCCCTAGTGGAGACCGCTGTCACAGTTGAGAGGAGGAGCCTATGGTAGTCCGGAGGCGTGGCCTGGAGACACAAGAGGGATGAAATTTGATTTGACGATTACACTTTTTTAAACATCGTCCTAATTAAATAATCTGATTTCAATTTAAAATGGATTAATTGTGCAGCCCTACTGCTTTATATTGTCTTTGTAGAGCCCAGAACATAAACAGACAAAACAAACATGCAGTTTTTGTAGACGTAAGCTTTAACTATAACATCTGGATTGAATCACATATTTGGTTTGTGTGAACAGATGAACAAGCCTCTTAATGTGTTTCAGTTTCCTCATTTTGTGCCTCATTTTGGTGTCTTACATGCACTTTTGGCTGCCGGGGAACAGTAGTACTGGAGTCACTTACCCTGAAGAAAACAAAATGAAATGAAATGAAAAATGAGGGTTTTTTTCACTACAGAAACATCAAGTTGGATGTATTGGATAAGTATTCAACTGAGTGCATTTAGATCTTTTTCTTGGCAACCTCCCTTTACCCAGCTGCTTTGATAATTCGTTAAAAATCCATCTTGTGTTTGAGATGTACTGCAGTGTATGAAAGTTTGGATTAGGTAGAAACGAGGAGAGGAGAAGTAATTGATTTGCAAAATGGCATGCAGTAATGCATGTAATTCAAGAAAGACGTATATGAAGAAGGTTATTAGTCTGTGGCAGAAATGAGCATCTATACTCATTACTCTTCTTTTCATAAAAATGAATAGCAGGGTCAAAGCGTTTTTAGTTGACTACATTTTGTGAACATTGAGCAAACTAATGGTCCCAGTCCAGCTCCTTCAGTTACTCACACATGGACAGTTTTTAACTAAAATGAACTAAAGTAGAGTTTTCTTTAAAACACTATGCATCATTTTGTGCAGCACATTGTTTAAGAAATAATTCTCCCTTCACTTCACAGAATTAAAGCCTGGCTGTCTCATTTTCAAGCAACTCAGTAAGTGAAGCCTTTGCAATTCATCACACTAGCCATTAGAGGCTTGAGCCTATTTTTCAGCTACATATTCTGAGTGTTGTTTTTGGCAAAGTAGCAACTAGACCTCAGGCAGAATCGGAGAGTAAATAATTAAAAGCACTCTAATGTTATGCTGAAATTCCGGGTATTGGGGTCAAATAACATTACAACCAGCATGAGCCTTCTGCACCTTCTGCAGCTAGTCAACAAGGAAAAGTTCACATTTCTTAATTATTATTTGTGCATCAAAGCTGAATATCAACTCATACCATTAAGATTTCATGATGCCTGAAACAGAAAGCGCAGAAAGGAACTTGTCATTCACCTAAATATGTTCATCCTCTAAGCTTAAACATGTTTTATATTGATCCAAAAACCTAATCATTGAAAACAAAGGCAGCAGGAAAACATTTCAGGATTAGAAAGCAAATCATTAATCACGTAATTCACAAAGCTGATCATATCTCTGTTCACAGCCTTAAAGGGAAATGCTTTTCATTAATGGTTACAGAAGATATGATGAAAATACAGCACCATGCAAAAGCAATAGACCGCCATTAGGTTTGTTGTTTTGATAAAATAGCAGTTGGTAATGAGATCCTCCCATAACATCTCATCATTAAACATTGTTTGCTTGAAATACCAGTCCCTACTAAATATTCCAGCTGGCAGAAGCCTGAACCTGCTGCATTCAAATGTAGACTGTGCAGATTATATGTGAAGGTGCAGAAGTTAAGTGACTTGTCAACTCTGTAGACGCAAACAAGGAGAAAGCTCAGTTTTTCATCCCTGTTTGTTAAATGTTGACACTAAAATGCTGTGTATGAGCAGTAGCCTTTGCTCTGCTCTTCACTGATACATTATGCAACTCAGATATTTTAAAGCAATTAAACTCTACTTTGGCTTTGCTGAGATGCTCTCCGTGGCATCTGGTTTGACTTATTCACAGCAGGAGGAGGGACACATCAGCAAAAAAAGCTACTAGCATTAAGTAATCAAAGAACATCAATTTGCATAACACACTGTTGAGTCGACTGCGTGTTTTTGGTCAGAAATAAAATGGAAAATCTGTCATGTCACCTCATTTTCATGTAATGCCTGTATTTTTCTGCCTGATTTTTACATATACATGTACATATACAATACCATTTCCAAAAAAGTGATGACTCTGAATGCAATGACTTGCTAATCTCATGAACACATATTTGTAATAGAACGTAGAAAATGTGTAAAGTGACCAAAAAACATGTAATTTTGAATTTGATGGAAACAGTGTTTTCTGTGGAATTGAATTGTCGTGTGTGCGTGGGTTTGTCAGTTTCTGTTGTGCATTTTTAAGGGAAGAAAATGACTACATTGCAACAGGTTTTAATAATTTAATGATAACATTTAATAACGAAAATAGTATTAATTATTGAGTCATGATACACTCTGTGACATACAATCACGGAAAAAAAATTAGACCATCAAAAGTAATCAAAAACAATGGTTTTGCAATTCAGTACTAACTCCTGCGTGTATCATGTGACTAAAACAGAAAAGAAAACATGGAATGAATAAAAGCACAGTTTTTGTCAGTACAGTGACATAGATATTGATGTAAGAACTGAAGTGATTTTGGTTATTATCAAGAAAACATGGAAA
>JAPQRP010000002.1:10833050-10858036 GCA_037367295.1 Apogon hyalosoma
ACTATGAGCTATTTTGTTATCATTATATTTGTCCAAACAAATGTACCTTTAGTTGTACCAGGCATTAAAATGAACAACAAACTGAAGAAAACAAGGGTGGTCAAATAATTTTTTTCCACAACTGTAGTCCTCTGCAGCACAGAATGACTCTGAGCATCTCTGGCAACACATTTCGGGCAGTTTGTCCAAGTAGAGTTACAGTCACGCTTGTGCAAATGGGCACTTGATCTGGTAGTGACAGGAAGCAGAACCAACCAGTAAACATGGAAGATGCTACCACTGCTTCCACTGTTCTGTGTTGTAAAACTTTAACATTTTAAATTCAAGACTGTAATACGCATAGCTACCTATTATTGATTGATTGATTGATTTTATTTTTTGTATCAAATGTATAGTGTGGTGGCAAGGATTTTGCTGTGGCAGTGCATCACAGCAAATCCTTACCAGTGGAAACACTGGATGGAAGCAACATGTTACCAAAATTTGGGCCACGTTTACCACAGAGTAGCATCTGCTCCTCTTTTTCCAACAGTCTTTAAACTCAGGAAACTGAGGAGACGAGTTGGAGAGAGGTGTCGTGCCATTGTGGTCTGACAGAGGATTCTAGCTGCTCAAGTCCTGGGTCGTCTTTGTCATATTTGTCATTTCGTGATGTGCTGAATAATTTCAGTTAATGAAAGATGTGGACAGCAGATGGGCCACTTCAGGACTGGTACTCCTCTACTATGAACCCATTCTGTTGTAATAGATGCACTATGCAATTTAGCATCATCTAAATTAAATATTTAAGACCTTCCCAGAAAAAGACTTTGTCTAAATAGGAGCATGTGCTACCTTTTAGAATGACCATCTGTCCAGGGACTGCAGATGAAAAATAGCCATTAGGCTAACTCTGGTGCATTTACAGCAATGTGAATTAATGTACAATGTCTCTGTTAAATAAACCAATAAAATATGTTCCACCAAAACGTTTATATACCTTTCAGCATTGTTAGTGCCTTTCCACATGTTGAAGCAGCTCATACCATAAACACTAATGCACCCCCATACCATCACATATGTAAGCTTTTGAACTGAGCCCTGGTAACGAGCTAGATGGTTCTTTTCTTCTTTAGTCAAGAGAACATGGTGTCTGTGTTTTCCAAAAAGAATTTCACTTTTCAATTTGGGGCCAATGATCACTTAAAATGTGCTGAGACAAAGACGAAAACTGTTCTGTGGCCAGACAGAGAAGATGGCAGCATATGCCTTCCTTTCCTTTGCATGGTAGAGCTTTAACCTGCATCTGTGGTGAACTGCTTAGATATTGATTTGTGGAAGTGTTCCCGGGCCCATACAGTGATTATAGGATCATATCTGGTTTTAATGCAGTGAGGGACAGAAGACCACAGCCACCTAATATTGATTTTCAGCCATCTGCCTTGCACACAGACATTTATCTGGAATACTTTTGATTTCATCATGTAGCCCATGGTAGATGATGGAAATATTCAGTGTTCAAAATTTCTGAAATTGTTCCACAATTTTTAGGTGCAGTTATTTGCAGATTGGCCCTCTTTACTGCATCCCATGACAACACAGAGGTTCTTCAGTCCAGAGGTCTGTTGAGAGAGTCTTTAATTGAATCTTCAAGTACAGATGTTAGTGTGGTAGAAAGCAACGCCAAGATCTGACAACAAATGGTTGGATGAGAAACCTTCTTATCATAACCATCGTGCACACATACCCCTTGAGGTCCAGAACAGCTGTTAGAATGTCCTTTCTTATATATCAGTCTTGTCAGCATTTCTTACAGGAGGAGTGTATTACAAGTCAGGATCTATGATGAGCCCGAATCCATACCAGAGACTTAAAACCTGAGGGTGATCAGCTTCTATAATGACTGAGGGCCATTCTGAGGTTTGATGTGAATTCCAGACATACAAGGTTATTTTGAGGATATCCATGTGCCACCCATGATGGAATTCTGTGCATATGTACTTTTTAGAGACTCTGGCTCTTTTCGATTTTTTTTTATTATTATTCCCAGTCATGTTACATCATGTTGCCAATTAACCTGATTAGTTGGCAAATGTTCCTCCAGCTGTTTCTTTTCAGCAGCACTTATTTTCTAGATTTTTGTTGCTCCCGTTCCAATTTTATGGATACATGTTACTATCATTAAAAAAAAAACAACTTTTTTTTTTGTTTTTATTCTTTAGAATGATTTTCTCAGTTTAAACATTTATGTGTTTTCGATGTTCTATTGTGATTAAATATTGGGTTGCATTCTGTTTTTATTTAGACTTTAAACAGCATCCCACAATTTTTGAACGGGTGTTGTATATAGTAGTATGTGGATGTTATTATTTTTATGCTTTATTCAATCTGTGATTTGTCACAAAGTGTGTGTTATAGAGGAGTATCATTCAAAACATTACTACACTGATATTTATGCCATGGCCTCTGTGTTTGTTCCTAAATTATTATTTTTTTATTACCAATTCTCCATTAAAAAAAAAAGAAAAGAAAAAGTACATTGTACATTATATATTCAGCTCATCAGCTTTTCAATCATCTCAGAGCAGTTTCCTACTAAACATATCTGACTATATTGTTGTTGTTTGACTACGGTTTAATCTATTTGGTCTTATGGTTTAATACATAGTGTTTTCCACTCAAAGTAATTTTACAGTGTAAAAAATAAGCCTATTTATTATTATTATTATTATTATTACTTTACCAGCTTGAACTTCAGTAGGTAATAGAATGGGGATATGTAAATTTAACGTTGGCTGGATGGATGATCCTTCATTTGCAACATGGTTGAGACTGTTCATGGCCTGTTGTACTTTTGCATTGTCTTATATGTGATCGAAATAGCCTTGAAAAAGGTCTTAGGATGTCTTAAATGTGGTTTCCTTAAGCCTACAGAGCTTGACTCTACCATGTCATGAAATTGTTTAGGATCTTTCCCAGCTACCTGCACTGACACTAGTCAGATTTGCCCCTTAGGTACTGAAATTTGGAGGCAATGAAACATTTTTTGATACCCAGTAATATTCAGTTGGTTCTATAAACTTCTCAGTGGTGCATATCAGTAGTTCTTGACTCACGACCCCCCTACAATCATCAGTTTACTTCTTTATCCTCCTTTAAATTGTGCTAGTTGTGTTTCATTTCCAGATGTTTCTTAAGTTGAACTCATTAAAAGCTTTCATGTGTGAAATCCATACTACTTGCAGTATTGTTTCTGAAACTTGTCAGGAGTTGAGACGTGCTGGATCCGGTGTGCTGTATTTCCCAGCTGATGGTGCTGCTGTCAAACCTGCAGTTGTGACCTGCCTTAAGATAGCTCCTGTTGGCCGAGTCTTGAGCTGGATTATTTTTTCTAGCACAAAACCATCAAAATGAAAAAGTTTTTTGTTAACTCATGCACATTTAAAATTTGACTGTCAAACTCTAAATAAAACCAGTCCAACAGCAGGTGGTATCATTGGCACTGGTAATGTCATGTAAAAAACATTTTCTGGCCTTTATTAATATGCTATTTTACTTTTTAACGTGTTTCTTTTTTCTCTCCAACCATCTGCCGACCCCTAGAAATGATCTCATACCCCCTACCACTCGTCAAATAACAACAAAACAGAATGGTAACAAGACAATATTTGTGATATCCTTTATCCAGGAGTGTATTTTGTATTCAACTACCGCTGATATCCAACTCATTGCTGCCCTGTCATAGACAAAAAACAGCCAGCTCGAGATACTGCCAGCTGCTCATGCTTCCTTATAGGTAATAAGATTCAGGACCCAGTGTCCCGCTGTCTAAACAGCCAAAGGCTAGATGGCATGTGGGCAAAGTGTGTAGGCGTGTGTGTGTGTTTCTGAGTGTGTATGGGATCACAAATTTGGGGTGGTGGTATTAAAAAAAAAAAAAAAAAAAGGACAGTTCAGCTCTAGTTGTGGGGATTTTTGCCTTTGCCTCTGGTCAAGAGAAGCTGTAACTCATTGCACTGTCTAACTGAAGCAATCAGTGGCTGCAGACTTTCCAAAACTCCTGGGGACCCACTTACAGTAGCACAGACCTAATCCTCACAGGATATGCCCGCTCTACACTCTACTGTAGAGGTGTGCACACGCTGAAAGGGTTAGGACTGTCCGGAGGGATTTATATGCAAATGAGACCACCCTGCTGTCATCTGTGTGGTTACTGATGTAGATTTTCTTTTGCTTTTTCTTAGAATATATGTATATAATATACTGTATATATTGAAATATATACACTATATTCTGATATTTTTCTTTTGCATCAGTGCCAGGTTTCATGCTCGGAAGCATAAATCCTCTGTTGTATCCCTCGCCCAGTATGACTTATGGATTTGCTCTTTTATACTGGACACAGCTGTGCACACCCACACACCATGTCTGAAAGCTCATACAGCCGTTGCACAAGAGAATGCATTCTGGGTACGGCACAAACATCATTTAACATTACTGCCTGGTTACTCATTATCACTGTTTGTGCTAACCAATAATACACATTATCATCATCACAATGTGAACAGGCTGCTTAGAAATAGCACAGATCATTTTATTTACATGCATCTTGGTCTATCACAATTATGACATCATGTCTGTACTGAATTTATTTGAGCTAAAGTATTTTGTGCAGTTGTGGTGATTGTCATAGTTGTATAAAAGCTGCATATTTGATGTCTGTCAATATTTCGACTTCTGTTTTCAATCTTTTTGAGATTTAACTGGTACTCTTATTTCTTTCCCCTTTTATCATGAGGTGCTTATTTTCTATTAGTTTTATAAGTAATTTCTTTGTATATTTCAGTTATATGCTTTGTATTGGGTCAGGGCTGTATATTAAATTCTTTTGATTAATTGACATTTTGCTTTTCTAAAAATGGTGAAAAGTTTCTATATTGCAAAATTGATGATTGTTCCTCTGGATTGTATTGTCCAGTCAGATATGGTGCATAGTTTTGCACCAAAAATACAAAAACCAAGGCTCTCTCTTATAATTTAAAATGCCTTTATCAGGGCTGGACTGGGACAAAAATTCAGCCCTGGACTTTTTGGTCCAGATTGGCCCACGACAACCTGTAGGCAGATGCTGTACCGACTTGCCCTGTTAATGTACTTACACACAAGCCCTTAATACTACCACTTTTACTGAACAATATCCCCTACAATAATATAGTAACAGTAGTTAATCAGTGCTTGATTGATGGGAACTGTTTAATGTGATAATGTCCAAAGTAAAGTGTACATATGTGTTGTTCAGCTTACCGCAACATCACCACCTCCTTCACACAGTGGAACATCTGCCTCAACATTTTCTACTTCAGTCTCCGGCTGACGGACCATGTTACTGGTGGTTTCACCGTCTCCATCCTCATCAGACTGACCTCATACCACCTGCTGTTGCTGTGAGGGACCTGCTGAAGCAGCAGCCACTTTGCCACTAGCCTCGGACCCTGCAGCAAACATCATCGGAATTTTTACCCGTTGCAGCCTCAGCTGCTAGAACTTTTCTTGCCTTATCCCTCAGTTTTGCGGCACCGCCTTTGCATTTTTTTGTCGCCTTGTCCATTTTATTAATTACCTCCACCAAGGAACAGTGGAGGTTATGTTTTCATCGGGGTTCGTATGTTTGTTTGTCTGTTAGCAAGATAACTCAAAACGTTGTGGAGGGATTTTCATGAAATTTTCAGGAAATGTTGAAACTGGCACAAGGAACAAATGATTACATTTTGGTGGTGATGGGGGCATCTGCCTTGGTGGAGGTCTGCGCCCTCAGAGTGCTTTTCTATTTTCTTTTTATGGGTATGATGATACCACTATCTCTATGACGACTCTCTTGGCTACTTTTTTCATAAAGGTGATTGGATGAGAGGGTGGGACTCCTGGGCTGCTGTAGCCTCTGTCATAGGGCCAGTGGGCCAGGTATTCTGAAAACGGGCAAGCCAGTGGGCCAACTGTCACCTCTATGCTGAGTCTGCAGCCCTGTGAGCCGGGGCTACTCAAGGTCAAGGATTGACCATTTAGATGAAAGACAAATCACTGGGCCAATTACATGTCTATCTCCTGGGGCTGGGAGGGTTACTGTATTTACAAAAAAAAAAAAAAAAGGCTGTCCATTTGGCCCCAGTATTGATCGGCCCACCGGGAAAATGACCGGTATTCCATCTGGCCAGTCCAGCCCTGGCCTTTATTTATTATGGCATGTCTCAATGGACCACACTGAGCCCCAACACGTTTCAGCCTGCTGGCCTTCATTGGGGACAAACAAGATTCAAATGTAACATGTGAGAATATATACAAGTATTCCATCAATAGGGCTTCTCCACCTGTCAAAGGGTGTGGGGAAGTAAACCTGTGGGGAAAGTGACTAAAAAGTACCACCAGATGGTAGTGTTAACCCCAATAGCAAATGACAAAATTTAAAAACGGTGAATAATTGAGAGAAAAGTATGAACTTCTATAAAAACACCGTGAAATCAAGGTCTTCATTCAAACCAGGGTGTTTAGTGGCTTGAAGTTTATAAATCCAGAATGCGAATGGTGCATAGTTTTATTGAAGAAAGCATAGTTTTGTCTATAGACAGTTCATGTAGACAAAAATTAAGAGATTAAATTGTCCAGAGAGTTGGAAAAAAGAAATTGAGATTTAATTTTCTGGCCATATCACACAGCTCCACTTTCTATTTAAAGTGATAAATGATTACATTTACAGCGTTCAGTCAGTCAAAATGTGACAGAATCATGCCTGTTCAAATGTTCTTAAAATAATTCTGTATAAAAGTCACCTCTGTTACAGATTCCTATGTGCACTTTGAAATCATCTTTTCAAACGTTCACCTGTGGTTGAAGCCACGCCATTAAGCGGACCAATAAACTGTACATGTGGTGAAAACTCCTACCTTTTCACCATTTGGCAGCGAGCCTGAGAGAGGATATTAGAGTTTCCATAACCATTTTGTGTTTAAGAGACTGTACATGAAGGTCACTGGAGGAAATGATCAGGCTAATGCTGTCGTATGCTCTTAGCCATTACCATGTGCAGCTGAATGGGAAAATCTTGTGCCATGTGTAATTCTGTGCCGTAGACATCAAGTATTTGAGTTTTAAAAACACATGTATAACCGGTACTACAAAAATCAATGTATGCCTGCATTTACCACTATTACCAGTGTAAGGTAAATTAACCTTAATAAAAACATATCAGATGGCTGACCATTTAACAGACTACTTATAGTAATCATCCGCTCACAGTGATCAATTTGACCTGGACAGACCCTACATGAGCCATGCATTCACAATCAGCACCGTTTGCCCAACCAGACGAAGCCCTGCTCAGTTTTCAGGTAATTGGTGTCAATTCGATGGCAAGGTTCAGGTTCATCTGGTTATCACAACTATCAGCATCACTGTCACTGAAATAGCCGAAAAACCTGCAAGTCCTGATAAAATACCTAATAGCGTGCAGACCTAATCAGTGATATCATGTTGTCTTTTCACCCAGTCCTCTTAGAGAAAAAGAAATCTTGGGTAATTAGAGCTGCACAATATATCGTTTGAGCAATGTACGTGTGCGGAATAGTCACATCGCAGATTCTGCAATTTAGAAGGCAAATGAAGTCAGCGTGTTGTCATTTAATTTCAGCCTGGGTACGTGGCACACACTGCGCACAGTGATCCACCAATCACAGTCGTTTTTAATTAGTTTGCCAATGCAGACCACGCCCCTGCACACGGAGTGAGTCGCAGGAAATGTCGTCATTCGTTCACAGAAACAGTGAGACATTGGGTCGTCTCAAAGAGGGAGGATTTATTTGGCATACAGGGTAAACAGTATCAGTATCTGAGTCCATCTGAGTACAAGTTTGCATATGGAGACCAGTGTTTTTATGGCTTCTTCAGAGTTGTTACGCATACGTGTTTACGCAAGTTGCAGATAAGTTCATGGCTTAGTTGACGCCGCTGTATTCCAAAAGGCTTTGACACAATATGCTCTGTGCCTAGTGTTATGTAAATCAGATTGTCTGCAGAGCTCACAGCTTGTATGAACTTTAGACAGGGTATAAGTGTGTCCAAAGGTCACATGTAGTATACTATGGCCAAGTAATGACATAATAAAAGTATAGATCCACAGCAACAACATTGAAAAATGAGCAACGAACAAGAGAAAATCACCAAAAACGAAGACTTGGCGCCAAAAAGAAAAACTTCGGTTATCTGGAATTATTTTGGCTACAAGAAGGATGATATTGAAACACATGTTCTGTATCAACAGTGCCTTGCACCAGTTGCCACAACAAGAGGTAACACAACTAATTTGTTTGACCATTTATGTCAGTGCCGCACAGCTATTATATCCTCCTTGCAGTGTCAGTTTTTCCAATATCGTGCAGCCCTAATAATAATCCAGTTATACTTGTGAGTAAACTGGCTCTGTTTAGTCTGCGTGATTATTATAATTTTTCCTAATTCACTGATTTTTACACTCGACACTTAATACTGATATTACCTGAAAAAGTAGCAAATTATCTGAAAGTTTTGCTAATTTCTGTCAATCCTTCAGTTTGGCATTCTTGTTTCCGTACATTTATACAACTCTTTTCTGGTACTGTTTTGTAAGACCATTTATGTAAGCAATTCTATTTCTGAAAGCTGCACTTAGAAACTCCCACACATCAAAAGATGATCAAGAATGGGACCTGACCCTTAAATAATTGAGTGAAAGTTCCAGCTTCTAGTGTCAGTTTTCTTCTTTCCCAGAAGAAACTGGTTATTCTGGAAAGATTCATGATCCCATTTGCTTGTTTGAAGTTTGACAAATGACCCGCTTCAGGGAGTGTGAACGTGTACACACACACACTACGCATGTCTGTGTTTTTAATGGCTATTGATCCACTTTAATCCTCTAAAAATAAATCTCCCCACGGTTTATGCAGTTATGTCACTATTCTGGCTCAGAGATGTGTTTACGATAATCTGCTGGCTGTGTTTAAGTGCTGCACCGCTGCTGCCAGTTCCCCAGATGTGCCACTAATAAGACATGTCAAACTGTTGCCAGCCAAGCTCAGGCCAAGCACACAGGGACACAGTGACTCCCTCATTGATGCATTCATACCTAAATGCTAGTTGGCAGCTACTGCTATGGTCATTATCAGACATGCAAAAACCACTCAGATTCATTATTCTCTAAAAGGTTACATTAGCTCGTCTTTGTTACTGTTCTGGTTTGCCTGCGGTTTAGTAATGGAACAATTTTAACAGCCATCATGAAAGCTGCTGGAAAAATATAAATGTGTTGTACAAAAAGTGCACACAATTGCCACTTTTCTTTCACACAAACACAAACAGAATTGCAGCTAGCATTTCATCTCTGTCAGACAACAGTATTCCTCAAGACAGTTTGTAATAATAAGACTGAAACTGTAAAATGCATGAGTGAATAGTTTTACCTAAAGCTAAAAATCCATACCTTTATGCAGAGGCTGTTAACAAAAGTTAATTAAAAGTTTCTCAACCACAACAATGACTGAAGAGTATCTTGAATGGCACTTGAAATGCCGGTCTTTAATGTGTAAACAGTAACCTAACCCAATGTAAATGTCCACGAGTAAGTGGGTAATTTATTTGATTTAATTTGCTCCAGGGATGAAATAATAGTTTGCATTTAAGGGGCATTAAATACCACAGACGGCATTAACACTATTGTCCAGTACCCATGCTTAGGACTCAAACGAACTCTGTAAACAGGAGGAGTAAATATGAGATAAGTGATGTCAGATCAAACCTGTACATGTTGTATAGATTGACACGCAGGTGGACCAGAGTGGCTTCATGCTGCCTCCCTTGAATTAATCATCAAAATGCTCACCTGGAATCAGTGAAACATCTATAGGTACCTGCTCGCAAGATGCTATTTCTGGTTTATGATGCGTTTTAAATTATTGAGAGGCCAGGTTTTTACCATACTAAAAGATTTATTTGCTTCATCAAGGTCATGCTGTTTGCATCAGTGGGATTTACTGCATATTTACCTTTTAGGTCATCGTTTCCTCAAGATCAGCATAGTTTGTACCCGTTCGGACCAAAAAAAACCACACAGATCTGACTCACAATAGAACCAACATGATACTGGGTCCGATCAAGCGGTGACATGTGGACATGTTTGGGGTTCAGCAGTCTCTGTCATGTAAGCAGAGTCACTTATATGTATGTATTATCCATCTTTGAGTAGGTATTTATAAGCACTTTAACATTATCTATAACAACATTTGGGGAATTAACATTTTTAGGTGAAAAATGTCAAATTACTGCTTGGTAACATGAGGACTTGAAACGGGCATACATTTTTTAAGCAAATATCTAAAACATGCAGTTCTCGACATAAATTGATATCAAGTCGGACAAAACCTTTTAGATATTATGTTCAACTATGCTGAAAATAAATTCTGGAGTAAAATATTGAAAAGTCTCTATTTTATTGACATGAGAATGTGGACAGGCTGCCATAGTAACATGTAGGCGACTCTTTACCATTGTATGCATTAGTGCTGCCGTGATTAGTCAACACCAATTTTTCCATTGTACCGCATTCATTCTTAGCCCTCCCCCTTAAGTGGATCTGTGGAACATAACAACTTGTGTGGAACATATCCAACTTGGTTATTTTTTTGTTTGGTCATATTTAAATTGTTTATATTGTTTACATTTGTCACGATACAGGTGACATTTTATGTTTTGGCCCTTGAGTTGTATTCAAAATAAAATTGGCACAACAAAATAAAAACCCTTGATTTAAAAAAAAAAAAAAAAAAAAAGTCATTTAGATTAGTCGACTAATTGAAAAATGTGTCGAAAGATTAATTGTTAGAAGATTAGTCGTTAGTGGCAGCACTAGTATGCGTCATGCAAAATGTATCAAAGATCATTACTTTCTGAAAGTTTCACTCAAATATCTTAAAAATTAAAAAAAAAATTAATTTTTATGGTAACATGTGGACAGGGCCTTTTTAAGCAACTCACAAATGTTCAAATTCGTAAATATCAATAATATTCACAAAATAATGAAAAATGAATATGTGAAACTTAACAGTCATCTGTATAATCAACAAACTGAATACCTTCTCAAGTTTTTTTAGATATAATTTTTAGCGTCAAATTCAAGCTATGGTGTAAAAAGTACAATTGATAAAATTGGTTGTAACATTTCTACAAGTGGTATTTTAAAACAGATAAGAGTTCCATAAAATAGAGCTCTTTGGCTAAAAAAAAGTAGCCCACTTGATAAATGATGTGTGCAAATTTACTTCTTCATGTTGATGTTCACTTTCACTTATCGGACGCTCCTGTGTATGTTTTCGAGGAGTTGTTTCTGCTGGGAAGAGCCCCCTGTTCCATACAAATTTCTTTGTAAATTGTTTTACTTCATTAACAGTTTACTAACTTCATTCTGAGTAATTACTGGATGCATAATTCAGATATATGAAATATGTAGACATTGGAAAGTCGGGAAACATTTCACAGAGAATCGTAATTTTACAAAGACACTGCATCCTTGAGTCACAGAGAAATGAATGCAGCTTTTGGAGTTTTCAAGGCAAGTAAAATATGATTCCTTGCAAGTAGGGAAGTCTAATATTTATGGTTTTGAGTAGTTAATATGGAAAAGGTTGTCAGAGGTCCCAGATACATCTATAATGGGTTTGTCATTATCTGCATTCACTGAACTTTGACAGATCACTCCAGAGTTTGTGACAAAAGACAAATATACGACTCTGTTTATTAGAGCAGGTATGGCATTCGTCACATAGGTTTCCAATCCAGACAGAAATGAATATTTGAGACTTTGAGAAGTGAACTGTGTAATTTATTGCACTCTGTTGTAGCCTTGGACAAGGTGTAGTTCAGTATATACTTTGCACAGCTTCATCCCACCATTGATTAGTGACTCTAGTCAGGTTTTAGATGAATATAAATGAACACAAATAAACCTAAGTGCCCATAAAGGGTGACCAAGTCATGAGACCTTAATGTGACTTTAATGAGTAAAAATATAAAGTAGGCGACATCCTCAAGGACAAAGATATTATTCAATTTGTTTATACTTTAGGTAATAACTGTGAGGGCTGGATTTAATTTGAGATAAATCTGGTCAAACAGACCGACGTGAAGTGAGGGAGATGAATAAAATTGCGTGTAAATATTGTGCGTTTGCCTCATGTTTATGCTCAGATGTGATTTTTGTATTTACTCGGATGCAGGAAAACGGGGATGTAACTATTGGCTGTATCAGTAAACAAATCTGGCTGAGATGATCCTCAAATGCAAATGAACTGTATTCCAGTGGCAGCAGCAGCCGAGACCCACTGGTCATTAGCTGGACATTAAAGGTTACTCCCACAGTCATTTGTTACACGGGCACATTAACAACACTCTAAAGTGTTGTATTAGCTGTTTCAGCACATTTGACGTGGCCCTTTTTTGTGCATAAAAACAGAATGTTAGCTGGTCTGTAGAGTTTATGCTCATTGGGATTTTCATTTTCACAGCTTGTTATTTTGTTCACAGGATTTCCCCTGTAATAAGCCATAGGAGACTACACAGCTATTAAACTGTCGTATCTGTGGTTGAGCCTCAGTAAATGTATTATTATGGTTATAAGTGGTTTCTCTACCTTTATCATTTTCTCATAGTTTAGACCTGGGGCTTGAAGCATTCAGACAGCAGTAGATTTTATACAAAAGTGGAAGTTAGTAGGGCTGTTTAGTGTTTTCATTATTGTTATTGTCCTTTTTGTTTGGCAGGTAGACTGTAATAGATATTGTGCCATTTAATGTTAAAGGATTTTCCACTTTGATGATTTAATATGGATAATTTAGAAGTTGGTAGCAGTTTTCGCTCAGTGATTACCGTCTAAACGTCGACTGTTGATTGCTGTGGAGCTCATGAACACAAACGGTCGGACAAAAAATTAGAAGCAAAATACTGACAGATCTGAAATGGAAAAATCTGAGTTTCCTCTGAGTACTGCCTCATCGTCTTCCATACATTTACACATTTATTACCCCCCCCCGAAGAGGAGGCAAGAGGTATTACTTTTGATTCGGTTTGTTTAACACTCTAGTATCAAAACTATTGGTTGAATTCATACCAAATTGGGGTTTATAGATTGCCAGTGACCCAGAATAGATCTTATTACATTTTGGGAAAAGTAGGTGAAATTTCAGATTTTTTAAAATGATTTTTGTTAAATCTTTTTTTCCCTCCCATTTACTTATAATGGGTGAAATTTCAAATGTCTATAAAACCATCAATTTTGTTTCAATTTATTTTCAACTTGGCACATATATAGAAGTAATTGATATGCTGAGATCGGCACACGCATAGACATGATGACATCAGCTGGATCGATGATGAAATAAGCTACAATACGTGCGAGGGGCGGGGTTTGTTGTGCCTGGTACAACTTGTTAATGTCTATATCAGGTAGTAAAACAAACCCCAGATATGTGTAAAGGCTGACCTGGAATGAGTGGATTAATAAATAGTGCAACTTTAGGTCAACATGTAAAAGTATTAAAACAGGAGCGAGGGAGTAAGAAAGAGCTCAAGACGAGCAAAGAAAAAGATGGAAGTAGTGTGAGCAAATTAAACAAATAAGCCGTGAGTAATCTGTTTGTCTCCAAGTGCAAGTGAGTGGCTTCCTTTGTTCCTTCTGGTTCAGCACCTTTGTTGTGGAATGTTGTTAATGGTCACTTGTTAAACTGTACTGTTTCATCTGTAATGTTGATAACACCTGTATGACACGAACCCAGTGGCTGCTTTTCACTGCATTCGTTAAGCTACAATATGATGAAATTACAAAAAAGTACTAATTACATGTTGTGTTACTATAACGTTAAACACAAGTGTAAAAGCCTGCCCACATCCACAACTATAACAATAACCACACTAGTTAGGATTGTGAATATATCCACACTGGTTCTACTCACACACACTGCACTCCAGCTTTGTTTGAGCCTCAGGATGAATATTAATCACTTGTATAATACAGATTTGTGTTTTTCTTACTTTTAATCAACAAAAAAACAACAAAGTGGCGTAAAACTGTCTATTATCCACATTTCTTCACAGAAAAATAAGCAACTAAATATATAAACTACATATGTAAGCTCAAAATGTCATCAGATACCTCACAAAGTCCATAAAAATTGTAGCCTTTTATCCAAGACTTCTGCACAAAATGCTCCTGTTTATCTTAAAAATGATGAAAGGTTTGAAGAATAATGTTCCACTCTGCTGTGTCTAATTGCTCATTAACTTAATTGTTCAATACTGTGGCAGCACAACTGTTTTCCTATTATTCATATTTTTATTAATAAGAGTAAGATAAATTACAGCTAAATCAGTGATATTCTTTGCCAACATGTCATGCTGAACATTATTCTCTGTAAATTTAGAAGTATTGTGATTAGCCCTCTGTGTGGGTGTTTTGTTGTTTTATTAATTTTTTTTTTTTTTTATTCATCAAATTGCTCTGAAAGTGCTCTGTTGATAGTCTGGTTCTCATGTGATTATAATTGTCCCCACATTCAGGAAAGTTAGAATGATATCAGAAACTTACTTTACTTTTATTGGGGATGGTTTTTGAGTCTATAAACATGATCTCTACTTTCACTCCTTAAACTGGAGCAAACAGCAATGCTTTGTTGCACATAGACTATTACTAAAATATCTTGCATACTGCTCTGCTACCACAAAACCAAATTCTAATTAATAAATAATATAGTATTTAAATCCATGTCTATCTACAAAACTTTGGGTGCTATTTAATTCTTATTGCACCTCCGTATCAGTGATGAGATAAGCTCTCACTAATTGGCTGTTTCTGCTCACCCGGATAAATGCCACAGATCAGCAGCCACTGCTGGCTCTACAGAAAATAATGAGCTAATAAAGATAAGGATCATGGGAAAATTGCAGATTGGGGACCACTCATATTCCCCATGACTGTGGATGCACATTATATGCTCTATTGTGAAGTAATAATTGACAATAAGCTCGTTCGCCGCAAGTTGTATCGAAATGAAAGCTATGGCCGCACTTCCAAGCCTCGTGTTCATAATGTGATGTGTGGAGACCTTGACTGTTCAGACCTCGAATGCTGTGTGAAAACTCATTGTTCTAACTCCTTTATTCTCACAACTCTTCAAAAAGCGTCTGTTCATTTCAAGGCTGAAAGGCCTGAGCACGTCATTACAGTAGATTCTTTTTTTGTGCTGTCTTCTGTTTGTTATAGAAGTTATTATACTGTAGAAACTTTTATCCATATATGTTGATGTCATAAACTCGTATTCAGGTATTTTCAACTTTTAATGCACATGGGTAAGTTGGAAATGCACTTCAGGTAATGCACATCTGTTGAAAAACAGAAAATGCTATGTCACTGTGGCCTTTATCCATTCATTCTGCTTTCATTGTGTTACAGGAACTTGCTTTTGTATGTATGTTTCAGTATAACTTGAGCTTAGAACCAGCAAAGGATCACCTTGACATTTATGGTAGCTGAATGGACTAAAATGAAATAAAAATACCATGAAAATGCATGATATAAGAGAGCTGGTTTGTAAAGTGGATGAATGGTCCAACATCACGTTACAAACACATTGGAGAGTTTAGTATTTAGAAGAGTAGAATCAAAAAAGTGTTGCCATAAAAGAACATGGGCACTCAGTGTGTCTGATGTCTGTGAATAAGTGACAGAGCGTCTCGCTAAGGTATTGTTCACAGCGTACTTCCAGATCTGTGTGAACACGCTCTTGCATTAACACTCCAAGCCCACGTTTACACTCTTCACTGTTGTGCTCAATTCAGACGTTTTGGTCATGTGCTGGTTTGTAGCTGATGACATTGTATAATAGTGTTTTTTTATATCATGTTCTTACATTGTCATATTTTTACTGGGTGCTTCCTTGATTCTGTTTACACTTTGTCAGTATAATTCTACCCTTTTTATTCTGCACTTGCTTGTTGTATGTTGCTGCTGTTAACTGTGAAATTTCCCCACGGTGGGATCAATAAAATCTTATCTTTGTGAAAGTTAAGATGCTTTACTAATTCCTCTAAGTCTCCCGCTGTTGTGCACCTCATTTTCCTTTTCACTACCTTTGGAAGCTTTCATCTGAGGGGGCAGGACGTTTAAGAGGGCATTACCCCCTCTTGCCCCACCTAGAACTGGGCCCGGATCGGCCCAATCTCATGACTAAATCCAATCAGATCTTCTAAAAAAATGCCAGAGTGGCAGCAAATGCACATCCCTAGTATTTTTCATTTCTAAGTTGATGTGCAGTGTGGACTTGTCATAAAAATCTGACGCCTACACACTGGAAACTTTGCATGTTGATTAGGCCCAGGTATTTTTAGATAATTACTTAATTTCAGCGTTTCATTCAAAATTGGTAATTGATCATCTCTGTCAATTAGTCCAGACTATTCATTGGTCAGTTGGTATGTAATAAACAGTTTGTAGTTGTGAATATTCTGCAAGTAAATACATTTTCTGTCTAGCAACACAGAAAATAAGTCAATTATAAGTCTGTTGTAGTAGTGGACTAAACATAAGTGCGACAGGGTGAAACACTGGACATTGACTGGCTGTCTGTAGTCTGTGAGAGCTAAATGAGACTCGGCTTTGTTACCTGTGATGCTTGTATGCTCATCTTCTGCCTTACATTTTGTCTGCACTCCTGAAAACAGCTTCTCCCACTTAATACGAGTTGGAAACCCAGTGAACCTCTCTAATGCAAACTGGTAGCTATAATTGAGGATGAATGTTAGCAGCGAGACACATTGATACATCATTATAGCTCTATATGCCAGATATCCCTTTTATACTCATCAAACCAGGCCCTATAAATGGACTACTCGCATTAGGGTTTTCCTTGCACCCTCAAAAAGCAGTAGATTTTGCACAAAAGTGGAAATTAGTAGGGCTGTTTACTGTTCTGTTCATTATTGTTATTGTCCTTTTTGTTTGGCAGGTAGACTGTAATAGATATTGTGCCATTTGATGATGAAGTCTTTTCCATTTTGATGTGTGAATATGGACATTTGGAAGTTAGTAGCAGTTTTCTCTGTGATTATCGTCTAAACATCGACTGTTGTTTGCACTGGAGCTCAACGGTCTGACAAATTTAGAAGCAAAACACTGACAGATCTGAAATGGAAAAATAGCAGTGAGTTGCATTGATGCATCATTATAGCCCAATATACCAGATATCCTTTTTATAGTCAGCAAACCAGGCCCTACAAATGGACTACTGCCATCAGGATTTTCTTTTAATTTGTCACGTGTGTATATTCCTTCAGTTTAGACAAATGTTGCGTATGCTGTTCTGCATTGTTGTCTTTATGCAATAGTTTCTTATTAAGATGTAAAGCCAAAGTAAGTTAAGGTTTTTATTGTGTCGGCATGATCTTACAAGGTACGACAAATCAATGTAAACCTGATCTAGAAGGAAGAGCAAAAAATGAAGATGAATCTGAGTAATTTGATAAAACAATCAAATAAACACAAACAAAATAATTCATCTTGATTTTCTCCTGGCTGTCGAAGCAAACTTTAACACGTTTCAACTAAACATCTACTCCATATTTTGATCCGAAAGCTGTAATATTTCAGACATTTGTCACATCGTCTCAGGAAAAATAGACAATCATAAATCATCATAATTGTATGCGTAATACTTAGTTTCCACTTTTCCTCATTTATCATACTTCACCAAATGTGACTTTAAATAGTGGTTCAGCTGCATTTAAATGGTTTCTGCTGAAAATTCCTAAAGCAGTGTGGCAGTTAGGATTTAATATGGAAAAAAAACCCCACTGAATATTTCCCAACAAAAGAGCTAATCAAAAAGAATATGATCTGTTTTATAACCATTTCCTCTGGGCGTTTTGACAGCAGTTCAGCTGAGGTTGAGTATGATGGCCAGAGTCTGCACATACTGTTTTTGCAGCTTCCAGTTTGCTCATTGCGGTTCAGATCCTCTCTGTCAAGCCCACATTCACCCTCTGATCAAACATCGTGTCCGATTCTGAATGCAAACAGAACTGATAGACCCAGCAGTATAACATGTGTATGAGACTACTCGACTTCCAGACGGCTCCAGTTGGGACCAGATAAACTACTAAGCACTGCTTCTATGCAAGTAAAAAGACATGCATGAGTCAAAATGTCTTCCTCTGAAGGAGAGCGACGCAGGAAATGGTACAGAATCACAGGATCGGGGTATTATAAGTTAGGGGTGAGCATTTTAAGTCTCCACAGAGCTCTGCAGCTCCAGAACAAGACCTGACCTTTTGTAATCCCAGATGTCTGCCTTTCAGCCAGGTCTGGACTCTGGTCAAGATAGGAAGTGGTTTCAAAGTTTTTAACATCCTCTGGGGGTAGAGCATGGTGATGGAACGCTAACAAAAAATATTGTGGCATAATTCTGTATTGTATTGTAATGATTTTTATACTAAACTGTAATAACATTGGTCTGCAAGTAAAATGCTTCCAGAATAAAAGTAGTGGTATTTTACCACATGTGAGTCACTGAAGAAAAATCAAGTAAAAAATGCTGGTTGGCTAAAGTTTCCACAATACAGTCTTGGGTCAAAATGTGAAATTCCAGAATTAAGGAGAGAATGGGTTTAACGCCAAAGGAATATTTGTCACAGAGCTACCAGAGCTACTTCAAAACACCGTCTACACATGAGAATTCATTCACTTTACAGGTTCTATGTAGCGCAAGATTTCTAAATCTATTGTATAAATGTACATAAACCAACATATGTGTAATAACACTTTATCATATACCTTGAAAACATCAGCTAACCAGCACTTTTGTCATTTGTTTTCCAATTAATCTTATTAAAATATGTAATATTTAGCACATTTAATCTCTATGCTCATAGTGAAAAGTCCAAAACCAGAAACAACTGTGAGCTTTCTTCTAATTTGACTCCGCACCAAAAATTAGCCTTCAGAGCAGAAGCACTTCATAGATTGTCAGCTTCAAAAAGCAAGAATACCATAATTATCTTTCAGTGTATTGTAATTCCAATGATCCAAGAGGACATGAGACCTCTACATCTACTCTTTGCCTCTGTTTTTAGAAAATCAGATGTGAAATATTTTCTGGCCCATGCCAATTGGTTAATCTCCTGTATTTTCAGACAGGTTAAGTACATAAGTGACAGCTGTAATTGCCAATCAGTGATCAGGTTTGGCAAGATGCAACCTGGAGGTGATTATACTTTTATCCTTCGCGTCTCAATTTGAACGACTGGAAAGACTGGTTTCATTTCTCCACAATGGCATGAAACTACATCAGATCCATCTATATTTACTTTTTTCTTTTGATTTAGACTCTGAGATGAGAGAGTTGCAGAAGGATGGTGTTTTTTCCCTCTTTAGCTCTTGCACCTTTAAACTTAAAACAATAATATGACATTTATCATGATAATTGTCAGTACTGCCTGATGCAAAAGTTTTGATACTCACATTTATGGTTGATCCTACGCTATACTACACTAAGCAACTTTAAAATGCACATTTAAACATTTGCTAGAATTGTCATGAGATGTACTCAGATGCTCCAAACAGCTTCTTATGCTGTTGTTCTGCCTGACTAGTTGTGCTTTTTCTTAACCACAGACCAATTTATGAAAGCTGTACTCACAAGTGTACAAACTGGGTAGGGCAGTGAAATACTGGGATGAGCTAAACTGTTAACCAACAATGTGTAAGCTTTGTACACATGTGACCCTCCCGGTAAAAACCCTGAAGTAAAAATGGGGAAAATGCCACGCTTGAGTGCAGCCATCCGTGATCAGGCAGTCGGAATGCCACATGACACAGACGGACTTTACACGTCACATTGGTGTCCATCACTCCACCATTTCCTGTCTGAGCAGGAGCTACAGAGAGACGCCTCAGAAAGTGGCTGCTTTGCTACAAACAAACGGAGGTCATACCAGATATTAAAATCTGAACTTGTAAGAGTGGATGGTATTGTTGAATTAATGAAGAATTCAGACCCAAGTGTAGCATTTACAGTTTATGTAGACTACAAGGAAATGTTTGAAAATGCATAATGACATTAAAAAAAAAGCAAAATATCACTTCTTTAAGAGTAAAACATTCATGAATTGCATTGTGCGTTTTTAAAGTTATATAGTTTATATTGCTAACTGTGTAGTTTTCTGGTCAGTGGTCGGTGACTGGCTGTTCAGTCTCAGATATATCAGATTCAGGGATTTTTTAATTTTTTTATTTTTTTTACATTTATAAGTAATAACTGTTGTTGGTGTGGAGGTTCTTTACCAAGAAGGACCAAAGAATAGAACTGTGTGAGGTGACTCTCCAGGTGAAATGACTATCACACATCTCTGGTGTTACTGCCTGGCTGCAAAATTGAGCATTAGAAATTGCTCTTCTACAGCTGCCGTGCAACATTTCATTTGGGTTTTATTTGTGCAAGAAAAGCTGGAAGCACTTCACTGACATTTATCTGAGTGTTAGGCTATATTATGAATTCACAAATACATTTCCCTTAAATAAATATTCTGAATGCTTGATGTCAGTAATATCTGAGAAAGAAAACTAGTATCAGCCAAAATTGGAAATCTCTTGCCTGATTTTCAAATCAGCCGTCATCATCATCATTATCTGGCTCTTCTTAATGCCAGTGGTCATGAAGCGTGCATAATGTAGCATAGAGAAAACAGACTTGTAGTTCAGGAAGATATGGGATTTGTAAGACATGGTGCACACATTTTTTCAGTTAAATTGATTATAATTTCATTAGAAATAGCCTAAGGTTGTAAAACATCAGGTCTTGGGGGGCTTCAACCAACAAAACTAATAATCATTAGCATGTTATTTATTTATGAGTAAATGATAAATGGTTTAATCTGTAATGTTTTCAGAAAACAACGTGCCACACTATTTCCCAAAACCCAAGGCAATATCTTCATTGGGTTTATCCGGTTTTTAATCACTATAATGGGTCCTCCAGCAGATATAAGGGTGTTATTGCCTTTTTGCTGATTGTGTAACTGGTTTCTATTGACACATACCCAGCCGTTTTAGATGGATCTGGTAGACCATTACCTGTCAGAAACTACTGTACATGACACGTTCAAGCAGGTCTTTAACTTAGTACTGAAATGAACACCAGAACACTAGCAGGACTGATGGTGGAGGCAGTCGAGGATCCTTAACACCTGCATTTATGTGTCTGTGACACGTTGCTGAACTGTTAACAGAGAAATTATTTTTTTTCAGGTCATCATTGTAAATAAGAACTGGTTCTCAATTGACCTACCTGGTAAAATAATAGTTAAGTTTGAGTCAAATGACAAAGTCTATTCTGATTCTTCTCTGATTCCGTAACTTTTCTTAATACACTGCGGCCTTAATCACAGAGAAACATAAAATTCTTCCAGACAGATCAATCTGAACACTATTTGTGCCACTGGGGAATTAAAAACAACTCTTGCATACACATTCTCATTTTTACAAAAGTGCTGACAAGTCTCCTGCAACTCACATAGTCTTTTGTATGGATCAGGGAATTCCATTTATTTACTTGGTTTCACTATATGATTTCCTAAATCCACATTTTTTGCCCTGTCTACTGATGCAGCAGTGTAAAATCATCTTTCTTTTAACAGACTGGCCATGTCTGCACTACATGTAAACTGATATATAATTTGAATTCAACGTCCTGTATTTTTATGGTGCTTGTTATTGTTTCTCCAGAAGTGGTTGTGTATGCCATCGTGTAATCAGTTCACTGCATTCATAACAACTCCTGGACGTAGAGCTGGGTGATGTGATGTGGTCAAAAAATTATTTGACAATCTTTAAGGTGGAATAATGATCTGCAGTTTGAATCACAGTGCTCCCTCTTTTCATAAAATGTAGGTGAGTTAGAAACCAAGCTGGTTTTCTCTGAGTTTCTCTGGTTTCTGGAGGAACTCTGCATTTTTGCATCATTTTGTACTGACATCAGTACAATATTTTGACAATGTCTATATGAAGTAAATACTTGGACATCTTCTCTCTATACAGATGCAATTTTTGCATTAATTATCTACATTGTAGCAGCCTCATTTTGCTGTTTAATTTGTTTTTATAATGAATCAGTAACATTTTTACACGAGGGTAACTCTTAAGTGTCTGTAAAACAAACTCACTACAAGTCTGAGTTCAGAAGCCAGGTGTGCAGATGACAGATTTACCTTTTTTTTTTCTTCGTTATCTCTTCAACAAAAACAAAACATGGTACACAAATTCTGCAGGTTAACATGAACTAAAGCAGATGCTCAAGTATCAGTACAAATGGATAGAAATAAATTCACTGTCCTAATGACATGTTAGCCCCATTAATGCTACAAACACATAGGTATTAATTTATTTTTTTATCTAAAACTTCTACAGACTCTGGAAGTTGAAGCCATTTTGCCTGAAAATGAAATGATGGTGGAGATGAAAATATATTGAGTATCTGTATAGACAGTGACATGGGAGCATGGTCAGATAATATTATACTGTCATTCCAACAAGTTTTAATTTTTGACAACAGTCCAGCTGACACAAAAAAATGCCTGTCTATGAGTATGGGGGTATTCACACCTACTTCGTTTGGTCTGTTTAAAACGGACCAGAGTTCGTTTCCACCAAAAGTCCAGACCTTTTTTTTCTAGGTGTGAATACAAACATGCAAACTCTGATTCAAATTAAAACAAGCACACCTCTTCTAGGTGGCCTCGGTCCGCTTCCAAACGGACTCTGGGCCGGTTCACATCTGGTGTGAATATAACTCGACCTCGAGGTGAAACAAACCAAGGAACCTTGCGCCTTTTTTGTGGTTGACGAGCCACCGTAGTCACACAGGTAGTCAGAGCTAACAGCAGCAGCCATGAGCCGTGGACAGACGTGGAGCAATGAGGAGACTGAATGTCTCTGACATTTGGCCAGATGCCCGTATTATCAAAGTAGCTCCAAATGAGTTGTTCTTGACAGTTGGCATTTATTTTTGTAAGTTTATGTCTGTAAAAATAGAATACATATTTTGAAAACGATAACTGCACGTAGGACCTCCACGCATGTTATCAACACCTGCCGTCTCTGAGTCACCCCGCCCCCAGCTTTCCTGTCCAATGCCAGGGCAGTTCGTCACATGCATGCTTCACTTTACAAATGTTGGTCCACTAACAAAAAGTGCAGTGAGAATGCAATCCGAACCAAATGAAAAAAATCAAGTCCGCATTCGATCTGAATCAAATACGCGGACCAAAGGACTTTCGAGGTATGAATGCATTCTATGTTTTGTATGTTTTGGAGCGATATGAGTATTGTCTTTTTCTAGATTAGTGCTACATCTACATGCAATGCTGTATAATGTAGAAAGTGGAAGTCCTGCCCCATTTGACCTTTATTGTGAAGGAGGAAACACTATATCACAATCAATGGAAAGTGCCTTTTTTTTTTTGCTTTTTTTTAAGAAATCCTCGTGTCCAGAAGAGGTGCTCCTTCTTAAACAGGTGTGTCTGTTATATTTTATCAAATAATATTTCACAAGTGATTTTTTTTTTTTTTTTTTGTCTCTGCTAAACCTACAGTGTGACCACCCTTCTTAATACACCTTCATCCCTGTGCAAATTATTGCCTTCAGTTTGTCAGACTTTGCTGTGGTAGGTCACATGACGGCATTCAGAGGACGGAACTCTGCCGGTTAAACACTTCAATTTGCTGTGGTTATTAGAGACTCCAATCCATTGTGACCTGTTAACAAAAACGTTAAGCTTCCTGCCCTGCACACAGTCTAAAGCTCATTACGATCTGAAGCCACGATGCGTCTTCTGTTGCAGTGCTGTCCTTTACAGCTTCCCTCGTCCTTTTTTTTTTTTTTTTTTTTTAACATTTGCCACATTTCAAAGCCGATGGGTTACACCGAAGAGCTGGCCCACTGCTATTCATTCTCATTCTCTTTTTAGCACTTCTTTTACACTCTGGTTGTTCCTACATTGGGGTAATTACCATTCAGCACTCTCCTGAAGGCTCTGGCTGTAAAATTCAATCAGCAACCAAGCAAGATTTAACTCCCAAATTCCCATATGTTGAAGCAGTAAAGCCCTGTCCATTGATTTAGCGGTAACATTCCCTTTCTCTTTTGGCTCCCGCTACTGGCTTTATCCACGCGAGTCTGAATAATATCGTAAATAGATGGACTTAAAAAGTAAAAGATCGACTACGGGGAGAACCGAAGTATGCGACGTAGCTCATTGCAGATCATATTTTAGTTGTTTCTGTTGAGCTGAACTACATTAAGCGGGGAGGGTATATTGCATTTAGATGACACTGTTGTTGGAATAGTAGAATCATACTCATTACGCTGCTACAGTCAGTTAATTTTAAACTCACCCAACAGTGTAATGAGGTTGGGATTTGCAATATTACAACAATTTAAAGCCCAAATAATATACACTTTTCCACAATTTTCATGCTTCAAAGACTGTTCAGGGTCTCTACAAATCTTTTTTTTTATTATTATTATTATTATTATTTTGTTTGCATCGCAGCTACACTTAGCTGTCAAACCTCTTCTTCTCTCATCTATTTTTACTGTGAACACAAAAAAGCAGTAAAATACCCACAGAGGGTACCGTGTCCTCTAAAGGGTTTTTTATCAATCAGTATTAACTACCTGCCATGAGCTTATTACTCTGGGCCATATGTGACACAGCAAGCAGACCCACTGGAGGTGAAACAGTCGGATAGATTAAACCACAGTCTGAGGATCCACCGGACAGTCAGATCCACCTACATTTGATCATCTAAGGCAGTGGTTTCCAACCTTTTTTGGCTCGTGACCCCATTTTAACATCACAAATTTCTGGTGACCCCAGACATTCAAAAT
>JAPQRP010000002.1:10858136-10881720 GCA_037367295.1 Apogon hyalosoma
ATAATCTGCATTTTTACGTTTCTCAGACATGGCATTTTAAACATATCCATAACCATCTAAAACACCACACTTTTCTCATTAGGACCATTTAAATCATTAGTTGCATCTAATTTTACCTCAATCTGCTCCTGTTTTTATGTAAACTTCTGTTTTAAATTTTTGTCATTTTTATGTTGTGGTATTTCTGATACGTTCATTGTATGTTTTGAATGTTTTCTGTTTGAAATCCATTATTGCATCTAATTTTACCTCAATCTGCTCCTATTTTTATGTAAACTTCTGTTTTTAATTAATCTTTGTCATTTTTATGTTGTGGTATTTCTGATAGGTTCATTGTATGTTTTGAATGTTTTCTGTTTGAAATCCATTATTGCATCTAATTTTACCTCCAGCTGCCCCTGTTTTTATGTAAACTTCTGTTTGTAATTAATCTTTGTCACTTGGTATTTCTGATTATGTCCATTGTATGTTTCAAATGTTTTGTGTTTTGTTTCAGCTATATTGTAAATGAGGTTGCTTCCTCAATATATCTCCGAGTTTAAATAAAGATGATAATGATAATAATAATAATAATAATTCAGTTCAATTCAGTTTTATTTGTAGAGCCCTATATCACAATGAGGTTGTCTCATAGGGCTTCACAGCGTTAGTTGGATATAAACAAACATAACACATAATAAATAATAATATTATGATACGCTGACAAAAAAACTCAAATGAATTTGCTGTAATATGTTTTGAGTGGGTTCATACAGACTTTTGGTTATCTTATTGAGTGTGCAAGTATTTTTTCTTTAACATGCACAAATATCATTTTCACAACTTGTAACCTCAATGCAGACAAAGCCCCCCCCCATAACCCAGATCTGTGGTGCCCCCTTGTGGGGGTCACACATCCTAGGTTAAAAACCGCTGATCTAAAAAACAGACATGACTCATTTCCTCTCCTTTTACCATTTCTACATAAATGTAACTTATCCAAATCCAGCTTTTATTTTCACTGCATCGACAAAAGGATCCAGGTCTGCTGTACAAACTGGTAAAGAAAGCTTAGTTTTGGAGCGAAGCTGGATTCACTGGAGAAATAGTTGGAGGACACCTTGGACTATATGGATCCTCTTCATCCTGTTCTAACCAATCAGAGAAGCAGCTGCGGTGGCCGACTCACCTTATAAAGATGCAGGACAGAACATTACCGAAGACCCACTGCCACGACCATGAGACTGGATAACACCTTAGTCTGATGACTGACAGACTGATGATTAGTAGTTCAATTTTATTTGGCCTTTATTTTATTTTCTTGAACCAATGGAAAATGAATTTCCCCCTGCAGATGAATAAGTTGTCAGTGTATCTGAATGTCAGATAGATTTTATATCAACATCTCTAGTAGTGGTCGACCTCTACTAATGGGACGTTTTCTAAACTGTTGGCATCAGCTGTATTAGGCTGATGGTTGTGCGTCATGCTGTAGTTGCACATGGGTGGATGAAGCCCATTTAAAGGCTGTGCACGAACTCAGACCTGGAGTTACATGCAGTAACAACTCTGTAGCAAAGCAGTAATTGTATGTTTAATCGGACATGTAATGCTCTCTGTTTAAGCGTCGTGACCTTTGTTTTAACATTTTTACTTCAGTCATCCTGTGTTGAAACTCTGTGAGGGTTTGCAGACTTGGTTGGAGTGCAGTTGTAGTTGTGAACAAGGCTCTGTTGACTGCTGCTGTCAGCTCTGTTGACTTGACTATATCAAAGTGTGGTCAGGATTTAAAAACAAAAAAAAAAGAACCAAATCAGCATTTATTTCATGCAAATAGTAAAGTGGGATAATCTGAAGAGATTTTTTATGTTACAGACCCCACACATGAAGATAAAAAAATCACACTGAACAGTTGATCGTACTGTGTGTGGTGTGCTCCAGTAATCTCAGCACAGCACACACATAATTCTATCCCACCACCGATCTAGAATCTAGTCCTCCAAGCCAGAAATCTTGCGTGATGTAACAAAAACTAAGAAGAAACATAGCAAAAACTGGAAAACACAACACGCAACAAGGAACAGGACATACGAGAGGAAGGAATGATGATGTTCTTGGTGGAAATATATTATAATATTGAACAAGTTTAATATTTACGATTGTCAGCCCCGACCTGTTTCGGAGCCGATTATCAGGACAAATTCCCTCTTAACACATCTCAGAACACAAGATAATCCTATAAAACATAAGACAATCTGGCGTTTGCCGTCTTTGGTTGGGAAGGAGGAAAATCGAGACAAAACTTTTTGTGTTAAGGGTGAATTTAGCCACCGTGCGAGCATTTCAGAATGTAACGGGTAGCAGCAAGTTCTTTGGAAGTTAATACCTTCACTTGTTACCGCAATGAATAATGTATGTTTTTGACTGAGTATAGTTGTATTTTAGCTGTATTGTATTACGCAGCTTATAATGGTACTAAATGCAGTACTGTTGCAATCGAGATCACCAAAGCTTATTTTTGTCTTAAGTTTTTGTTAATGGACAATATTTTTAATCAGTTCCTACTTATACCTATCTAACTGATAAATAAGATATGGTGTATTATTTACAAAAGTAGACAGGAAAGCATTGTTATAGAATGGGCAAATTTACAGTCACATGTCACTCAAATTTAATGCAGTACATTCCTACCAGACCCTGAATAAACTGTCTTTAGTTGTGCAGATATTAATTCAGAAATTATTTTTACTAACCTGACATACTGGATATGACTGCAGTTCCTGGTAATGGCCGATTTAAGTAGCTGCTCGCTTTTTCCTGTTCCAGATTTTCATTATTACAGCCACAAGTCTAAAAATATCTGTATTCCCCAAATCAGAAACATTACATTTACAGTCTCAAATCTGTTTCTGATATGCTGAACATTTCCTTATATTTTCAATTCCATCATATTTATTTTGCTTGAAAAAAAATCTGCGAGAGACAGAACCTTTTTTTTTTCTCTCAGATTTCTTTACTCATTAGTTCATTGCTTGTTTTTATGTCACCAGTGATATATTTGCCCACAGGTGGTACCCTATATTAGCTGTTGGCTTGGTTTATTTCACAGATGTTTGATATTCCCGGCCAGCTTTCTCTCAGCAGACATTTTTAATTGTCAAACACAGATGTAATTGATAACATAAATAGCGGTTGCATTCTATTTGGGTTTGCCAATGCTGGGCCTGTGTGTTTTTGGCTGCTGGCACGGTTCCCAAATGAACTGCAGCTATTATTAATGCTATTAGGTAACACCTGTGCTACCTGTCCTGTTGGAAAAATGTCTTTTTTGCTGGGAAACAAGTTTGTCAGTGATGGGTAAAAAAAAAAAGCTTGATTTCCAACCAATATTACATTTGCTATAATCCTCATTTTAGACCACTCTTTGTTGTCAGGACTGCATTGTTTAAAATAATCTTTAGTAGTTAAAATAGCCGCGTGGGATCAGACTGTCGGGCTTAAACTGTAATAATTTTAAGCACCATAATTACTCTCCTCAAAGGCACTGACTTCTGCTTTGAACTGTGTCCCACTCTTACAAATATTCACTTAACCCAGTGGAAAATTTCAGGTCAGCAGACATTAACAGCCCTATGAAGCACAAACCATAAATTTTAATTGAGTCATTTTTCTTTGTCAGAATATGCATATACAAGGACAGGCGTTTCCCGGGTCCTTCGTCATGACATCAGACACCAGAATTAACAGAGTAAAAGTTAAGCCAGATGCAGTGCTTGGATGAAACTAGGACGTTCTGGGGCAGCAGATTAGTGGGTGGATTTGCTTAACTGGAGATTCAACCAGTATCTCGTGCAGAGGCTTGAGCACTTCAAACATTTTTTTTTTCTTTTTAGACGATGATATCCTCTTAAGACGCAAGAGAAAATACAATCATCTCTTCCCTGAAGTTACCAAAAAACTCCCCTACTTTAAAGGCGCTTTGGAAAGAATGTCAGATGATGCAAGTGAAGACCTAGGCAATGAAATTATCCATTACATAGCTCATTCCCGCAGCACCCAAAAACCTGCGAATAGTTCATGATGACATCACTTTGATCTTTAATTAGCAAATCTGATCTGGACAAGGCTATGAATCTTAATTTCTAATATCTAGAAACTTTCCGTCCACCCCTACCGCACGTAGACACACACCTTTGCAAATAAAGATGTTATGTCTGATTTTGAGTTGTAATTTCCAAGATTTATCACAGATTGTCAGAAATCTGTATTCCAAGTACAGATTGTGTAAAGGCAGTGGATGACAAGATTACATGTATAAAGTAATCATACTTTGCTGTCCCATCATTAGCATTGCCTAGCACACGCTGGGTTGTTTTTCACACCCAGAGAACTCCCTGAAGTCATTTGTACTTTACAAGGAAAAACACATACATCACCTCTGCTAATAGCTGTCAAAATATAGGCGTCCTTGCAAGAAAACTGTATTTAGTAACTTGCGCAGGAGACAACGACAGAACTGAGCAAAGCAGTGACACCATAATAAAAGCTGTTAGTGGTTGTCAGGTGGCTATATTGCGTGAATAAAATATTTAAATCAATCAACACATTTTGATGACACATTCCTAACTATTGTAAACCTGCATGTGGTTTCCAGGTAAAACACATCATTAACTTACCGAAGTTTATTACAAGCAAAAGAAAAAAAAGTCAGTGACGTCATTTGCTAAAAGTATAACAAACCTGAGATCTGAACTGTGGCAGAAAATGAAAACTTGTGAATCTTGATATCTGCTGCTGATCAACACCAACGACTCGATAATTAGCCCATTTAACCAGTTGCAGAAGTTCTGTTTTTCTGATTGTAGCTGACTTCTTCAGACACTTGTCCTTCCTCCTACGATTTCAAGAACTCACTTAGAGCCTCTTAAGACAGACCTGCAGAGACGTAAACACATTAAACACAGATGGTTTTCAAAGATATAAGTAGACCTAATGATTCATATAAGCCTGATATTGTGAATGTCAGATTGCTTAGAATTGGAAGTGGTTTGTCAAAGTTTGAACAGGTGCTCATCAGTGTTTGGAGTACCATACAGGTAACAACAGTGAGTGGGTTTAATATGCTTCAATATGTAGTGCTTACAGTGCCATTGTACTCTTTTTGTAGAAGATGTAATGTATAACTTGACTTCCATCTCCTGTCATGGGTGAAAGGATAAGAGAAAGGGAGCAAGTGAGAAATAACAGCAGGCAAAAAGTATTCCTGATACCAGTATTCATGTGTACATTGAAAATCACTTGGTCTGGCCTGAATGCCAGCAGAATGGAGTGTCACTCTATTGAAATTTCTGCATTTCTTCACTTCAGTCCATCGTTGCTTGTATACTTACTGTCACAGCTTTAACAATCATAACACTACATGATAAACCAAATGGTTAAAATGGTCAAACCGTACATAGAACAACTTGCCATTGCAAATTGATCGTAGCAATTTCACTAATATCGGCTCAGGACCCAAATTCACTGCACATTCCAGTGGTCGAGTATGGTCATCTTGAAGTCAGATGTCATGACTTTTTACAGTGTAGGTAAAAGGTTAATAATGTACTTTAAAGGGGTCATATTTTGCTAAACCCACTTTTCTTAGTCTTTGGTTCATTTATTTGTGTATTTGGACCCTAATAGTTCATAAAGTTTGTATTTGAACCCTCCAGGTGATACAAAGCTATCTTTATATTCATTTTGACAAAAATCAAGTGAATTTCTACAACCTGTTTAAATTCCTTCTTGATTTGTTACATTTAATAACTGGGTATGTCACAACATTTGCACATATAAGGTCAAAACTTCCAATAAATATTTCTCCAAGTACGACATAATTGTTTATCAGCAGCAGCGGTTGGAGTAAAAACTGAAAATATTTACAAACTTCGAGCCGATTACCTAAAATGTTCAGTTGTTGGTTGTATTAACGAACACAAGTGGCTGAACAGGAGAGAGCAGCACAGTCAATAACCTGGAGGGGGTGGTGTGTGAAGTGGCTCATTTACATTTAAAGGGCCAGTGCTCAAAACGACCTTTTTGGTGTCATTACACAGAAATAGGGTTGAAGATGCATTTACAGTTTATGTAGACCGCAGGGAAATGTTTTAAAATGCATAATTCCATTTTAGAAAGCAAAATATCACTCTTTTAAGTGCTGACAGACTTACTATAAATGGTCTTAAAGTCCCTAGCCTAGCCACAGCCATGCTAACAACCCATGATTCCATATTTTCTTTACAATGCAGTGACACAGAGTGAAGCATTCACACCATTTATTTTGAGCAGAAACTATAAAAGTAGACAGTGACATAGGTAGTGTGATTTTCCTAGGGCAGATCATTCCCTATCTATCTATCTATCTATCTGTCAGTCGGTCTATCTGTCGGTCGGTCTGTCGGTCTGTCGGTCTGTCTGTCTGTGTCTCTCTCTCTCTCTGTCTCTCTCTCTCTCTGTCTGTGTCTCTCTGTATATGTATTTAATTTTTGTACTTGGGGGACGTTACACATTAATGAACATAGTAAAGAATACAAATTGTAAATATGCTAGTGTTAGCATAACTGCTAAATACCATCTGTAGTTTTTCTTGGTAGAGTTTTGATTGGAACTGCGCTGAAGAAGTCTCTTGGATGAGAGATGAGACATTTTCAAAAGAGCTAAACCAGTCCAGTTGAACCAAGAAGAACAACGACCTGGGCAAATGAGAACCTCCACAGCCAACATCTGGAGTCCCTTGGCAGGTTCCAAATGACAAACAATACATGTCTCAACACATATAGTCTACGATTAGAGAAGTGCTATCCAGTCACAATAAAAATGGTATGAAGTGCAAGAAGGAAAGGGCTACACCAGTCAATATAGGTTTAAAAGATCTAAAATGTAATCTGGAACTAGGCAATGAAGAGCTTTAAAAAGCATCACCAGCACCTCAGAATAATCCTTAAACAAATGGGGAACGAGTGTAAGGAATCTAAAACCGGAGGAGCTTGTTTGTGTCTCTGTCCTTGTTAATAGTCGTTCAGCTGAGTTCTGTACAGTTTACAGAGAATTTTAGGTGGAGATGAGTGAAAAGGCTGCTCTGGTGGCTTGTCATTAATAACCTGCATCACTTCCTCTTCACATTAAGAAGCATTAGTCTGTTATTAACCTAATGCATACTTCTAATTAAGAAAGGTAAATATTGTAATATGAAAATATATCTATCTGCTGAATGAATAATCCAGTCTTTGAACAATGGATTCCACTCTTAATATGCATTTATGTGTTTCTTGTGTACTTACATATGCATTAAAATGAAAAAAGAAACACATCCTAAAAGGCTAATGAATGTAGAAAACAAATAATTAAAAAAAATAAAAAATGAATGAATAGGCAGAAAATGACATATGAAAACTTAAAAAAAGAAAGAATAGAAATAATAGGAATCTAAAGATGCAACACTGGAGTAATTTAGCTTTTATTGCATTACTTTCTTCTGATAATTTACCTGAAGGTTGATATAACTGAATATATAATTTCAATCCATGATTCCCAGCAGTTTTTAGACTTTTCTCATTAACTCCTAAAATAAACAGTAATTTCTCCATTACAAAAATATAGTGTATTTCATCAGTCCTGTTGCCAGGAATGAATGTCTGTTTTCATCTATTCTCTTGTGAGAGCGTTGTTACTTGCTAATATAAAAATATTGAACATATTTTTATTGTAACTCTTAACAGTGTGTAGTCTTGCATCCAAAAAAACCCCCTCAAAACAGAATGGAATTGGTGTTTTCAGTACCTTCCCCATAATAGTGTTTTTTCCCCCATTATTGCAGGACCAATGTGCAATCTGAGAACACTCCACAGGACCTCCAACAGAAACTTTTCTGATTATCTGTTGGTTTTGTTGTGACAAGGCTGCATAATGTGTGTTCCCATAGTGATTACACTGCATCATCAATTCAACGTATAACCCTGCATTAGTGGTTTCATTACATTTATGTCAACAAAATGTGTCACTTTTTCATATCGTGGTCACTGTCACATCAAGTGGTCACAGAGAGGTGGAAAGTCTGCATGCTTGGAGGCTTTTGGAAAGCATTCGCTTTTACTTTTTAAATAGGATGTTTCATGGCAGCAATTTACTAAAGCAATTTCAGTTTCACATCCTTTGAAAGCAGCCTTTGTCATTTTGCCGTGGGATGTCAGTGATGCAGCAAAGAAGGGACATTAACATCTGGTGAGCATCCGATAACAAATGTGTGCATATTAAATAAGTGATCTGCTTAAAGGTTTATATCTCAGATGGTGTCTTAAAAGAAAATAGCAGAGAATGCCTAGTTTTTAAAGAAAATATAAGCAGTAGGGCTGCAACTAACAATGATTTTAATAATTGATTAATCTGTAGATGAATTTAATAACTAATCAATTTATCAGATAAACACGGGGGGGCTAGATACGTGGGGGTGCGTTCCATAAGTGTGGCAACTACTGTAACTGGTGAGATAAAGAAAGTGAAATTTAACTTTGGACTATCCGACAGAGCTTACACAAAATTTTCACAACTTCTAACCCATATTCACTGGGTCCCCTAAGAATGCTGGGCCCCATGAATTTACACACCCTCCCATGGTGTCCTAGGTTAGCAAGCACTAGCCCGCTACTGAGACTTGTTATGGTTAGAGACTAGCAAGCTATAGTCTTCAGCCAGCTCCAGTTCTAGGCTATCAAAGCAGCATTGTATGTATTAGTTCCAGTCAACAATAGATAACGTTGGTCTGGTGGGCTGATAAACGAAGATGGATGAAAACGTTATAATTAAAGCAAAAGTGTCTAACTAGCTAGCGGGCTAAAGTAATCACAACACGTAAGCTATCTTGATAGGTTTACCTTGTGTTCCTGGAGGCCACAGCAGCCCCATTTGTCCAAAACATACTGCGCTGTGGGATCTTGTCCATTTTTTTCTCCATTATTCAAGCTTTGTTACATAAACGGTGCACTACATTTTGGCTACACGGGGCTGCCTGGTATCTGAAGCCTCAGCCATGCTGCTCTGTGTTTTCCTCTGTTACGTGCTCAAGACCCAGTGAAATCGACTGCCGAATTCGTTGCCAACTCTTTTAAGAATCAATTTGGATTGATTTAATCGATTCATTGTTGCAGCACAAATATGCAGTGTGAAAAAGGTGTTAATCAAGGACAGGGCTGCATCAAATCGGTAATAAAAGGGACAAACAGTGCTAGGCTTATGAGTAAAAGTCCATAATGTTCAGCAGCAGCCATGAGAAGCTGGACACTCGGTACATACACGTTATTCTGAATGGAGCGTTTGGGATATGCTGATTATAATTCTACCTCTACAAGAATTCTTTGGTCATGTTCAGTTTGTTGAGGACATACATAAAATTTGCATGTTTTACTGCAGGTTGGAACACATTGCACCTGTTTACAGTCAGCTGGAGATGTGACAAAGATCCTCTTGGGTAGAGATGGATGAATCCGATGAAAAGTCCAATTTCTGGTTGAAAGGAGAAAGACGCCCACCTTGAAACATTATAACAGTGGATATGAGCAAACGCCAAAAAAGCTGACCCTTTTCTAAAGGTGTGTGAAGAAAAAAAATGAGGGAGGCTGAGTTCACACAGAAAAAAAATGTGATTTTTTTAATGGTGTATGCACGTCAACAGGAGTATTAGTGGAATATTAGTTTTCATTAGCCATGTAAGGAGCTTATTAGGAAGTTTGTCTTTTTCAGAATAAGAGCAAAACAGAAACATTAAGTACATGTGAAAATAAGCAATGTGTCACAAGACCTACAAAAATGTACCTGCAAATTGAAAAAGAAAAAAAACACATTTAAAATATACCATTTAAAGGGAATGAAAGCATAATTAGAGTGTTGGACACATTCACCCTTTTTCACTTTTCTGTGTGATATCAGAAATGCAGCACAGAAGGGTGTTAACATCTGGTGTACATTTAATACCAAATGTGTGCATATTAGATAAGAAATATGCTTAAAGATTTATATCACATCAGACGGATGTGTTAAAAAATGAAGAAAATGCTGAGTTTTTTTTTTTCTTGTGTGACAAACAGTTTAGATACAGGATATGCATTGCATCTGTTTCTGCTAGAAAAAACACAGCTATAATGACGGGCTATAACTGAAGATTATATTATATACGCTGGCCATGCCGTGAAACCCCATTACTAACCCATAGCGTGCTGTTATTTTACACACATAGTATGGTTTTAGATTCAAGCTAATTGCAGCATAATTCCCCTCTCCCCAGATCCAAATTAGCTAGTATGCATTAGAAGGTAATTGTCGGTTCAGCGGGATGTTGCCTTTGCAGGCTGAAGACATCATAAAAATCTGGAGGCAGCAGGGCCGGGAACGAGATATTAGTCCCCTGCAAGCCGCGAGCTTAATGTGGCCAACTCACCCTTAGAGGTGAAGATTTCCCAGGGTAAACTTGACACACCGAGATCTGGTAATGATCTCCAGTTCCGACCTTATTGTGTCTGTAAGATTTATGTTTTGCTCAAGGAAGGGAGTGAAACCTCATATCTGTTGTGGGAAGTCAACAAATAAACGGTAACTCTGCCCTCTCCACAAGGCCAACGCTGTTTATTGATACTGCTCCAAAAAATGTACCATTCAACTAGACTGTCTGAAGAAGAAATTTATTTTTTATGTGCAGTGCCTCTGAATAAGCTTTGTCTGCAATTCTGTAGGAGCTGTTGGAATATTTATTAGCATTCTTCCCCATATTTGAAGATTACACTGAGAATGCAAATCCCAAACACTGTGCTTTAGGTTGTAAGATAGGATTCCTTGGGCTGGCAGCATTGTATATATAAAGTTAATGGAGCGAAGCGAGAGCAACGACACAGAGAGATTTTGGTTTTTAATGGCTTAAAGGAAAACTGATTCCTTCTAGTTTTCCCATTGAGTGTTAAGCTTAAATATGTTGAAACTAGCTGCAGCAGTCCTCTACTCCACCAGTGGTCTCCAGAGGGATGTTAGGAGCTGGGTAACATGTGCAAGTGGAGGCTTTTTCACTGTCACCTATGACAAAAACAGTAACCGGCTCCATAAAGGTCAGTAGAGGGTGACAAGAGTGCACCTAAGCTGCCAACAAAGGATGATCTAGTCATATTTAAACTCAAGGATCATATGATAAGATGCTTGATTTAAATGGTAATTTATGACCCGTCCACACTAATATATTCTTAAACTAATATGTGACCCATGGAGAACCACAGGTTGTAGATGTGGTAGTTTTTTCGCTGGGGAGAGCAGACTTTTGGGAAAAGATGTTGGTGTATATTTTATAGTTAGTGACATAAAAATTGTTTGGTAAGTCAGTCTTGAAAATGTAAACAATAATTAATATATAACATTAATACCCTATCCTGATTTTCATCAACTAAGCGATTGTTTCATTTTTATACTGTATTTAAGTCTAGAATGCACTGACTTACAGCTATTGACTAAACAGTTTCCTGGTCCTCTCTTGTACACTGCTACACAGTAAAATCTCAAAGCACAGACTTACTGAAGCTCCAGCAGACTGTTCTTATACTCTATATATTTGACTGTAAACCTACTCTGTGGTTTATATTCTGTTCATATATTTGTTCCGTACTTTCTCCTGAACCAGGGGAACAGCACCAGGCTCAAGCTGAAAGAGTAAGACTCAAAGACAAACACATTGATTTCACTGAGAACACAGTTACAACTCTCTTTAGAAGTAAACAGGCCTTAATGCTGTAGTATTGATACAAACGTTAACTTATGCTTTCACACGCTGTTGTCTGCATTTTTGATTGTGATAGGCCACGTGGTGCCCTTTTTTGCGAATGCACTCAATAGAGAGTGTGTGTGTGTGTATGAATGTATGTATGTATACGTGTGTGTGTGTGAGAGCGTTTACAGTAAAATCACAACAGACATTTTTAATATACGAACAACTCAAGAATGTAGACTTCACACCGCTTTGCAGTAAAGATAACATTACTGGTTCCTGCTTATACAACATCACAAACTCTTTGTTGTTGTTAAAAGATATAATGCAAGCTATATTTAATTTATTCATTTACTTTGTGATAAGATAAAGAACCTGAAGGCCCCAAAAGGCTCCCGAATGTGTCAGCGTTGGTGTAGTGGCTGTACTTACGCTGGTTCATTTACTGTGACAGAGCACAGCGATTGTTGTGAACACCAGGTTTGCAGTAGAAAAACAGTGCGTCTATTAGAGAAGATGATTACTATCATCCCTTTTTGCATTTCCGTTTGTGTTTTGTCCACATAAAATCTGGCAGCATCAGGAATATGAAGGAGAAAACCCAAGCATCCATAATGGAACATGAACTGTATGGACTAACACACACACACCCACTCCTGTTAGATATATATGTGATTTACAGGTGTCATCTCATAAATGTGTCTGTTGACATCATGTGGGTTATCCAGACTTTTTTTCTTTATTTTTCTTTTTAATTTTTTGTACATTAAAATTACTTGTGACTCTTAATTTTATTGAAATAACATGAATATAATATGAATGTGGGCTGATACAAATGTACACAAACACAGTTCCCATGGTGCTTTACAACTTTATTTAAATAGATGTCTTTTATATTTGTATTGATCAGTGACAAAAGGCATAGTGTACACTGAGGGCAGAGTTTACATGAAGTTCCACACGATTGTCTCTGTGTTAGCATATAAGTGAAATAAAGATGTCAACTACAGTATCAATGTCTAGTCAGATGACATTCAAATTTCATTCAAATTCATGTCTTGTGTCATATCACTAATAAAGGCACAAAGGAAAGGTCCAATTCTGCCATAAAATCTACTTTACTGACTATTTTCTGTTTTGAAAATTCATCAGAGTTGGAGCAACATCTCATGTAAGTCATATTTTTTCTTGTTGTAGTCCCCACCTTGTCATAATTAAGTTATTTGTGTGAACCCTTGGTCTCACCCTGTACCACAACCATCTATAACCGTAAGCTCTTGTAATCTTCCTGCTATTCATTAAAATATGAGGGCAGGAAACTGTGCACGGAAATGGGCATTTGACAGATTTAATGAGTCTAGCTGCGAACAATGAGCCGTTGGGGTCTGTAGCAGGGCGATTCACACTTACTCAATTTAATGGGGAATTAAATTTAACTGACAGACAAAGGTATTGGTGAGAGTTTGTCATTCTCGCCTCCCTTCACACATCGATCCGTATGTTAAGTCAGAAGGGAGATTAAAAAGTTAACAAAGAAAAGTGTTTCTTTACAAAGTTGTACCGAGTGTTTTCAGTGTGTAGAGCAGTATGAACTCATTATGCTGATCTAATTATGATGCAGTCGTAGGGTACAGTTGGTACAGTTTGTGGTTGGGGAAGAGTAAGAGGTGGTGGTGTCAATTTACATTTCATTATAAAGGAAGACTTCATAGATTAAGCTTTTTATTAAATGTTAATTAGTTGTCTAACATCTGTTCTAACTCATCAAAAAAATATTTAATTTAACAAGTGATTGATTGAAAATAGACCCATGTATTAGATTAACTTAATTTCCTCCGCTAATCTTCATTCCTTTCATATTTCATAATAGATGAACAAATTATTCTTTTATTAAAATGTCTGCTAGTGTGCAGTAATGAGGTCCGGAAGGTCGACACCTTTGCTCATTGTGTATTTTGGCGATGCTTATGAAGACTGTAGTTAAGTGTCCACTGGGAAGTCCCCAGACTGGCTTAAGTTTATTGAATGTTTTAAATGTTTACTGCTTAAAGTCAGATGAATCAAAGATTATCTGTACACCTGAAGCACTGTGCTGCAGCAAAACAACATAAACAACAGCTTATGAATATGCATATGGATGCAAATGATGTGCGTACCATTGTCCTCGGTCTTAATTTATGCATGGATGTGTTTGTGCTATGGGTTCATAATACATTCTAAATATGTAATGGTATGTTTTGTTTTTATTGATCTGCTTTCATAATGTGTCAATTAGCTTTATTCTCAGGGTCTGGGCTATCTCCCCTAGGACATTCTGAGCATTAGCCTAAACACATCATTTGCTGCATTCTGATTAATTTATTAACCAATTTATGCTGTCAGTTTATGGAAATATATTGATTTATGTAAAGGAAAACACAAATCCAGGCACCATGAATTTGTACCACAATATTTCTGATATTCTGTATTACATTCAAGTATTTATTGGCCTGTGCTGCAACAGCCCTGCCAGTGTCTTAAAGAAAGCGTTTACACAGCCTCTGGTATTCAAATAGACTTTAAATTTAGTACTAACGTGCTGCTCATTAAAAGAGGTCTAACCTAAAACCCTTTTAATAGTGGAGACCAATTATGAAGAATCCCATGAAGCTCTGTAATTTGTTTTTATATGTATAGTTTATTTTTATTTGTCCTTTATTTATCCAGGAAAATCCCATTGAGATACAACATATTTTCTTCCAGGGAGTCGAGGTCAAAATGGCAGCAACTAATTATCTTAAAACATAAAAAATAAAAAATAACTTTGAAAACATGGTAAATGGTGTGTGTGTGTGGGGGTCCCCTAATATGGTCTTTGGATGGCAGGAGGAAGCCAGAGTACTCAAAGAAAACCCACACAGACATGGGGAGAACAAGCGAACACCACACAGAAAGGTCCATGTCGGCACTGGGATCAATCCAGGATCTTCTTGCTGTGAGGTGGAAGTGCTAAATCAAAACAAAAACAAAAAATTCTCATTCCACGTAATTCATTTACAAGTTGCTAATGTAGGCACCTTCTTCTAATTTGTTTAGTTATCAAAGCCTTTATTACTAAAAGTAAAAATTGTCTTTCCTTGGTCTCTTATGGTATGTTCTCATCCCATATTCTCATGAACCATCCAGTCTGTTGCCATCCATGCCTGTTGTCACTTTGACTGACAGGGCTACCATAAGCCTCCATGAGCTTAGAAGTTAACTGGGGTTTTGTGACTGATCGCTGAGATGGAATCTGATGTTTTGACACCACAGAAGACAATCAAAAATCAGAAATTCTGCAGCAAAAATAGAGCTTCTCTGCAGGTGCCCTGAGCTGTAAAAAAAAAAAAAAAAAAAAAAAAAGTGGGAAGAGGCCAAGAACAATGAAATGTTTGTTCGACACTAAGGTTAACACAGTGGATACGCTGGGTGTGTAGTGTGAGCTGCAGTGGCATCACTATGTTTGCATTAGCGGTGTTCAGGCGCCGTACTGTTAGGTCAACGGCAGGAAAGAAGTACTCTGAGGCATACAGCCTACGCTGAAGTGAAGTTAAACAGGCAGCTTTAAAATTTGTTGGGCAGAATCTCTGTAAAAAACACAGCCAATGCCAAATAGACCATAAGCACATAAGAAAACATAATAAAGAATAGGTTGAATACAAAACTGGATTATACTTGGCTGAGCTCTAAACCATCCCATAGTAAAATGCAGTAAACCACTCCATAAAAACACACCTGTGACTGCACTGTATCAGTATTAAAGTGCCAAACAAACATATTTTGGGCAGTTTTTTTTTGTTTAGTGGGTGACCCAAGAGTGGAAGAATTCTGCAGAGAAGTGGAAAAGGTAGATGATGAAATAAGAAGGAAAAGAGACATGTCTATGTGTTGCTTGGCAACCATCACTAAACATGGCTAAATAACTGTATTACTCAGCTGACGAGAGATCATTTATTGGCGGTACGGAAGTGCTGTCAGAAATGGTGTTTTGTTTTTCTTTCTCACAAACAGGTTCACACTACATGGATTTTTTCTTCCATTTTGTCCACAAGGCAATAATACAACAATGGTCAGAGATACTGGTTAGGTTTATTTAAACATTTCATACACACACTGGCCAAAAAGTACCCAATAAGAGTTAACTCAACAAATAGTCCTTCCATTGGATAATTACTATAGTGATTAATTTTTTGGGGGTCCAGTGGATGCAGACTATAAGTTGTGAAAATTTTGTGAAAGATCTGCTGCGTAAGAGGCATAGAAGTCGGGAATCGGATATTGAAAGCATGTTCAGTTTTGTTTTCAAGCTAGCGTAAGTGACATTATGTATGCCCCCCCGCTCCGACTGATCGACAAGATACTGAATTTTATGAAAGGGCCCACAATGTTTAGCTTTCATGGGGCCCACAATTGGTAGCAACACCCCTGTGTATCCCTTTACAGTGAGAAGCTTCTCATTTCTCAACCAACCATCAGTTTGCTAGGGAACATAGATTGGACAATGACAGGAATCATGTGAAAGAGTGATCTCATATGGATTGGTCTCCAGAGTCCAGACCTAAACCTCTCTGGGAATGTGTTATATGTGATGGAGATGCAGAGACCTGACTCTACCATCATCAGTATAAGATCTGGGTGAAAAATTACTGCCACCATGAACATAAAAAAATGATGTTTATTGTGACAAGATGTTGTGACAGGTCAGTGTATTCCCTGCAGTAGATCACACAGTAGTGAGACACACATAGTATGAATAGCATACATCTACTCCAGTATTATTTGAAGGTTCACAGTTTTAATGTTCACCAGAAACAATGGCTTGTTTGTATACGAGTTTATGTTGTGGTTCTACACTGTGCCATCGACTGACCAACATCCAAAATATTTCCAAACCAGATGTTACAGGTACTTGGACTTCAGATCACTCTCTTTAAGTTGGTCTGGAATCATTAGCACAAGGTTATTATTAAAGAATTCACTTCAGTTTAACCTACAGTCCATATGAAACCATGCAAAATAACAATGGGTGACTCCTGTCCATCATGCTTTGCACTCAGTGTAGTGGCCCAGACTAGGGATAAAAACAATTAATTGACTATCATTTAATTGTCAGTAAGAATTTGCTCAACTAAATTACAATAATTGTTGGTTAATTGCCCTTTTCCATGGTAGTATTTGTGGTGTCGACAGTAGGGGGCACCACTGCCTAAACTAGGCTTCATCGCTGAGGTTGAATATCCATTTATTTTATTCAGTTTCTCTGCAGAATTTCTTTTGTTCTTCTACATAAATGTCTTTGCCTGTACTGTATCCCTAATGGTACAATAAATAAGTCATTAAGGAATATGACATGCTTTTTTCATGAAGTATATAAACAATATTTAGTTTTTATTCTTTATTCTTATAGACCCTATTGAAAAATTAATTTAGGTTCACAGGAAAGTCACCGCGTATCAATAAACCGATCGACAAGGTCAACCAACCGATTAATGAATTAATCAGTAATTTGCATCCCTAGCCCAGACCCACGTTAGATCTCTTTGAGACCTCCAGTACCAATAATACTGTGTAGGAGAATATTGTCGTAAGCAGTTGCCTGTATTTGTTTACCATTCTAATGATTGGAGTTCCTTGTTGTTCTTTGTTTATTTTATGAAACTGTGCCAGGTATGTGTGCTAAGTAGGACTGCACAGTATTTTTGAATTAATTGGAGTAACAGGGCTTTTGTTTAATTCAGTAAGAATTTCAAAACTACTTGATTCCTTTGGAGAATGTCTTACTCTACAAAATATAAATATGAAGTTTGTCGTGATTCAGTGTGTTTCAGTCTCTGGTGCTTAAAAGTATTCTCACAAATAATCCAAATGGACACATACAAGTCCTGTTCTTTTATCTCTGGTGTTTAGTTGTAGTTTGGTTAAGAAGAATTGAATTGACCTTTATCTTGAGGCCATATAGTGAAGAAAAAATAAATAAAAATCTCATCGTCTATAACGCTGAAAAATAACTGAGACTGAATATTTTGAGTCATACTGCCCAGCTCTTGTTGTTTGTAACCCATCCATTGTGTCAGTGCCAGAGCCCATCCCTGCTGCCATTGTTTGTAACCCTTTTATAAACGCATTAAGCATTGTGAGACCCACAGTGCTGCTCTAGAATCACTGTAAACCATGGCCTCTTAGGGCTCATTGCTATAGTGAAGTGAGCAAATTATCCTCACCTATTAAAACGCAGTATTTTCCTTTTGGGAAACTAACAGCTGTTTACAGATATTGAGCTCTGAGGATCAACAATATGGCTGAAAGAGTTTCTAAAAGCCTCCTAAAGTCACATTCCCAATAGTTAAGGGTAAGACTTATGCTTATGGACACAGGGAGTCCATACAGGTGGACGGTTCAGGGGATGGATTTCAGATGTAATTAGAGGTGACATTCTTCAAAGACTGCAGTCAGCATCAAAGACCCTCTCTCTACAGGACCTGCTACTGTTCTGGTAAAGGGATGGGGAAGACCCTGAAGACTACTGGCTCCAGATGCCTTTTTTACACTTCCTTAGTGAAGCAGACGGCTGACAACTTGCTGACACTGTGCGTTATCATACTGTGGCTGCCACTGAGAGGAACATGAAAGTGTGTGATTGACAGAGGCATGGATGGTACTGTGAGAAATGGATGAGGAAAATCTGAATGTCAATGCCCCGCTTTAGGTTGTCTCTCCATCATGTGGTAATAAAAGGATGGTAGCGCCTGCCTACGGACTCTTCAGAACAGAAAAATTCACCCATTCAACATCCTTATAGGTATTATTGGCCTTATCAAATGGAAAACACCTGCTATACATGAAAATAAGTGATGATTAAAGTCTCACAAATCATGGTGTTGAATTCTTGGGACATCTGACTAGATGGACCCCTCATGTGCCCTCACCCTACTGCATCTTTACAGACTGGAACTACATCCGCAAATGGACGTCCATCAGTCCTGGTGCATCTACAGTCTGTCCATCCATGGGAGTGGATCTGTCCTTCATTGTGGTTCTCCCAGAGGTTTCTCTCTTCCCACTGGGTTTTTGGAGTTTTTCTTTGCTGAGATGGAGGGTCTAAGGACGGGGGATGCCTGGGACATTAATCCATTTCCTTCACATGCTGTTTATTTGACAGTTGTTTGTTTTTCATGTCCAGCTAATTCTGTAAGGCCCTGTGAGGCAACCTTCTTGTGATATACAAATAACTGAATAATTAAACCTTAGCTGTTAGCGTATGTAGTTAAATTTTTGAGTTAACGAAATATATATAAATGTATCGAATGCTCAGAAATTTTGTAGTCATAAGTCTTATTTCTAAGGTTGCACGATCTGATATTAGAATTAGATATTGGCCCTGATATCAACACTTTAGCTGGATTGGAGATCTGTAAAAGCAACCAATCCATAAGACCGATCTTTCCCCTTTAAATTTTTGCGACACTGGCTATGTCATGCATGCCAAACGTAATTCTAAAAGTAACACGACAGACCTGTATGTGGAGAATGTGGTGAGTTATATAGCTCTGTACCATTGATAAAGCTGTGAGAAGGTGAACTAGAGCTCCCCTCACCTTATCATCGACGATAATCCTGCCCCAGCCATTATTGTGATTGTAAAACAGTAGTCGCTAATGCACTTGCACACATGCACATGCACAATGATGTCCCCCAGCAGCGTGTCTCCCCCATTAGAGAACCTTTGCTCTAAATCAACAATATTGGATCGGGTATTGACTGATAAAGGCCCCAGCATCAGTATTGGCTTCGGAACTGAAGAAGTTGGATCGGTGCATCCCTACTTATTTCCATTTCATTTGTATTTATGACTTATGTGAAATGTTTCTTTAATTCCTTATATTGTTTTTATGTTTATAACAGTATTTTAAATATTTCATTTAAAGACTAGCAATGTCAGGAATCCCCGGTACATGTAACGCTTTAGTCAGTAATCTGTAAACCATAAGTAATGATCTGTGTGATATTGTGCTTCACGTGCACTTAAATCCTTTTCAATTTTTGGATTTCCTTGCTGCTCTTTTGTTCATTCGAACATTGTATCCTCACAAGTTTAATCCGCAATGCACACCAGTAACATGCAGGGGAAAAAAAGCTACTTACTAAGGTTTAGTAAGGCATCGCCAATTATCTTTTCCGTTTCTGTACAGCCATATCAAAGGTTTGAGCTCACTGACAAGAAAAGGCAAGGAAATGTGTTTGAATGTCTTGTCCATATTAATGACAGATGAGACACGGCTGTGAAAGGATCATGCCTGAAGGATGTACCACTGAACACACTACAAAGCCTTCTTTGGCTCACACTACTAGCCAAAGGATACTGGGTTAGAGCTGTGGTGAGATGGTGTTGAACAGTGCATCAGTAACACATGTTAAGGGTTGATGTCGGTGAAGAACTGGAAGTGGAATAGAAGCTTTTCTTTCACCAACATGACTGAAATTTTGCAAGATGTCAGACTGGTTTTTCATTCAGTGTCATCATCAGCTTTGTCTTCTCCGTCTTTGTCATGAGTTTTGTCACCATCGTCTTTGTTGCTGTCTCTGTCGTCTTCATCTTCACCTCATTCTTCCTCATTGTCTTCTTTGGCGTCTTCACTGTCGTTTTAGTCTTCTTCGTCTTCATCTATTTTGTCTTTGTCATCTTTATCTTCGTCGATCACTAGTTTCATCGTCTTCTTCATCTTTGTCTCCTTTCATTGTGTTCATTTTATTCACCTTTTTTGTCTCCTTTGTTGTCTTTATTGTCATCTTATTCTTATTCTTTGATGTATGACCAAGAATCCCCAACTCTTTCTGTTTACTGTCATTCAGTAAATGTCACTATGCTAACAGTCTAAACCAGGGCTGTAACAATTATGTAAATATGTTGATTCATGTGGGATGTGCTGCACTGTTTACATTCACTACCCAATTATGATGGTTTTCAGTTGGAGCTGCTGAAATTAAGACTTTAAACAAAATCCTGTTGCAGATAAATTTCAGGCAGATATGTTTTTATGTATTAAATTAAATATATTTTACACTCATTGATTCGTCTTCTGAACGGCGTTGTCCTCGAGAGTCACTGGAGTGCTGGAGCTAATCCCAGCTACGTATGGGCGAAGGTGGGGTACACCCTGCACATGTCACCAGTTCATCATAAAAAAATGTAAAAAAATGTCAATTCAGTTGATTTTTCAATGATAAAACTTGATACCACATCAAAAAAAACTTTTCCTTGGACTGCAAAATGATTGAAACCGAATAATTTTTAAAACACTGGATTGAATGGGAGTCAGACAGAATAATGATAGAAGCTATGATGATTATTTATTGATAAATTAAATAAAGGTTGAATTGACTAATGGTGGACTTAGTGCTGCACAATTAATTGATTTTAAATCGAAATCAGATTATTTAATTAAGACGGTGTTTAAAAAAAGGTAATCATCAAATTGAATTTTATCTCTCACGTCTCCTGGCCATGCCTCCGGACTACTGTAGGCTCCTCCTCTTAACTGGGAGGAGTCTCCACACACCAGTACACAAATGGCATTTGCTAAGGAGAGTGAGAAGTTTGTGGCTAAAAAGAGCAAGTGTGGAATTGGTACGACTTCGACATTTCCAATGAAGACCAAACCATTCCTCACCGCAAACTCTGCCTGAAGGCAGGATCAGTCAAAGACAGCACCTCAAACATCACACGCCAGAGTGGGAACGGTGCGTTGCATTGCGAGCTGCACATGAAAGCAACATGCTGACTTCTGTTGTCTTTTGTAATTTTACCCAAATATCAAAATCAGAAATAGAGTTTTTTGAGAAAAAATTGGGATTTTATTTTTGGCCGTAATCATGCAGCCCTAGGTAGACTAATTAGTCCCGCATCAGTGAATTGTCACTGTGAATTTGTGTATTTGAGTTTCCTTCTTTCAATAAAGGAGATATTTTACCAGAAACTAAACTAGTTCAGTGTTGATAGTATTTGCTTTACACCTGATCTGAATCCTTAAAGCTGCAGTGTGCAATAGTTTTTTGGTGTCATTGGACAAAACAAAAAAAAATCCCTCCTTACTTTCACTTTCAGCCCTCTTTAATTCAGGTAGTCTGAGAGGAAGCAACAATTCTACTCCCTTCTCTGGACTCTGTTTTCAGGTTGTAGAAACATATTGGCCACTTGTGTGTTTTGGTGGTTATATACATAAGTGGCAGATTTTATGGCCAATTGTTTCAAAGAATCTGTCCAATGTGACTCTGCTGTTGTGTTTTGTGGTTGCAGACTCTTTACTTTTCCCAGAATGGTGTAAAATAGCATCAGCTCATCTGTCTTTACATTTAGAGCTGTGGTGTGACAGGGAGGAGTGTATTCTCAAAGTCTGCTGTTTTCTTTTCTTTCCTTGTTTTCATTTCAGTCACTGGTCTACCCCTGCTGTGTTGTGTTACTGTGTGGTGTCTTGTAACTTCAATCCTGTAGCATGTGTGTGTAGATCTAAACTAACTGATACTGACTGATTGAGGCAATGATGACATGCAATTCCATGTTTTGCGATATAAAGTGACTGTTTCTGTGGGAGTGTGGCAGCTTTGAAGAGAGGAGCGTTGTTTATTTGCTTAGTTCACATTCCAGCAAAATGGCGACAACTGAATAGTTAGACATATTCGAACCTGAAAAAAGTAAATTCCTCTCTTGATGTATTTTTATTACTTTTTGACCAATCCTGTCAGAGTTGAATGCTAAAAGATGTTAATATATTAGCACAGATTAGGATAGTAATCTGTCTTTTTCTCAGTCACAAGGAAGGATCTATCAAGGATGCATTCACATAAAACTACATCAGCAAAATAAAACTACTGTTGGAATGTCCAGAACTGAGACCTTCATCTGGAGAATTTCAAGGATAGATCTGTGGATCCTTCATGTTCTCAGTGATATTAAAATAACCACAATCCTCAGTGTGAGTCCCTAAAAAAAAAAAAAAAAAAAAAAAGCTGGTAAAACTGCAAATACATTCTCAAAGGAAAAGAATAAAAAGCCTGTCGGTTTGCAAGTGAAAAATCCATTTAAATATAATGTTCAGGCATTCTTATTAACTGGATGAGTCAGGGTTATTGACATTATTTTGAGCAAATTCAAAATAAATTGACACATTATTACAGAATAGATCAAAATGTAATAAAGTAACATAGTTAAACAATGTTTAAAGTGATAAATAGAAGGAACAGGCCTGGATTTGGTAACAGTTAAGTCATACAGTGGAATAACAATAAATGAAGAATTCAGTCATAGACACATGACAAGTGAAATGTTTTCAGTTAATTGAAAAATATTGACCTTCCCGATAAATGTAAAAGAAGTTTGTTTCATTTTGCAGCACAACAGTCATAATTATTTCATCTGTAAATGTGTTTTCAAGTTTTCCATTAAATCCTGCCGTCACGTTGTGACAGCTTGGTTCTGTTTGCCATACCTGCACATACACCCCAGTAATGTACCTGGCTTCCTTTGTATCCACCCCGGAAATGGTCATCCAGTCACCTCATTCGCCCCTAGTTAGCGGCAGTATAAATAAGCCACGTCCGCATTCCTCGGGGAACAACCACCGGAAAGTATAGGAAGCGTCAGAGCCACAACTCATAGATCCGGACGAAATACGGCCGTTAAAACCCGATTACGATGTCCACCCGATCATCCAGACCACACCACATCTCCACCCAGTGTTTTTGTTGATTCCCTTCATTCATTCGCCGGATCAGAGGTCGTTCATCTCCCTGCGCCGGAGCCAGCACCCAGAGCGG
>JAPQRP010000002.1:10883498-10894242 GCA_037367295.1 Apogon hyalosoma
ATGTCAGGAGAGAGACCTGGCTGGCACCCCTTAAAACCAATATAACAAAATAATATAAAATTAATAAACTAAAGCCCAAACTCAAACTGCCACAACGTGTGTCAATACGTTATTGATCCATTGATTCGAGGACCGGACCTTTTCTGCTCTTGTTAGACTGTTTCATTCATGAATAAATTGTTCAGAAGGAAGGATTCTTGCCTTTTGTCCAGAGGAAGTGACTAACAAGGGAAGATTGTTGATACTGAAGCAGGGCCTGTCACTCCTGCTGATCCAGTCGGACTTTATATCATAACATCAGCAGATGCTACTTCTTCATCTTGTGTTGCTCTGAAGGCAGACTGGCCACTACAATGACTTTAGGGTTACAAATTGGTACAATGACACAGGATGGAGCCAGCCTGCTTGTTAGCATGCTAACCGCTGTAGATAGAATCCACTGACATACATTAACTCTTCTGTCCTCACACTCTGATGTCAGGTGAAAGTATATGTTATAACTTCCCCCTTTAACTCTTGTGTTTGATGTGTATAGATACGGTTTATTACAGTCACAGAGCTGCCAACGCGGCTTTTGAGTCTTGTAGTCTTGTTTAATTAACAGAGTAAAACATTTTTTTTTAGTAGAGGCCTTGGCTCTCCATGTGCTGTGTACACCTGCTGATCTGGAAACAAGCCACTGACTCCGTTTCACTGTTACTGAAAAACACAAGAGCTCCGTGAGCAACACAGAAACTCACTGATCCGTTCGGTGGCCTTAACTTCTCTGGTGTGACGATTAACACTTGACAGGCTAAGTTTAGTAATTTTCTGCTTACATTGTTTTTAATGTACGCACAATATAAGCTTGGAATAAAGTTAGAAGTTTTTTGGAGGAACAGAGCTCAAGAGGGAGCGTTTTAATTAAAGTTCATGTTTGCTTGCTGCTCTTTACCAATGAAATGCCTCAGGCACACACTCTGTGATTCCAGAGGTTTTCTGGCATTGAGCGGTTTGTGTTGTGTTCTATGTGCATATGTATTGTCTGCATAAACAAGACCATGATGATAACAGACCTGCAGGTAATCCATCACATCTTCTATTGGAGTGAATTCACAAACTTGACCTGACCCGTACAAGTTTCCAGTGAACCTGAGTTGCTATTGGTTGGATATATGCCTACAAATAGTTCATAATATCACCCTCTAATTTTGAGGAACATGCGTACATGATTAAAAAGGTTAGTTTAGGTAAATATACAAGCTTTCATAACAACTGTGTGGTATCTACACTTGGTTGCCTCCCTAATCTCATTTTAACGATATTTTGAATGCAAATCATTAAATAATGAAATTAGTGCATTGTGTGCCAGTAAATGATTAATGTCTTATCTCTGAACGATGCACATCTTGGAACAACTGCTTTAGAATTACACGCTCCATTAAAACTGTATAGGAAAGTCCAAAAAAAAAAATCCCATCCTCTAGCAGTGAGTGCACTGTCCTGTAGTTTCCCCAAAGAAACTCTGCAAATATCCACCATGGCTCTGAGCAAAGTGGAAGATGACTCAGCAGGATTCAGAGACAACTGCATCCCTCACTTCCATAAATGATGAATACACTTTGTTTTCCAAATCCTTTCTGTCAATTTAACAGTAAAATGAGTTTTATTCATCTTTGTAATCACTGTTTGAGGAGTTTTGTCTAATTTTGAAGAACATACTGACTAATTAAAATGTTATGCCGTTAAATTTCTGCAGATCTTAAAAGGTATAACCCAAACATGGACATTGTACTCCTTAAAACTTTTTTTTTTTTTTTTCACCTTGACAGGTCATTGTTTCTGGGAAAAAAAAAATATTGATCATAATGTATGTAAACAGACTAATGGAAGAACACACCGTCTTAGATAGACCTGCAGAAGTAATGAGCTGGAATTGCCCCATAACATTTCATCTAATGTGAGTGTATGCACGTTCAACTAAATCTGGTTCAAGGACAGTGAACTGCTCTGCCTCGTGCAAGAAAATGCTCAAACTGGGAACGCTGGGTATAAAGTCGTCAGGTCGCATGGGAGGTCATAAATACATAAAGCTTCTAAGAGCCACCAGAAAACGCCTGCCATTATCTAATATTGTCATGAATTTACACCCACCTCTGGCTCTAACAGGCCTTTGAGGCTCAGATCAGACTCCTCTCTGCTGCTCAGAACCCTCACATGTTCCAGACAGGACCAGAGAGACTTTCATTTGCAGATGCTTCAGTCCTCCATTTTCATTTTTCAAACAGGCCGTTCACATTTTCTTGTTACTTATATCCCTTCTGAAGAGCTTTGTGCTCCACCGCTCCCTCTCTTCACTGTGTTCGACTTGAGCAGGACTCGGACTCAGCCGTGGAGTTTTGGAGTGGATCAGAGGGGTTTGGAGAATTGCTTCTACATGAGCCACATAATTATTAATGTGTGGGCAGTGAGTTAAACCACTGTGCCTCAAATCAATCTAACAATACTAGTCTGAATATATTTCTTTTGTTTCAATGCAAATATATGCTTGTACGTGTTAATTTTTTTAGTGGGTAAAACAAAAGCTCATCTGTGGCTTGATAGTTTCTAAAACAGTGTCATACTGTTTCTGTGCAGGGCTAAAAATCCAAATACTGAAATTCTATGCAGTTATTATCTCATCTGTGCATCTGAAAATATTAATGGTAATGCACTATGCTTGTGGATTGTGGAGCATCTCAGCTTTTGTGATTTGTGCAGCATATTTGCATTTTTTTCACAATCAGCCCATTTTTCGATGGCATTTCTACCCAGCATTGATGCTTCTCAGTTCTGTACATCTTGTATGTAAAGCATAATGCATTTGCACTCGTTACCTCTCTGTAGAATGCCTTGTCATTCCTTTTCCATTCATTCTAATTGTGTGCACATTCACAAAGGATTTCTAGGAGATGATTCATGCACAGACACTAGAGCCAACTCATGATCATTATATGTAATATATCGCATACTGCAGCGGTTTGAAAGAAGGGAATAGCAAGCCACATGCATGTTAAAGAGGAAAACAAATATGCACAGGTGGAAATGAAGCTGTAGCCGATATGGAGTGGAATAGAATTTTCATGCTGTATTTGTAGCTCCTCAAATTGCATTTCTTGCCTCCAGTGACCAGAAAGTGTATCAGAAGTCAGGAATTCATATTTTTAAGGGACTGCATTATTAAAACTACTAAACACAGTTGTCTCCATTTTAAGGATTAATGTTCTCTCACTGAGCGTGTTGTTGTGGGTTGATGTGGTTGCTACTGAGTTAATTTTTTTCTTGCTGATGCAGTGTTTCCTCTGGCAAAATTCTTGCTGCCACACCGTACATTTGATACAAAAAAATCATCACTGTCACATTAGACGTATTATACATATGTATAATCTGGGGCGCTGTTAAGGGGGGGTGAAAATGACAAATTCCTGGGGCCCAGTGGATACAGGTTAGGAGTTGTGAAAATTTCGTGTAAGGTCCGCTGTATAATCAAGGCGTACAAGTCGGAAGTCGGACGTTGAAAGCATCTTAGGTTTCAGGTTTGTTTTACTCCAGCGCAAGTTACATTAGTTATGGATCACACCCCCACGTATATAACCCCCACCCCCACCTGCTCCAACAGATTGACAAGATATTGAATTTTATGAAGGGTCCACAACATTTGCCTTCCATGGGGCCCAGAGTTGGTAGCAGCGCCCCAGTGTATAATATATAAAAGGCCTACTATTTTTGACCGGAGGCTTTGCATGCTGTGCTGCTGTACATTTTTTACCCCCATATATATATATATTTTTACCCCCTAAGAATTATGTGCATGCTCCAAACCATCGGGCATGCGCAACCGCATTTTTTTTCCCAACGTAAACATCCAGTAGTGATCTGGTAGTGAAACCTACCATACTGAATTTACCCCATTTATTTATCATTTGCTATAGTAAATTTCACTTTATTTGGATATTCAAAACTACACAGTTAATGGGGATACCCACGCTGCGTGCTGTAACAGATTTACCCACATAGTGCGCATGTGCGAAAACACCAGTAGTACAAACAATACGGGGGTAAATATTGTACCTGACACCTCACCTTTCTGGGGTAATCCAGCACATGAAGGTTTTTTTTTTTTTCCTACACTGAGCGGCTGCTACAACGAAAGGAGTGTTTGAAATAAAATGATCCTAGTGTTAATCTGTGGATTGGACCATTATGGGTGGGCCACCACCAGCAGAGTGCCTGTATAGGGGGGCTCTAGAGCTCTTTTATGAGAAACCAAGAATTCAGTGAATGGACAAAACCTGTGCACTGTCATTGAGTGTATCATGACTCAATAATTAATACTATTTCTGTTATTAAGTGTTGTTATTAAATTAAGTTATTTTCATTTCTTAAAAATACAGAACTGAAACTGGCCGCCCCCCCCCCCCCAAAAAAAAATCTCTTCAGGATAAATAAAGTACTCATCTTGCATGTACTGGTTGCTGAACATGGACAGTATTTTGCCCTTTCCTTGTATTTCCTAGTTCTGAAATTACAGAATTTGCGGCCAAGCTCTGTATGACGTTAGAGAAGAGTTGCAGGATTTTGGTTAAATCTCCTGTTACCTGGCCATCTGGCTGTGTCAGTGATGCTGAGCTGTCAAGATGCTGTCAGATAACTGACAATCTGAGTATTTTGATGAAAACCCAGTGGATACAAACAACACGGTTGGAAGTTTCACACTGAAACTCCTAAGTCAAGTCCAGTGGAACCAGGACTTACATTGTTTTTGTGAAAAATCATGTTCAATTGTACTGCATATATTTTTCATATGTTACAAAAACAGTAAAACACATCATCAATACAAGATAAATATAAGATCAATGCTCTTTTTATAGTAAATAGGAGTAAGGTAAGAACTATACTGGTCTCAAACCTTGTTATTGTCTTTCCAAGTCCATTTATTATTGACTTGGGAGTTATTATTGACTATATAATTTATTACCTGAACAGAATATAAAGCAAAAATTCATGATGGAGCTGATGGAGTACGCTATTTATTTGTTCAACTGTTATGAGTAATAATTATTTAAATCTTAATATGCAATCAAGTCCCTGACCTTCACACTATAGCTTTACCCTCACCTTAATAAATGCCATGTTGTATATGAAGTGATAGAGGAAGCGAAAACATTTTATTTGTGGAGGCAGATGATCAGTTTTACATTTTTTTTTTATTTATTTAGGAGACAAATACATAACCTTGTACGTTTGTGGTATTATAGGGATTAAGCAGGAATGCTAGAATGCAATAAAAAGAAGAAAATAAATGAGAAATTAAAACCGCAAAATGTGAACTTACCACAGAGCTGCGGTCACATGATGATGTTTGACAGAGTCTCTGATCCAAATCCCTGATTATGATCCAAATCACAGTTTTTCTCTCAGTATGAAGCATAGAAAATATATCTTTCTTAGGCTGTCGTTTGATGGCTTTGTCTGCTTGTTTAACTAAAAGCTCTGACAAGTATTTAGACAAAAACTTGACACATCTGTGACTGCCACTGTTTCCCATTAATTAAATAGACCATGGTGGCCTATTTTGTATTTTGTCCAACATCTGGTCGGACAAAATTATATAATGAACCGGTATTTAACAGTAGATGCTTGAGTTTTGCACAGTTTCTGCTAGTGATGCCCTGATCTGAATTTTTTTTTTTTTTTTGCTTCTGATCCAATTTTTTTTTTTTTTTTTTAGGATTAGTTTTGCCTATACTGATCTGATACCGATCTGATACGGACTTTTTACAAGGAAATTTGGATTTAAATTTGGAGTCATTATTTCTAGGTTATTATACTATTATTTTACTTGAGATCACAGTTGGGCTGAATGTGGAGCCTGAACTAAAACAACTATGACACCTTTGACTCTTAATAACTTTAGTATCATTTTTCAATTTTCCAAATTCATACTGTGGCCAAATTAGAACCTTTGGCAGGCTGGTTTTGGCCCATGGGCCGTATGTTTGCCACTGCTGTAGCGCATCTATGGACAGGTCCGTCCAGGGATTATATGGGGGTGCGTTCTGTGCAGTACGTTAGTGATGTCAAAACAATGTCAGTTTATTTGTGGGGTGGGTTGGGTCAATTAATTCCACAAAAGCCCTGTGGGTTACAGATACTTTATTAATTCCTCTAAGCCTCTCCTCATTGTCTTTTCCCCTGCCTTTGGAAACTTTAATTTGAGGGGGCAGGATGTTTGTGTTGGAACTGGGGTGCTGCGCAAGTGAGCGACTCCTGACGGGTTCCATGTATGTGTGTGGGAAAAGTGTGCCCCCCCCCCCAAAAAAAAAAAAAAGGTCCCAGATTGACCTGATCTCGTGACTAAAAATCCGATCTTCTAAAAAATGCCGGATCAGCAGCAGATAACAATCTTTACATCAGATTGGGACATCCCGAGTTTCTCCAAATTATCTTAGTAAACCACTCTTACTGCATGTCAAAGAACAGCTCAGGGAGTTACTGAAGTTCTCCACCGTCTAAACTTGTCATTTACTCAGTTATTATTTCTTTATCAGTAATAAAGTAACACTGTACACAAAGAAGACTCTAAAGAAACTTCATCTTTAACAATAAACTCAGTCGCCTGGCAACATGAATGATACAAACATGATGTAACAGTACTGACAGTTTAGATAGTTATTTTATTTAATGATAAAATCTTTGTGATTTCCACTGATCATATGACAAAAAATATGTATGATCAAGCTCTAAGACATTTCATACTTACCACACCTTTCCTCTTTGGTGTGTTGTGAGTACCCACACTTTTTCCCTCTTTCTCTCTCTAAACCTTAGAATGCTAGTGACAGTTGTACAAGTTTGTGAAGGTCACGGACTTTGGAACTGGGTCCCAGACCGTCCTCCTGCAGCGTTAACCTTGTGATTCGTAAGCCCCCACATCTGCTGTGGAGTGTGAAGGAACATGCCAGATGTGTCACAGCCAGTACACAGACATGCTGACAACAGTTTAATTTCATGAAGTTCATTTCTGTTTTTTATTTTTTTTTTAGTGCAACCTCTTGTCTGTCTTTTCTAATGTGTCTTTGGATTTCTCTCCATATTTGCCTTCCAGACACATAATACGTGGAATATAGTGATCCGCACGTCTGTCCATCCATCATCATTTTGCATAACTGGAAACATTTAATATTTCTTCACTAAACCTGCTACACTTATCAGTAATGGACTGGAGTTGTGTCTTTTGCGGTTGTTTTCCTTCTGTGTTGTCTGTCATGCCATTTGTCATCATTCATTTCCAGAGCAGAAGTAGAATACCGTTCGATGCTTTGGCAGTAAACTACTCGATAAATTACTCCTCTGCTGTCAATAGGTAAACTCACAGAAAACAAGTGGTGCCAGGCACAACAAACCCCGCCCCTCACACCTATTGTAGCTTATTTTGGTGTCGATCCAGCTGATGTCATCATGTCTATGCGTGTGCTGATGTCAGCATATCAATTGCCTCTATATATGTGGTAAGTTTGAAGTAAATTGTAACAAAATTTATGTTTTTATAGACGTGAAATCTCACCCATATAAATAAATGGGAGAAAAAAAGATTTTAAAAATTCCTAAAAAATTGGAACTTTGAACTTCTTTTCCTAAAGTGTAATAACATCTATTCTGTGTCACTGACAATCTAGAAACCCAATTTGGTATGAATTCAACCAATAGTTTTGCTGCTAGAGTGTTAACAAACAAACAAAACCAAAAACAGTACCCCGTCGGGGGGGTGTAATAAGCAACATCACATCAGCATTATTAACAGAGTTAAGGTCGCTGCAGTTGTTCTGTTTGTTGCTGAAGACTTTCTAGACAAGCTCAATTAATAGTTATCAATCAATAGAAAATGTATTTCAGTACATGATAAACTAGTGTTGATTCATGTCACATAAATTGAACTTTCTAATTTAATTTGATTTAGTGGCTTTAAGTTCACATAGTAAATCATCTGCACCTGTTTTCACAATGCAAATGAGAAACTCTCATCCTTCAGGCAGGAGAAAAATGGTTTAGTACTTGTTAAAATAAAACTGAGTATTTCAATTCTGAAATTAAAAACAGTGGATTAGTCTAAGTACTCTAATGTAAAATGTCTTAAACTGTAAGTACAGCTTATTGGAAGGATGAATGTCAAAAAACTACACCAATTAGCTACCAACCTTGATAAACAGGCAGCTTATCAATTACACTACTAGTTCAAATGGTTAAAGGGACATTTTCAGTTTAAAAATATTTGCTTCAAGTAAATGTTTCAGTTTTTCTTTTGAATAACTGTCATCAGCTGAGGTAACACTATAGTGAATGAGCTTGGGATGCACTGTCAATGTCACATGAAAGTCTTTGTCTATGGTGACATTTTTGGACATGTGTTCCATCACCATGGTGACCTGTGGCCTCTCACTGTGTGTTAATGTGTGACCTGGGCACATGCAGAGGTGAGACGGGTATAGTGCTGCCACTAATGACTCATTTTCTAATGACTAATCTTTTGACAAATTTTTCAATTAATCGACTAGTCTAAATGACTTATTAAAAAAAAAATCAAGTGTTTGTTGTGTCCATTTTATTTTGAATAGTAAGAGTGTGTGTGTGAAACTTAAGACACTTATAATACGTTTTTTTTTCTCTCTCTCAGTCTGAGGTACGGCCATAATGCCAGCATGGATTGCTCAGGTGCAGCGGTCACAGGGAGACCAAAAATAAATAGGCAGTCAACAGTAAAACGACATCTCGACAAAAAAAAAAAAAAATTGCCGTCATCTAATTTTCATGGTCGATTACGTCGACTTTCAACTAATTGCAGCAACACTAGACGGGTAGTGTGTTCTGGTGTTTAGACATGTAGACTTTCCTGAGCCTCACTGATATTAACAGCCATCAAAGTATTTTTAGTTCATAGTGGGTAATTCTAACATTTTACCTTCATGAGTGACTCAGAACAATGGATTCAGTCTGAAAGTAGAGTTTTTTATGACGGTATACTGTGAGTAGGACTCAGGAAAAAGAAATGAAATGAAAACATTGTTAGATAGATTGGCAATATTTTAAATGTGCTTGTAGTTATTCAGAACATATTTTTTATTAAAGATTATAATATAAATTGTGTTTTTATCACATGTTAAAGGGCCCCCATTTATAAGCTGAGGACTGCTTCTGGGGTGTCCTATTACAAAATGTATCTTGCAAATGAATTGTCAATTTCATTGTATGTAATAATTTGTAATACATTTTGTAATAAATAAATATTCCATGCATTATATGTAACTATTCATTTAGAAATCCTTAAATGCTTTTCCATAACTACTGGACTACATCTGATTCAACTGGTAAAAGTATAAGTCAGGGGTAGTAGGAGTAGACTAGGTATAATATTGTGTGAAGCACTTTGTATTGCGCTCCGTTTGTATGAAAAGTGCTTTATGAATAAAGTTTGATTGAATATATAGTAGTATAATAGTGTTCATTCTACAATTCTACAGGCTGTATCAAACAGAAGGTGCTGTTATTCTATTATTCTGTCACTTTAAAACATATTTATAACCTATGCATGCCATCAGAAGTAATCCTGAATATAAATTATTCTTTGTTGAGGTGCTGCTGAAGGTGGGAGAAACCAGTGTGAACCATGACGATGTTGAACCAACATATGTAATATGTAATTAAATGGGAAACGCTGCTTCATACATACAAATTGTCAATGCTGGGCTTGAAGTGGACGAATGAAACGCATCAAGTGCCAAGACAGCACAGCAGATGAAACACTCCTCTATAGGAATCACTGTAATCAAATGGAGGCGTGGTCACAGCATCCAGTTGTCTGTTGATTGATGATGAAGGATGATATCGTATAGCTGACAGTTGTGAACTCTTTAAAGTGCAGGTAAAAAAAAAAAATTGCAGTTACCAAAAATAACAAGAGAAGGTGTGAATGAGAAGGTGGTGGAAAAGGTCCTGACGTAATACGTGACCACACAGGTGTGCACTGTGTTTACAAAAGTAAATATGTTTTTCCCGACGATTCTCCTGGGACGCAGAACTGTGATGTTTGTCGCATTTCAATGACATAAAGGTTGGTTAAATGCGATCTGGCTGTTCAGACTGAAGTCGCATTGCAAAATATCAGATACGTATCAGATTTAGGACCACATATGAAAGTGGCCTGGGTCAGATTTGAAAAAATTGGATTTGTGCTGTTTAAACTGTCTTCAACAGATCAGATACAGGTCACATATGGACTAAAAAAACCCCCCAAAAATCGGATTTGGGCCCCATTTGCCTGCAGTTTGAACGTAGCCTATGTCTGAATGTGTTGATCAAAGCTGGCTCCTTGATGAGGGATGTGATGGTCAGCTCTAAAACCATCTGTTTCAAGAAGTAGTCTCTTTGACCTGTATTATACTATAATGGTTTTGTGCTCTGTCTTTCCTCCTCTGACTTAAACTCAAATTACATGACAGTGACTGACAGCAAAAGACACACAAAGACGTACCAAGTGTGGTGTAGTCAGCTTGTTAAATTTGTTTCCTGGAAGTCATAAAATTGAACATACATACACAACCATGTGCTGGAACGATATGCAGGGACAAGCTAAAATATAATGTAAATGGTTCAGCAGATAGCAAGACACCAGTGATATACAATCACTGAAATGCTGTTAAACTTCAGCCAAAAATCCCTCTTTAGGCAT
>JAPQRP010000002.1:10910318-10941432 GCA_037367295.1 Apogon hyalosoma
TGTACTGCCCCCCCCTCCCCCCCATGGACCTCAATCTGTTCTTGATCCAGACCTCAATACATAATAATTCTACAAGTAATATGACAGACCTGTATGCGGTGGACGTGTTGACAAAGCTATGAGAAAGTGAGCTCCCCTCCTTATCATTGTTGTTGATGATTTGCTGCCCCCACGGTTGAGAATCACTGGTGCACGCTAAAGTTTTTGCACGGACAGACGACCAACTGATGACGATACTCTGTGGTCAGTGTGGCCAAAGATAAAAATGACAACAGACACCAGCTTAATATGCATTCTCTTTGTAGATAAATAATGGTAGTGATGCAGACGATAGTGAATATACAGTCATTTACAGACACATGAGTTACTCCACTCTGCTTTGTTCTTCTGAAGTTAAAGTAGTGATAGTGCAGACAAGACTAAAGGTCATTAAAATACCTCGTTATATCTCTAGTATTTTTTGCCTTCATTCTTTGGTCTTAAAAGCCTAAAATGCCTGTCCATCCAAAGCTTGAGGGAATTTCTTCATATTTTGCACAAAAGTTGAACTGATTATACATTGGAAAAGCACGTTTTGGGCATTAACTCAATCATTCACATAACAGTTATGATCAAAGTTCCCTGCAAATATATTAGAGATTTTACCCAATATCAAATTCAACATACAGTCAAGCTCTTCTATGGGAATGAAGATACTTCTTACCCTTTTATTTACCACTCAGCTGTATGTCGAGCCGTTCTCATGGTCAGTCAGAATGTTAAAAGTTCTTTATAAATAGCTTAATCCAAATGAGATGTTAACCAGAGGATCGTCAATAGGCTGTGTTGTCTGTGCATGCAAAATGCAACAAACAAAAGACAGAAGTAAATCCATTCCAAATGGCTGTCGATGAATGTGTTGGCCGTTGATGGGGTTTAACACTTTCTAATTAAAGCACGTTATCTTTAACCACAGCGGCATCTCCTTTGTGCACCACCAGGGAAATCAAACTGCAGAAGAGATTTCCTCTCTGGTGTTCTGCAGGCTCTGTGTACGTTTTATGCGTTTGTCCTTGGCCTTCACTTTGCCTCCTCACTTCCTTCCTCAGCCGATCCTGCTTACTGAGATGTTTCAGTACTTCTAGGTCTGGGTGTCTGATGTCCTCTGAAGCTCAGTAGGTAGAGCGTTGTGCTCTCACTGCCAGGATTAAGGTTTTTATTACATGTGTAGCTCAGTAGATAGAGCATCGACCTGACTCTGCCGAGGTTAGGGATCTGATGCACGGAGCAACGGCCATAATCATGATGCTGTGTAGATGCTTGGATTATAACTGCACCACAGGAAAACCTAGTCGAGAATCGTATTTCCCAAATCTATACTGAAGCAGGTGCAGCCACTGTAGATATCAGGTTGCCATGGTAACAGATAATGCCATCATCATCTAAATTATACTGTATATTTGAACAGCAAGGAGTAAAATATGTTTAACCAACAAATAACAGCATCTGTAAAATGGATTGAGTGTGGCTTAACATTGATGGAATGTGTGTGTGTGTGTGTGTGTGTGTGTGTGTGTGTGTGTGTGTGTGAGCAGAGCGTGGATGTGTGGAATACAGGTTCAAGTTATAATCGATTCAACAAGTCAATGAAGTGAAAAACACACCCTGTCTTGTGCTTTTCACAGTATCTGAGGCAGGAACAGGGAGATAGATGCATTAATTTAACAGTGCCAAAAGGCTGCTTAACTCCACATTTTCATCTACACTTAACAGCTGATACCGTAAAGCATGTGTACCGTTCAAGTTGTCCATTCCATTTGATTATAACAAGTACAGTAATTGTTGCCAATTTACAGTTAATTTTGGAAAAAAAAACTTATCTTACCAACTGAACAACGGCTTCTATTGTTTTGTTTTCTTGTTGACTTCCTTCCAAAACTGTTCTGCTTGTACCAAGTTGTGTAAATGAAATGTGCACTTCATCCAAATGCTCCTTTTCATCATTGCTCAGAATAAGTTGCTTGAATATTTCAAGATGCATTTGGACAAACTTCTGTGTAGATTATCAGAGTTTAAATGGTCAGTAGTCAGATACTGATGGTGAGAGCCAACCAGGAAACAAAAAAGGAAAGTTGCAGTGTACAATGTTCAAATTACTTGACACTGTTGAGACTAGGGCTGCACGATATTGGCAAAACTTGCGATATGGGTGTACAGCATTGTGATGACGATAATATCGCAATATTTCCGTTCACCCAAAGAAATACCAGTTTCCCTCTTGGTAGCGTCTAAAAAGCCATCACACAAAAATGGTGTGAAGAGGACTGCCCTACCCTAAATAAGTGGAGAGACACTGTGGAAGGAATTCACAACACGAAGAGACTTATTTATATCATAAGATTACAGCAAACAACATGCGAAGATCAATGGAAAAAAACGGACAATATACAGGATGACAACTGACGCTGTGTTCTAAATGTTTGTGTTGTAAAATTTCAAAAATGAAATGATAAAATATAAAAAAAATACCAATTTCATCTATGAAAAATGTTCCTTCGCAATGTTAAAATGAGCTAATTGTTTGTGTGCTGACTCCATTATTTATAATTTAAGACAAAAGTCTGGACTACTACAATCAGTTACACAATTCTGTCCAAGAACCTGGTGATGCTGCTGCCATAGACCTTCACACACAAACGTAGTCAATATTTTGTCATTTTATTCACATATAACAATGTGTAAATGACATGGATGTATTTCATAATAACAAAAGTACAGCCATGTCAGAGCTTTAACAAAACAGTATTTCCTTGCTTGCCTGGTTTGTTAAATACTGCATATAAAAATAAAATATTTAAATCTAATTATTCAGGCCTTACCTACATTGTGCTCTGATACTGTTGTCATCTTTTCAACATTAATAATATAAACTCGCATTCAACCAGCAGCAGTAGTATTACTTCAGCTTTTTTTTTTTTGCCAGAGAAACTAGTATTTTATAGTGGTAGAGAAAACCACTCTGGTACCCCAAGGTGTGTAAAACAGAAAGTTAGCGGGGAAAAAAAATATTGCATGTCTTTGCAATATGAATATTGCACATGCTGTTATCACAATAATGCTATTTTTTCAATATATTGTGCAGCCCTAGTTGAGACCAGTGTTGTGATTTTTTTTTTTTTTAAATTTTATTTAGTAAGTAAAGCCACAGTGAACTGCTGATATGTCTGGAGTGTGACCCACCTTCACCCATTGGTAGCTGGAATAGACTCTGAAACCTCCACAGCCCACTCAAGGACAAAGTGGTTCAGAAAATGAGTGAAGGAATGAAGTAAAGAGTTTAGAGTTTAGTCCGTAGATATGTCTGTTATAGACTTCCAGTGAATGTTTGCACTAGTGGAAGCAGTAAACACATTGACTATTCAATCCAATCCTTGTCTTTAAATTGTTAACAGAATTCCGAGCTTTTGTGCAGGTTTTCAGAAATGATGGTAAACTTGTTGTCTAAATACCAATGATGTTTGGAATCATCAGTCACAGAGGTTGGTTTTATCTGTCCGTTCTTTTGAAACACTGTCATTATAGATGGCATGATGCAGAACAGTTTGTCAAAAGAGTCCTTGGGTAAACGTTCATTAAAGAATCTGCAACAGAAACAAAAGAACATGATGTGAACAGTGCCCATTATGAAAACGTCGGCTAAACTTTTTAAAATGTATTTATTTAATTTAGTGCTAGACAAACTTTGTGACGGGGGTAACAAAAAATACAAGACCAAACATCTGGCATACTAATTCATAGACTTCAACAAATACAAGCTCAAAGACACACATGACAAGACAGAATAATTAACAGACATTAAACAAAACAAAGATGGGCGTAAACAGAGGGCTATTTACAGGTGAGTGTGTGTGTGATTATTTGTGGTGATTTTGTGTGGGTTGGTTCATATTCAGGTGGAGACAAAAGAGGGAATGAAAATGAAATTGCCAGGGTTTTAAATAATACTAGGGAAAGAAAATTAATGCTAAAAAATATTATAAAATAAATAATGTAAAATCAATAACAAATTCAACAATAGTGATGTCATTTTATTTATTTATTTATTTTTGTTTAACATAATTCCGAGTATTTGTGGAGGTTTTCAGAATGTACCAGTAATGTTTGTAACGAATGTCAAAAGAGTCGTTGGGCAAACTTTCGTAAAAGAACCTGCAACAGAAACAAAAGAAACATGACGTGAACAGTGCCCAGTGTGAGAAAGTCGGCTAAACTTTTGAACCCGCTGCAGGTAAATCTCCTCCACCGCCATTCGGTGCTCGGTGGCTGACAGCCTGTCAGCAGCTCAACAGGAGAGACGCTCTGCGCTGTGCGATTTTATAACACCAGTACAACCAGGAAGCGCAACTTGTTCTTTTTTCTTTCCCTTTATGAAGACGTGATGGTGAATATAGGGCATTAAATATAATTCCTAAGGCTTTTCACATAGTAGAAAAATATCAGTTTTTCAGATCTTTCTCACCACAATACAGGCATTATATCAATTAATCAGATACAGAATAGATGGCACATCACAGCATCGATGATGAACCTTATGATTCCTTTCTACCCTGTGTTGAATATGTTGCATTTATGTTGTTCATTTGTCTGAGGAAAGGACTTTATAAGTAAAGCAACAACTCAAACAGCCTGAAACAAAGGGTGATCTACTTCAGTATAAATACACTGTTCCTGTAAAGTTGGAACAATTTTGTTTTTCTTCATTCCTCTTTTTATTCCGATTTATACACATCAGGAGCAGTGACTACAGACTGAGTCCTAGTTACATTTGATCAAAAACAAGTGCTTCCAGGCACAACAAATCCCGCCCCTTGCACATATTGTAGCTTATTTTGGCATCGATCCAGCTGATGGCATCATGTCTATGCCTGTGTTGATGTCAGCATATCAACTGCCTCTATATATGGTATATTCCAAGTTTGAAGTAAATTGAAACAAAATAGTTGTTTTTATAGACATTTGAAATTTCCCCCATTATAAGTAAATGGGAGGAAAAAAGATGGGTCACTGGCAAGCTATAAACCCAAATTGGTATGAATTTAACCAATAGTTTTGCTGCTAGAGTGTTAACAAAGAAACAAACTGAAACTAAAACAATACCCCTTGCCTCCCCTACGAGGGGTGGGGTAATAAATCACAGTCATTTCATGAGAAGAGGTAACAATATTTGATTTCACCTGAAAATAGCAGATGGACCAGGTTAGTTAGAGCTAAAGAGGCTGACTGTGGTAGCCTACATGACAGTAACATAACATACTGTGTACAAGTGCTTCATAAGCCAGTAAAACAGCAGCTACGAAAAAAGAACTGAATCAATACCCAGAAAAGACAGAGGGGCCCCTTTCCAGGACGAACGCAATGAAACCCAAATGATTAAACACAACAGCCCTGTACAGAGCTGCATTCAGCTGTTGGTGAAAGTGGGTTCAAGTGGTTCAGCGACGCATTACTGATTGGTCTTTGTTCAAATGTTGTAGTTTATTTGCTTTGTGCCTTGATGAAGTGGATAAATCCAAAGAGGTGAACATTTTTCCATTGGTCTTCACTGAACAGGGTCATTAAAATGATTAACAATTGTTGATATTTACTGAAATGAAACATTTTTCAGTTATATCATGCAAGTCAGTGTCAATATAATAATTCCTTTGCTTATAAAATAATTTTTTACATCGTCTATGGGAACATGAGTTTTTTTTTTGCGACTGCCCCCCCACCCCACCCCCCCGAGTGTGTCACTGTAGTTCTGCAGACAGAATATTGTTCATGCATGCACATCTCCAAACCCTCCCTAAACCTCTTTATGTTGAAGCTCTGTTGCTCTATATTTGTGCCTGTTTTCTCGACAGATTTCTCACGCAGGAAAGCTATCGATTGAGATTACTCAATCCTCAGTGCTTTGATGTTTCTGCTCACCACCGTGTCCTGCAGGACATCTTTGTCTCCTCTGTACAAAGACAGCCTCATCAGCTCCATCGTGTTGAGAGTTTATTTTCCTTCTGGTTTCACTTTTGATCCTGTGTGTGCATTTGGTTAGAAATACATCTGACAACCTTTTGTTCTGCAGAGCTTCACACTATAGAATTGTCAGTGTAAGCTAGAAGTAATTTATTGGATAACCAAAATGGAAATTTGTTGAAGGGATTTTTTTGGAAAAGTGATATATTTCATTTAACATCAGTGACATGGGAAAATGAAAGTAACAGTGGAAAGTGTAAAATTACAATCGACAGATGATATGTTTTCTGAAGCATTGACCGTAAAATTGTACTCTGCATTTTTTTTGTTAAATTATCCAAATTCTTGAGGGAAAAGTTTTCAACAATACTGACTTCAAACACTTTCAGAACAATTTTGTAGGATAAACAAAAACTAATATTTGACTTGCTCATCTTATTTCACAGTAGCCACTGGGTAAACTCTTCTAGAATCCCAAATGAGGTTCTGCAGGGAGCAAACATTAAGCTTTAATTTATTGTTTCATACCTCAAAACTGAGCGTGATCATGGTCGGGAATCATCTCTGTGGCCTTGCTGTTGATGGCTTTGTTGTCAGTTGCAGTTGTTTTATGACAGGGTCTAGATTGGGTTTTGTTGGCGAGCCCTGATTACAGCAGCAGCCCCACTCATTTCACAAATGAGCACCTCGGCAGACACCACACCCTGTTGTATCATCTCTGACATGCTGAAACTGCTCCCTCTGTGATGGAAACACTGTCCTGTTGGAAGAGTTTTCATACATTATTCAAGTACCTTGTGTATAGACCTGGCCATTCTCATGATTTTAGATTATGAGCTGTGGCTGTGAAGACAGTGAATCTTAATTTGGAACATGATCTAGTTTTTAGAGGAGTCACACACATTGTTATTCTGCTGTAGCTTATAGCTCATATTTAAAAGCTCATATAAGAGGCAGCCCTTTATTTCCAATGTATTCTGTTCAATAAGTATGAATGCTAGGATTTAGTTTGGAATCTCATTTTGATCCATACATGTTTAGATTTTTTAAGTAATGCAGTGTGCTTTTCTACAAATGTAACTTGTCCTAAACAGTTACAAAACAAAAGCCTTTTAGTGTTTCTGCGAGAGATGTCATGATTACTGGTATAATGATAAACCGTGGTAAAATTCTCTATGGTTAATATTACCGTTTAAATTGTAATTATCATTAAAATTGCGTTTAATTACAGCACTTTGCAAGCTCACAGTGATACTGCTCATTTCCTGGAGAAGCAGCAGCTCTCCAGGCGTGCATGCACAGTTTGCAATGTTTGGCCTGTGAAAACTTGGCTGAAGGCAGCCGCACGGCACTATGACCTGTCCAACGACTTTTTTCCCATTCAAAAACCACTTAGGATACAACAGGAGAATTGATAAGGATTTGGATTGGTAAGCAGAATCAACAACAGTATTGATATTGATCAAATCCTATCAATTCCCACCCCTAGTGCAGATATCTCTTATGGCCGTAAGGTGCCATCTTTAATGCACATTTGCACATTATGTTTGATGTTTACATGTTAATATTTTAATGTTTGTGCAACAGAAAGTACATTGTGTAGGGCTGCACGATATTGGAAAAAACGGACATTGCAATTTTTTTTAACCCTGCCATATATATTGCGATATGAAAAAATATTCAGGAAGATTTAATAGCTGTGTAGTGCCGACGGAAATGGTCAAACAAATTAATTGTTTCCTCTCGTGGCGACAGGTGCAAGGCAGTGTCACCACAGAGCACGTTTGTTTCATCCTTCTCGAAGGAAATAATTCCAAATAACTGACGTTTCTTTTCTTTCTGGCACCAAGTCTTCGTTTTCAGTGATTTTCTCTTGTTCGTTGCTCATTTTTCAATGTTACCAGCAACTCACTCCATGTGCAGAGGTGTGGTCTGCTTCGGCAAACTGAGAATGACTGTAATTGGTGGATCGCTGCGTGCAGTGTGTGTAGGTACCCAGGTTAAAATCAGATGAGAACATGAGTTCTCCTCCATTGCAGGACCTGCGATGTGACTAATGCGCACACATACATTGTGATGACGATGCTCAAATGATCTATTGTGCAGCTCTAATATTATGCGTGTTATTTTATTGTTTTGTTTGTTTGTTTATTTGTTTGTTTTTTTCAAAATACAACTTGCTTAAATTATTTCAGTGTGGGTGAGTATGAACATTTTGAGCACATTTCAACAATACTGTGATAATAGTAACTGATAACTTTGGTCACAATAACCATGATATGAAATTTCCATATCGTTACATCTCTAGTTTCTACAAATGACGGTTAGCTACATTAAAAAAAAAAGTAAGACACACACCTACAGTGACTGTAATTGGAACAGAACACTTCAGGTGAGTGATCTAAAACAACATATTGCTGAAAACATCAAACATATAAAAATATATTAACTTGTACAAGTAAACATTGTGCATAAGTGGAAGCGCATAACATGACGGACACCAGAGGTTTATTCATATTATAACTTATTTCTGGCCTGTAATATAGAACCAGCTTTTATTTGTTGGTGTTGGCTGATTACAGACCCAGCTGGTAATTGTATTCCATCTTTTATTTGAGGAAATAAGGTATTCACTGTAAATTACAGTGTTTGACAAATTGATTGTTTGGTAGCAGTAATATTGCTAGACTAGTAAATTTATTTCAGTATATTCATAGCGATACTTATAGGTCTATCCACACTAAAGTGTTCTGTTTTACTCCCCGACCTGCAGAATTTGTGTAACTACTGTAATTGTTTTGCTGCTCCTGAAGAAATAATGATGAACTATCTTAAATCTGACAACTGCTGGTTTGGCGTCTGGCGTCTGGTGTGCAGTGAGTGAGATTCACATTACACATAGAAAACGTTTTTTATTGAATATGAAACTTTGACAGGGTATCTTAGGCCGTCACAATCTTGGTAATTAATGGAAACACTGCAGCGATATGTGCAGGAAAATGTGGTTTACTGTATCTAAATATTGTCAACATTGTCAACAGATAAAACTAGAGGCAAAGTTCGATTGCAACTTGCCTACATTTTATAAATACTGAGAAAATTAGGATTCAGAAGGAACATCATGGTTCTATGTCATATTGTCATAGAATGACTTGGCTGCAATACCTGCATATTATGATCCATACATTCATACTGTTGTTTAACCCTGGCAAAACCCGTTTTAAAATCCTGATTTTACATTTGGGATATATCTCACACATAAGAAGAATCTTCATAGATTTTCTAGCCTCTAATCTTGAACGTGCACAGACTGTAAAATCTGAAACGTATCACACAAGATAGGATTATCGTGCCGATGGAGCAGCAAAACACCTTGTTTAATCTTGTTGGGGCAGATTTAAACATAGGTTTTACATGACGATGGATGCCATGGCACATAAGTAGCCTAACACCGAGTAAAAATGAATCCCTTCAAAGTCCCTTGGTCATGAGAGCTGACTTGTATTTGTGATGCAACTTGGAGTCAGAGTCTGACAGTACTGACACAAGGACATCATGGTTACCTGTAGGTCGACTGCCAGGATGGTTTACAGTTACATGTCTGATGGTTCGATGTAAAAAAGTGGACAAAATACTGCAGTGCATTGTAGGGGAGAGTAAAAGAAAACCAATAAGGCAAAATAAAGGAGTTGAAATGACTAAATAGTTGGGGAAATACAGTAAATACCTAAGAACTAGAGGTAGGATATTAACAGCCATCTTATATATTTGTGTAAGGAGTATAATAGCTAATGTTTATGTTGCAAAGACTGGATTATTTAGTGTTGCTTGGTAGCACCATTGCCATGTCACATTGCCTGTTGTCGTCATGCAGGGAAATGTTTTAACTTTTGAATATCAAAATGTATTGGTATGGTCCTATGTGCCTATGAGCAGTTCAGGTGAGTCTAAATTCTATCTGTAAACCCCTCCCGTTACTAGATAACCTGTTTCAAATGTCAGAACACAACACTAACCATGTTGGTACTATGCTTAAACCAAGCCAAACATGAACAGTAACTGGGTTTCCATTACCCTCAGAAATGCACAAAATGTAAATTGTGCCATTGAAAACTGGTAATGGAAACACCGAAATATCGGAACGACTGTCAAAAATTGCAAAAAAAAAAGTTTTTACACTCATGAGGTGGTTTTTGAGACGTTTCAACATAGAAGTGTAATGGAAACACATTTTGCACATTTTCACACATCTGTTCACAGTGGTTTTGCTCACTCCAAACGTCTCACCTATGACCCTGGACTCAGAACAGGTGGTCCTAGTTTGTTCAGGGCAACAGCCACTGGCTTTTGTGTAGGAACTGCTTCCCAAGAGCATGACAAGTTTGGTGCCACAAGAGGTTCAATAACATCACACAGTTGATTAAATGTTGCCTGAGTCATTCGGAAATTCTGGATCCACAACTCATTGGTGAATTCATGTTGTACAGTTCTCCCAGAAATCCATAATGCGTGGTCACCGCCATACATAAGGACTTTTCCTTGGGATGATGATGCGTTCCCTTCTTTTGTTGAAGACAGTCACTGCAATAGCAGTAGATGAACCAACACTACGGTGGCAACACCGTGGAGGTTTGACGTGAAACTCTGTGCATCCATCTTCTTAAATGAGTGTCTTGCGAGATGGGACTTTACTAGAACCACGCATCAGAAAACAAACACTCTTTAATGGAAACACCTACAAGTACTTTGACGAAACTGTAGAAATATCGCTTTTATTTTGCGGAAAACTGTAACGGAAACCCAGCTAATGACATTATCACAGTCTAAATGCAGTAGCTATTTTGTAAACCTTAATGCCACCTGTAGTGTTTGTCTTGCTCTCCACATCCACTGTTTAGAGATATTTTTTTCTGCTGCCAATCAAAACCAACACTGTTATGGGTAATATGGGCTCAAGAGTCTGGTTTCAGCCAGCTCTAAAGGATAAGTGTCATGAGATAACTTTAGTTATGATTTGGCGCTATATAAATAAAATTTGATTGATTGATAATATAATAGGGTATGGACAAAATACATTTGATCAATCATATTTAGGTCCACTTTTTTATGCAGTGCATGTTTTCTGTCTATGAATAATCATACCACAGCACTGTATGTATGAGTTGGTGTTATAGCATTACTCCTCCATCCATTTAAACAATGAATGAATATTATGAAATGATTCAAATGACCTTAGTCATCGGCTGTTCACTCAAAATTTTGTTCCCTCTCACAGTAATTCAACCATAGAGAAAAACATCTTTAGCCCTGTTCATATGGGACTAGTAAAGGAAAGGTGACTTGGAAATTACATATCTGTATTTCTTCCACACATTTGCAAGGGATAAGCAAAATTTGTCTTTAACTCAAATTTACAGATATTATTCCCACTTACAGAGAACTGTTGAAAGATGAAAATGTTCCTTACTCCATTATGGTTGAATAATTGTTATTCTGTTTTATTGTTCATTGTGTATTATGTATGTGTTTTATATACTTTTGACTTTGTATGGCTGCTACCTTGGCCAGGTCTCCCTTGCAAAAGAGATTTCTAATCTTAATGGGACTTCTGGTTAAATTAAGGTAAATACATAAATGTCACAACATTAGCCTCTTGAATTTCTACCCAGCCTTCCTGCTCTTCCACCAGGAAATAGGCTGAACAAACACAAACAAACCCTCTAGTGACTCTTTTTCAAAAAAGTGACTAGCAACAGCAACAAATCCAGCAACTTTTTCTGGTGTTAATGGAGACTTTTGGAAACTGTTAAAAATGTTATGGTTAACAATGTTCATGTTGTAATGTGACTTGTAGGCTTCAAAATGGACTATAAGGTTAAAAACCAAACCAGGGTGTCTCTTTTGGGTCACTTTAGCCCAGATAAAGGATTAGGATTGGAATTGTGGCATCAAAAAATTCAACAGAATAATATTCATTTGTAGTTCTAAACATTTTTAAGGTGTTTTTACTCAGTTTTTGTCCCTCACTATGTTATTCTTCTCACCTACATTGTTCATTCCAATTACATGCACATTCCCTGTTATGCTTTTAATTAGGTAATGACATTGTTGAGTGACTTTTAGGACAGCTAATAGTTACTCGACTTACTGAGCAGTTGGAAACACTGGTGGAGTAGCGATATATTGTAGTCTGTTTTTTTGTGCTTAAAAATACTAGATCAGTTTTAATTGAAGCGGGAGGTCGACAGGCGGATTTGGGCGGCATCTGCAGTGATGGCAAAAGGCGAAGTTCTTGATTTACCGGTCAAGCTGCATTCCAACCATCACCTATGGTCATGAGCTCTGGGTCACGACGGACAGAATGAGGTCGTAAGTACAAATGGCCGAAATGCGTTTCGGGCATCTAGTGAGGGTGCCTCCTAGACGCCTCCCTTGGGAAGTGTTTTGGGCATGTCCGTCCGGGAGGAGACCTCGGGGCCGACCCAGGACACGCCGGAGGGATTCTATCTCTCAGGTAACCTAGGGATTCCCCTGGAAGAGCTGGTGGAAGTGGTTTGGGAGAGGGCTGTCTGGGCTTGTTTACTGAGGCTGCTGCAGATGAAGACTGTATGGTGCAGTTTTAGTTGATTAATTATAACAGGTCTAGTAAACGTATTATCAATGTTTTCAGCTCTTGAGCAACTCAATTAACACAGTTTAAAACAAAACAAAACAAAACACTTGCTGTATGTCTTTTTTGTCGACTTTTTTTTTTCTATGAAACTATTGTGCTGTTTGTGTAGTAACTAAACTGCAGGCTGATATTTTGAAGCTGTTGCAATCCACAAAGTTCAACATCTTGCCTCAGGAGTCCAACACTTCAACATTACAATAGCTGTTGGACGTGTCACCTGCTGCCTGTGTTTATTTTCTTCAGTCTAAATGGTACGTACAGGCTGTTATGAGCTCCCTCACTAATCCACTGCTGGAGTTATTTATACTGCTGCATTGTCACAGTGGATCCGGTCTCACCAGGAGTCTGAGAACCAAAAGAGCTGTCATTGTCATGTGTCATTGTCAGTCCAGCTCTACATGCTGCGCCTCAGTACTCTCTCACCCGCAGAAATGCTTCATCTGTCTCTTCTATACTTTCTGCCGCTGAGAATGAGGAATAGGCAATGTTTTGACCAATCTGATGTGACTTTGACCTTTCAACCCATTCCCAAGACGGCAAGTAAAACACACCAAAAGACAGGCATGGACAGTTGGAGCTGGGCAACATCTGGGCCTCCAGTAAGGTGTCTGGGAAATACAATTCTCCATTTGTTCCATTAGTCTCCTCCCTTGGCATATCCTATTCCTTTTGGGAATTAGTCTGTCGATAAGAGAGCATCAAACCAGCAGCGAAGGATAGAATCCATTTAACCAGCCTTTTTGTTTCCGACATTTTTCAGCCGCCATCTGGAAAATGTCATGGCAACCTTATCACAAAAGTCACATGCCGTAGTGTCAACACTCGGCATCTGACAGATAGTCTGGGAAATAATTTGACATGTCAGTCCATATATGGTCCAATCAGGCTTTTGCCATTTTGCGGCATTGGTTTTAACAAGCTGTGAGTGTGAAAGGAGTCAGCAGCGCACAGATGGTTGTTAATGTGTTTGGTTTGTATTGTGTGTGCCATTTTATTTCTGTACTTTGGAAATAAAACACTTAAACTAATCAAGAGCTGGAAGGGTGTAAACTTCATCATCAGCTTTGAAGGTTCCTCAGTTTTTAGGCTTTAACTCAAATACTTTTGTGGTCGGATCCTCTCAGATGTGACGATTTGCTATTTTTCTGTCCTTAACATTAACAAGTGAAGATGACATTGTGGGATGTAGAAACTTTAATTGGCATTTTTCACTTTTTCTGACATTTTATGGACTGAACAACAAATTGCAAATGCTTTTCTTGTCGATTGAGATGAACCTGTATAATGACATACAGGATGTGTCCTTTAAGTACAAGAAATAAAAGTGTACTGAAGTTCTAAATTACACACTTTCCACCTTCATTATCAAACATTGCCGTGATGTAGTGCAGTGTACTGATAAGTTGACCTATCATTTGTGGATTTACAGATGTCTTTGTCGTAAACTTTATAAATGGAATCGTTTTGCAGGTTTTGGCTTGTTCATTTTTAAATAATTATTTTGTGTTCAAAATATCATGTTGTGCTTTTGTTGTTTACTAATTGACATTTCATAAACTAAACACATGAGAAAAGTATTATTATTTCTAACTGTTTCCAGTTTCACATGGTGGCCTCAGTTTTGGACAGTGCTCATACTTTGTCAGTTTTTCATGCCTGATCTTCTATGTTTAGTTTTTCAGAACTGTAAAATTGAGCATAGAAATTACAGTATTTGTTGTTGTTGTACTATGTCTTGTTTTGTGATTTCTCAGGTATGTTTAGTTGAGGCACCATGATAATTTCTTTATTCCAGGAGATCTCTATTTCTAGACCATACCTTTAAAAGACAGTGCTTGGTTTATTTTTAATTGAGTCTTCCCTCTGCAATTGCAATATGCCACAGTGCAGTAGACAAGCAATTAGTCCACAAAGGCCAGACAATTACAGAGACTGTAGCAACACTTCAAAGAGACCAGGGCATAAATCCTTAAGGGCACAGTATGTTTCCCCTCACACATCTTTGCTGGTCGGCAGTTTGTTATTTTGTCTGCAGCTAGTGCAGAGAACCAGCTGGAATGTGTCAGTTTGAGTCTCCACTGAGCCGTAGGCGAGATAAAGCAGCAGAATCGTCCTGTAAACACACAGAGACAGACCTGTCAGTAATTTTGGAGGAAGGCTGCCTGCTCTGTGCAGTTAGCGTTTGCTTTCCTGTTGCTGCGCTGTGTTGAATACTTTCGCCGGTGCCAGGTCTGACCTCCACTGATGTTGCTGTCTGAAGAGACATTTGCATTTGAATCAACTGTCTCTACTGTGCACAGTATTGTGTCTGAAGGAAAAAAGTTAGTGATGAAATCACCTCTCTGTCAACATTTGGCAGGCTGGTGTATTAGTAAGATGAGCTGTCTTCTAATGGTAAGGTCACTGACTCAATCATACAGCTCCTAACATTACAAGCTGCTGTGTCGTTGTGCTTTGTTTTATCGACTGGGAGGTGACAGGAATAAGTCAAGGCTTTACAGAGACCTGTGATTTTCCTGTAATTATTGTAAAAAAAAAAAAAAAATTGAGACATCTTACAAAGAACTGACAAAGTTATTTTTTGTTTGTTGTTTCCTAAGAGTAAAAAAAAAAAAAAAAAAAAAAGTGCACCAAAATAACTGCCAATGATGAGAAGCTGCTGTGCTCAGTTTCTTGCCAATTGCTTGATTACACCATTGTTGATTGGAAGAGAAATGCTATCATTAGATCAAATTACAATGATTTGCTAAAATTACAGTCTGATACACTTTTCAAGTATGTTGGGTGAATTATTTGACACAAATATGGCTGCAATCAATACTTTGATTTCAAAACTGATGAAAATGACAGAAAAAATTTTAAAATTACAAAAAATAGCACTTTCTTTCTTTCTTTCTTTCTCTCTTTCTTTCTCTCTTTCTCTCTTTCTTTCTCTCTTTCTTTCTTTCTCTCTTTCTCTCTCTCTTTCTCTCTTTCTTTCTCTCTTTGTTTTTCATCATTATATAACTACAACATATAATAACTACACTGCATGACTTCCCTCACTTTAAATCTCAAAATGATCACTTAGGCACACGACTGTCAGATTTTGTAGGAATAAAGTGAATGCAGTAATTGTTCTAATAGGCTGCTTCTGCTAAACATACACAGTCTTTTTGCTTTATTTTCTAACTTCCACTTGACTGACTACATATATGTGCATCCACACTGAAAATTCTCTATTATTCTGAATAGACAATAGACCCATTTTGACATGGATTATGTAAACTGTGTGTTCAGTTTTGATATTGTGAAAGTAGCAAATTCAGAGTGAGTGTTTTTCACCCAGTTTGTGACAAGCAGCCTCTTATCTGTTTACAGTTGGCCCTGTGCATCACACACAATCCAACAGATGACAGTTTTCAAGGCTGGAGTGTAGACGCATGACCAGACACAACTGGTTGGAAACAGACTTGCACCTCTGTCTAAACATGAAATACTGGTATTTTAACAGGGTTTGGATATTTGCAAATATTGAAAAAACTAACCCTTTTAAGAGGGAGGCTGAAGGACTGGAAGAGGGAAGCCGTATTTTAATGGCTGAACAAGTCTGCAGTCAGTGGGAAACAAATCACAAATATGATGCAAAAATACAACATAGCACAAGCCACTGTGAATGTTCCTATTTCCCATGTTCTTATTTGACAAATTACTTATTATGGCATTAACCTAAGATGTCATGAGTGTTTATAATAAGGAATATTAGTGAAATAATAATTTTAATTAGCCATCAAAAAATAATCTTTGTGGGACTATTATATTTTTCAGTTTATGGATTTTGTCTCCGCATGTAAACACAGTCACTGTTACATTTAGCTTAAGACAGGGATTAAAGTGTTCTGTCTCTGTTATGGAATTCCGTCAATTTGAAAAATGATGGAAAGAAGAAACACGTAAGTCGCACATGATTGTTGTTGTTTTTACTGTGTCGGTTAAATGTAACACAGCAGCTCTGTTCTAGTACAGATGGAGCCACAGCCATTACACCAACGTGGTTCTCAACCAGTAAAGCTAGCCAGCTGTGGTGTTACGGTATTAGCCAGTCAGAAGTGTGTGTTTGTGTGTGGTGATGGTGGGGGCGTGTCGGTTTTGTTGATTTCTGTTTGTGTTTGAAGCTAATTGAGCATGTCAGCAATGTCACATGGACGCATTGTTTGTGGATGAAGGTGGCGAAGTGCTGACAAAACTGTGAAAACAGCATTTTTTATTAATGTTATTTTTAGTCATATTGTTGTCTGATTGGATAGATAAAAACTTTTGTTAAAACTTTATGTAGATGGTTAATTATTTGTATATTTGTATTGAGTCGAGCCAAATGTGTGAGTTTTAATAAATAGATGACAATACAAATAATGAATGAAATAATATAAATACATTAAGGTATCCTGACAATAGAAAGCAGTTCAAAATCACCCCGACTTTAAAATGCAGTTGTTCTTGAGTATCTACTTAATGCAGGTTAAAGTATGTACTCATGATACTCTGTGTACTATTCTCATTAAAGTCTGCAATTCTAACCTTTTGAATTGCAGTGTGGTGTGTATGGCCTGGGGAATATGATTTGGCCTTTATTACCCCACCCCCCGAAGGGGAGGCAAGGGCTGTTGTTTTTGGTTTGTGTGTTTAACACTTCAGCAGTAAAACTGTTGGTTGAATTCATACCAAATTAGGTTTGTAGATTGCCAGTGACCTAGAATAGATCTGATTACATTTTGAGAACAGTATGTCAAAGGTCACATTTTTTATGAATGTTCACACCCCCCACACCACCACCACCACCACACACGCACACACACGCATACATGTACTTATAGTGGCCAAAATGTCAAATGTCTGTAGCAGCAAAACTATTGGTTGAAGTCATACCACATTTGGTTTATAGATTGCCAGTGACCCAGAATACATGTGGTCACATTTTTTTGGAAAAGTTCAAAAGGTCAAAGTAAAAATAAATTAATGAATTTTTTATTTATTTATTTATTTTTCCTCCCATTTACTTATAATGGGCGACATTTCAAGTGTCTATAAAAACATCAATTTTGTTTTAATTTACTTGGGAGGGGCGTGGTTTGTTGTTTATTTATTTAATGCTTTTTCCCAGGGAGGAAGAGTGAGCCCTGATGATCCAATGATGGTCTCATGATGCAGCGATTCTATAATACTTCCTACACCGCAGTCCACTCATCTATAATACATTATGAAGTCTTTGAAAAATCATCCCTAAAAAGGACAAAAGCAGGAACTATGTATTCACTCACTCCATTGTGGTGTTTAACAGAAATTGACAACTGAGATGAAACGATGTACAAAACCATTGTTAGTTCTATCTTAGTGCGTCTCTCATGTGCACTTGATGCACCCTCCGTGTCTGTGTATACATTCACAGAAGTTTCAACCCTGGAGAAGCTGCCAAAGCCAATGCAGGCACCTTTCAGTAAAAATCTTAATGTTTTGTGCCAGTAAGATAAATATATTCCTGTGTTATTTTGATATTCTCACTGTGTCAAGACGCTGCTTTATGTAATTGTTGTGTTTTGACTCTTCACAGTAACTTTACTAAACTGTTTTCTTTTGTGCTACTAGTAGGATTTTTACTACACGCAATCAGGAAGATTACACTATCCTCTTTATTTGCACTTCTTCCATCTCCTTAATTATCACAGTGGAGAAGCCATCATATGAAAGAGGTGCACGCCAGAGTATTCATCTCAAACTGTTGTATTAGAAATTACCACAATTAATCTAGCTCCCTGGAGGCCGATAAGTTGCCAAGAAATGGAGCCTCTTTAGAATAGTAATCTCATCCGTCACTCTGCAGAGACTTAATGTTGACATTTGGGTGGTCCCATTATTTTGACCTTACCATGTCTGTAATTTATCATAAAAAGCACCTGCTGATCAGATAAGCTGTCAGTTTCAGCCTGGAAACAGATATATCATTGCGCTTTTCTGAAATCACTGGAGCACAAAATTACAGCTCCAGTTACCTGACAGAGTCCTATCAAGTTTGTGATTAGGTGTCCAACCTGAACGGGAACCGATAACCAGCTCGATTGTTCTCTCGGTCACCAGGCAGTCCAGGGTTGATGATGTGCCTACTTGAAATACAGATGAGCCTTGTGTCACTAATCAACTGCAACATTTTTATTTGACTCAGAGTTGATTTACAGGGGCAGGGCGCCTGAAAACAAAACGCCCTGTGAATATTTACCTTCTCATCCTCGGAGACTACTTTAAAAGTTCCTGCTTTTCTGTGTATTTTTGCACTTCAAAGCAGCACAAATCATTTTTCGCTGAGGTTAACGTCTTTATCTGTTACCTTGATGCACTATTAAATTGACACCCCATACAAAACCGAGCAGAGCAGCAGAAAAGGGCTGCACACTTCCCCGACTTGCTCCTACTAAAGTGAATGCTCTTACATCTGAGCGCAGTGTTCTGCTTGACTGGATTTGTCTGCCAGCTTGCTTTTGTCAGTCCCCGATAGAAACCAAAAGAGAGACAGAAAGAGAAAGATGGAGGGGAAGACAGAGAAGCTCAGCTCTGCCAGATGCTCACTTGCCACAAAGATGACACAAAAGAAAAAGCCAGAGGGTTTGGGGCAGCAAGATCATCTCTCCTTTCTTTTCACCTCATCTTTTTTCACGATCCTCTTCACCTGCTCGAGAGATATATCATCATGAGCGTCAAAGCTGTGGGAAAAGTGAACCTGCTGAGGCTTCCAGGTCCTCAGGCTCCTTCAAGAATGGTTAAATGAGCAAAATCCTAAAAATCCCATTTAGTGAGGAGAACCAAAACCAAGAAAAATCCCACTTTGACTCAAAAGAGGTGGAAACATTTTGTGGGTGTTGTTATTTGGCAATTTAGTGCTGATTACCACATAGGCAGGCTTTCAACAAAGCAGGCTTTCATTTATTTAGTTACGGCAACATGTAAATTCATTAATGCAATAAGAATTAGTTCCCCTTTCCTCTGTTTTTTTTTTCTTTCTCTCTTTTAGTGAAAATTAAAGGGAAAAACAATCAATAAACCCAGCTGCAGTGGGTTGATTAAAAAAGCATAGGAGAAAAGAACCGTCTCCAGCTGCCGGATGAGTGACCATTTATCATCATCTGACCACCGAAGCTGCCAATTGAAATCCAAATTTAGGTTTCTAAGGGCGTATAACAGAGGTGAGAAAACGAGTGAAGTGGAAGACAAAAGAGATACGTTTTTGAGATGAGGAAACAAAATGAGATTTGGAAAATAAACCGGGATTCTAATAGGAATTTAGTGAAGTGTACTCGCCATTTGAAATCTGAATTTAGGCTTTTTTTTTTTTTTTTTTTTTTTTTTTTTTTTTGGTGGGGGTATAGCAGAGTGGAAGACAAAAAAAGGATAAGTTTTAGAAATGATGAAAGTCAGTGAGACAATGAAAAATACAATGTGACGTTAAATGGAAATTTGACTGAAATTGCACCAAAAAAAGCAATGCCTAGAGGTGAAAAGATTCGGAAATAACTGAAAGAGCCAAAGAGGGGTGAAGACTGCTGAGGAATGGGGAGAGAGGATAGAAAATGGGAGTGAAGGAGTGTAGAAGCAGAAGGGAAAATAAGAGGAACTACAGGGGAGGCTCGGAGAATGCTGGATGTCTGCCTGCTATTGTAAAGCTGCCAAATCCTCTCTTGGACCTGGGAGCTGCTGGAGTAGCGGAGACAACTGTGGGAGGTTCTGGGATGCTGAGATCCATCTCAACTAAGGGCAGGGAAACATCCACAGCAATGATGAAGAGGCAGGTTATCATTGTCATCTGGATATTATTAGATTTTCATACAAGTGATGCATTTTACACAGCACTTTGCTCGACTTCATAGTCAAATTTCACTGCACTGGCATGAAATTAAAATAATCTGTCAGAGAAGCCATAGTCGAATCGTCAATCTCTCAGTGGAATTGGCAAATCGACATTTCTTTATGACTCCTGCATCTTTGTCAACAGAAAATTGTGTGATAAAAGCTATAACTGACAAGAAATGATGAATGGTTTGGCTGCTGTTTGCCAGCTGAGGCTTCCAATGAAGAAAGTGGAGTCACCAAAACGAGTGGAGGGATGCAGCTGGCACTAGACTCAGCCTGAGGGTGAGGTCACGCCATAGAGGAAGAGTCATTTTGGAAAGTTTTATCATGAAAAAGTAGCCTAGAGTAGTGAAATTAAATGAGTAGCACACTTAAATCTTCATTAAAATGAAAGGTTTTCAAGTTGGGAGTATCTTTATTAATCCATGTCCATTTTGATCTCACTGGTCGATAATCCCATGAGCTGTTGCGAAGGCGCTGCGTCTGGTATCTTCATCGTCGTCTTCCTCCTTGTTTTGGTTAGCAATTTCTCCAGACATCTCTGTCAAAAGTGCAGGTCAAATTAATTTCAGATTTTTTTTATGTAGCTTCCCTGGGACAATACCTACAAAGTTTCTTCACAGTTTTGACAAATTTTGATGTTTTAATTTCGGACAAATTTTGGAACTGTTACGAAATTAGCCTTTACTTATAATGGGACATATTTGAGTGGCTTATAACATGGAAATGGTTAGAGATATCAATGTTGAGCACTGATAAGAAGTCATATATGGACTTTGATTTAATTAGTTGAGTTATCCTCCAGTGAAAGTACCACCCACTTTTATTGGGAGATTGATCTATTGCATCATCACCACAGGACTCTAACATAGCGGCAGAACTGGGCAGACTTGCAAATTCAAGTTATTGATTCTTTATAGAACATGCTGATGAGATACAGGGCCATTGATCCTATTTTAATTCTTTATTTATTTAGTCTCAATAAAATGACAGAGAAGAAAATAAAATACAAAGTTTGTGGTCTAAAATACATATAACTCCATTGGTGGAGGAAGTACAAAAGTTCCAGTACCAAAGTCCGAAAACACTTTGCAAAAAAGCAAATACTTAGTATCCTTCCATTGGATAATTACTGCAGTGATTAATGTATTTCAGCTTCTACAAGTGCTTTAACTCTTTCACTGATGCAGTGAGGAGCTTCTCATTTCTTAAACAACCATCAGTTTTATAAAGATTAGACTGTGTTTCAATGGAAAAGGGTCATGTGGTCCGATGAGTCCAGACTGACCCTGTTCTAGAGCAATGGTGATTAGGATGAAAAGAGAGACAGATTACCCATCATGCCTAGTGCCTACAGTACAAGCCTTTGGGGGCAGTAATATGATCTGGAGTTGCTTCAGTTGGTCAGGTCTAGGTTCAGTAATATTATGTTTTGTTTTTTTAAATGAATTTTTACAAGCCCAGATCTGAATTGGCTCAGCAGTCGTGTCAACAGTTGTCCTTAGAAGTATCAGCTGGTGCCACTTCCGAAGCTTTTAATATTGTGACTCTGCAAACCTTGTGCAAACACTCAGTAACCATGGGTTCCTCAAAGCAGCTCCGTACAACTATGAAAATGCAAGTTGTCAATGCCCACAGACTTTAAAAAGAGTATGAAGCATTCTCAGCATGGAGTTTCCACAGTGGGAATTGTAATTAAGAGATGGTAGGTGAGGGGAACTGTGGAGGTCAAAATGAGATCTTGAAGACCAAGAAGACTCTGAGAGAACTGCTTAGAAACTGGGCAGAATAACAAATCAAAACCCCCATTTGGTTGTTTAAAAAAAAAAAAATCCTGCAGGAAGATTCAGCTGATGTAGCCAATGTTTTACTATGCAACAATATGTGCACTAAGAAGAGTCTGTAGGAGAAACCCTACCTACATCATAAACTTCAAAGTCTTAATCATGCAATGGAACATCTACAGAAATCTGACATGTTCTGGGAACAAGTACTGTGGACTGATGGAGTCCCAATAGAACTCTTTCATGGAGAACACCTTTCCCTCTGTGAAGCATGGAGGTGAAACCCCGCTATTGTAAGTGACATTGTGTATGGAGCACACCCCCCCCCCCCAGATCCATAACAATTATGCTTTCGTTGGGCCCATGATTAGTAGCTGTGCCCCTGGGGCCCTATACACTGCATGGGTAGAGGGAAGATTGGATTCCCCAAGTTCTGGAAGCAAACAATAAAAAAAAAAAAAAAAAAAAAAGAAAAGTTTAATCATAAAGGAAGATGGATTCTACAACAGGATTATGATCCAAAACATACTTCAAAATCTACCATGGACAACTCCAGGAGACAGCAGCTGAAGGTTTTAGAATGACCCTCTCAGTCCCCAGACATAAACATCACTGATAATCTGTGGGTAAATCTTAAAAGAGCTGTGCATGGAAGACAGCCAAAGACTATCGCAGAACTAGAGGACTTTAGCAAGAAAGAACGGGAAAGACTTTTAGCTGACTACAGAACGTGTTAATACACACTATCTGCCCAGGGGGGTCTTTGAAAGAACTGAGTGAAGAGGGTGAACAAACTTTTGTATGTGCTACATTTGTATTTTATTCATGAAACAACTGCATTAATATCGGGGTGCTTCTATGAAACTGGTCCCTAAAAGCAGGACAGAGGGGCTACAAATGCAAACCAGATGTAGACTAATGTTATGAAGCCAGTTTGGAAGCACTTTGGGTCAATTTTAAAAATGAATATTTACTGAGATTAAAGAATTTTTTTCAGATAAAACACATTTTTATTTGACGTGCACATACAAAAATCTGCATGTAACAGTAAAAAGGACACAAAAGTTATTCACTACTATTTTTCTGTATATCTTTTTATTTTCTCACAGGTACATTTTGGGAATTGCAGTAAATATGCAAGGCAGAGTCTTTTACAGAAATGAATGTATCTGTTTAAATAGGCAGGTTCTGCATGTAATGCGAGTGGACACAATGGGTTACGCACAAAACCTGGAATGAGACTGAGATTCATGAAAAACCTGCGTGTCTGGATTAGAAAAACCATGAGAATCGTCACATTTAACACAGTGTCTTTATTTATAGCGCTATATATGACCATTTACAGCCATGTTTTCCAGATCAAATGCACTGACACTTAGGTAACTTATCATGTCCCAATTTTGGTCCTATTTTTGGCCCCAATATTTAAATAAAAATTAATTAATTTTGGGATGGCTCAGAGCAAGAGTATCATTTTTTTGCATTTATCTGAGGTCATCATTAGGTCCATCCTAGGGGGAAATATGTCTGAATTTATCTTTTATTATTGGATGTAAAAAGCTGGGAAAGTGCCAGATACCAAAATAAACCCAGTTTCATGGAAAGACCCATAGTTGGTTATTTTTATATCCCAAACAGTTGAAAATCTCCAAATTTCAGGGTGTGTAACTTTGCATGCAACTGTAAGTGTGGATGGCAATGTAAACAAAACTAACCCTAAAGATGAACAATTCAGATGTTTATTGCAGTCATATTTACTGCAATATGAATTTCTGACATTTATTATTATTGTTTTGTAGCCGAGCCTCTAAAATCAATGTGTGCCGATATTTTGTCTAAATCGTGTAACTCCTCCGACCCAACCCACTTTTTTAAGACACGTCACTCGAGAACTCTTTCACCTTGTTTAATAAAGGACAAGGCCATAGACACTGCTGTTTCATGAATATCACAGTATCATTACACATTAATGTAAAGTCTCTCTGACAAATGAATTTTTTAATTGAGTGTGCTTGCAGAATAGATGAACCCAGCAGAGGTTTATCAGTCACCGTCTCTTCCACTCTGTAGTAGTGTTCGGTGGCAGAGTGGGTTCCAGATCGGCCGAGTGAAAAACAGATGCGCAGCCGTCAGATTTACTGTCACCTGCCCAAATAAGGCATCCAGATGTTTCACATGTATGTAAGAGAACACAACAGGCACACAGATGATGGTTACTGAAAGCAGCTGCAGGATATGCTTTACTGAATATGAAAGGACAAAAACTGTCCAGGAAAATGACAAACAAAGTTCATTTTGTGAGTAATTATTCTTTTGTATAAGTACTGCACATTACAGAAAAACACCCTCCATTTCTGGTCATTTATTTTTGGATGGATGATTATGATAAAACAAAAATGGCTCCTTTTCTCCAGAGTTGCATTGTTTTAACAGAATGTCTTTCACTGAATTTTTGCATATTTATCAACATCCTCATGTATGTTAGAAAATATGTAAATGGGATTTGTTACAGCTCATTGATGTAATTCCTCACACCGTCGTTAAATGATAATGAAGGAGAGGAGGGGTAACTGAGGATAAGATGATTTAAATACAGCCTGAATGATGGTTTTGTACTCTTAAAACACACTGTACTGTTGTAAAAGGGAAACAAAAAGCTTCTGCAGTTTGAAGGCTCTGACAGCTACAGAAGTACAACTGTGAAAATCACACGTCTTTTCAACACTTTTGGCAAAGGCTAAAATAAAGTCATTTTTAGACTTTCATAGTAGCTTATTAAAGAATAAAAAGTTGAATGTTCTGCTTACTGTATGTCACGCTCTGAAGGTGTAATTGTACTTTAAACACTATATGTAATTAGCCTCTGACAGGATATAAGTGTAATTAGTTTTACCTGAAGGCCCAACAGCGTGTAGGGACTGATCTGAGGTGGCATTTTTGTGATTAAGATTTAGAATACAAGTACATTACATGGCAGATACATAGTCAACTTATTATTTTTAATTACTCTGCCTCATAAAATTACTCTTAATTCTTTGAAAACAACTTACTTTAGTGATTCAGCCACTGTTTATGAAGCTGCTTGTTAGAATAAAGTAACCACTGCCAAAAAAAAAAAAAAAAATCTTTCAGTAGAGTTTGTCCGAATGTTGATACAATGTTTTGTTTATTTTATTTTATTAAAGGAGTGATATTTTGCTTTTTTAAAATGGCATTATGCATTTTAAAATGTTTCCCTGTGCTCTACATAAACTGTAAATGCTCTGCTTGGGTCAGAATTCTTCATTCATTCAACTCCACAGGTCCGTCTTCAACCCTATTTCTGAGTAATGACACCAGAAAGGTGGTTTGGAGCGCTGGCCCTTTAAATGCACATGAGACACTTCAGGCCCCGCCCCCTCCAGGTTGTTAACTGTGCTTCTCTGTCCCGTTCAACCAACAACTGAGCATTTTAGGTAATCGGCTCGAAGTTTGGACATATTTTCAGTTTTTACTACAACCGCTGCCGCTGATAAAACAATTGCGTACGCAGAGAAGTGCAAATGTCATGACGTAACTAGTTTTAAAACGGAACAAATTAAGAAGGAATTGAAACGGGTTGTAGAAATCCACTTGAATGAATCTAAAGATAGCTTTGCAGCACCTGGAGGGTTTAAATTCAAACTGTATGAACTATTAGAGTCCAAATAGACAAATAAATGAACAAAAGACTAATAAAAGTGGGTTTAGCTAAATACGACCCCTTTAAGTGGGATACATTTTGGCCAAAAACAGACTGTGTCATGACTGCCAGCTTGGCCTATTTGACAAAAAACTTGTCAGTCATCAGGAAACGTTAATGAAAAGTGAGTTTCACATTGGCGGCTTAAAAGAATCATGGTGATTTGTACTTGATGTTTCTAATACTGTATCTGCCTGTTCTGGCCTCATGGAGTTGTAAAATACCTCCAATACAGTCAACAGTAGACTTCTTTCTTGGGTGAGGCACCAGTGTGAGTTTACAGTGAGTATAGTCTTCAATAGCCTGTGTTTGATCTGCAGTAGATTGTGGTCTATAAGGACACATTTACAGGACTGACAACTGAAACATGCTCCACAGGTTATCAAAGGGTTCCATAAAGATCCAGTCTGGCAGATGCAGTACCAGCTGAAGTCAGCTAATGTGCTAACGTCAACCACCTCCTCTGCTCTTTATCATCATATGTAAAATAGAATGAGAACTGTATGTGTTTTCATTGGCTGACAGACGCAGTGCTGCAGCTCATTGAATGTAGAGGAATGAACAAAAGTAGACCTGGAGACGGGAAATGACATCACGGCTTCACAAGCAGATATTTACACATAGCGTTTAATGTATTCAATGCATCACCCATATCTAGCCAGAAGCTGCATCTTATCCTCTGTGTTCTGACACCGACGTGGTAACAGGGTGAGGTCCAGGGCATCACAGATGGACCGCCCACTACTTTTTGATTCATAACTTTAAAACCAGACAAGTTTAAGACAAATATTACACATAATTGTAAAGGTCTAAATGCCATCTTAAACATACTCAAAGGGCAAAATTTAGTTTCAAATATTTTTAAATGAAAAATATCAAAAACTACTGTGTCACGGATGGACAAAAAGTTAACGTTTATTTTTTGCAACAATTACAAAGTTCTCCAAAGTGAAGTTCCTCTGACATTTTCATCCTCAAATGTATTCAGTGTATACCTTAAACCCTCTATTTTACAACCTAATAATTGGTTAGAGGAAAAAATATTTGATCAGACCTAAATAGCAAGTTTTGAAAAATGGCAGCGTCACAGATGGACAAGAAAAGTAAATATCAAATTAAACATTTTTATTTCAATTATCAATATTATATACTTTTTTCAATATTTACAACATACACATAATTTTAACATTACATTTACATGTATTTTGCATAGATATATGCTTTTATTAATTTTAAACACTGAGTTTAGAATATGACATAAATAATATACAAATATCAATGTATTTGGAATAAATGTAGTTTATGAGAGTTTATAAAATGAACCCAGAATGACGGCAAAAACTTTGTCACTTTCCAGACATTCACACTCAAAACTCCTCAAAGTTTTTTTCACAGTTTTTTTCCTAATTTCAAAATACATTTTCCTGAAAATATAAGTACTTACCTACCCAAAAATATAAGTTATGTGTAGATTATTGTAATTAAAATTTTTTGACCAGATGTTAACTTTCCCTTGACTTTGTCCAATAGTTCACCTTATACATGACTTCTAACAACATCCTTTATAACATTTCCACCTGTGTTTCTAATGTCTGGCATTGAATTACATTTAATTATTTTAGTCTCCACGAAACATCTAGAGGAGTGCTATTTGCTTTTACATATTTACACATTTCTTGCAAAAACAGGAATCTAGAGAAGACAGCCCCTTCCTGAAGTCTGGTCTGATTATCGACCACAGACCCGGTGATGACCCAGAACTGCAGGCTCATGGGTCAGTGCAATATAAAAAGTAATGTCAGACACAAAGTTCGCATTTTCAGAAAATAAATAAGTGCATGATGTTTGCTTTTTGATGTTTACACATTCTACCAAATGTTCTAAAGGTAATTTTTATGAATGTAATGTTCCAGCAGTCATTAGGGGTTTTACTTGCACTTGAAACATGGATTTTAATTCATGGGAACCAGAGGACACGGAGCACCGTAATTATTCCCACAACTACAAGAGGCTGCTTGGAGTCATACATAAATATAGCTTTGTGTTTGACAACAACCCAGCCTGCTGTTCTCTTTTCTGTGCTGTCTGCACTTAGTTAGGTTGTGGGTTTAATAAAAGCAGCAGTGTAAATGTTATTTACACATGTGAAGCAGTGCAGATACCACATTACACAGAATGTGTATTTTTCAGTCTCCTGGGTTTTGTTTGGTTTTTACAGTTTGGAGTCAAATTGAGGTGAATTTTTATAATGTTCTGCTGCTTTTGTGGCAGTTCCCAAATTAATTTTTATCTATTTTTAACCTTTCATAAGTGATTTATCACCATTTACTCTAATATTATGCTCTGTATTAGTGATGTACCGATCTGAATTTTTTACAGTAAAATTTTTATTAAAATTTGGAGTCATTATTCATAGGTTATTATACTATTATTTTACTTGAGATCACAATTGGGCTGAATGTGGAACCTGAACTAAAACAACTATGGCACCTTTGACTCTGAATAACTTTAGTATCATTTTTCCAAATTCATACTGCGGGCCAAATTAGAACCTTTGGCAGGCTGGTTTTGGCCCGTGGGCCGTATGTTTGCCACTGCTGTAGTGCGTTTATGGACAGTTCCATCCAGGGATTATATGGGGGTGCGTTCTGTGCTGCACATTAGTGATGCGCAGATCAGCGGGTAAATCGCGGGTTGAGTTGGGGTGGGTCAAAAGAATGTCAGTTTATTTGTGGGGTGGGTTGGGTTGATCACCAGACAATTCCACAAAAGCCGTGTGGATTGAAAAGAACCCGACTCACGCATCACTACCATACGTACCTCAGAATGAGTACGTGCAGACCATAAAGTGAAAGTGAAACTTATAGACACTTTACTAATTCCTCTAAGCCTCCTGCTGTTTTGCAGCTCATTTTCCTTTTCCCTACCTTTGGAAACTTTAATTTGAGGGGGCAGGACGTTTGTTTACCCCCCCAGAACCGGGCCTGGATCGGCCTGATCTTGTGACTAAATCCAATCCGATCTTCTAAAAAATGCCAGATTGGCAGCTGATACTGATCTTTAGAGCAGATCAGGACATCCTTACTCTGTGTTTTGCATTGCAAGTGAAAATCAGGTATTTTCCTCTATTTAATCTACTGATTTTGCAGATGTTCATTAAAGCTCAGATTAATGTTGACGGTTATTGTATCCAAAACAGAGAAAACCGAAGAAAAATGTCTTTTTTTTTTTTCAGCAGAATATATCATTAACTGAACATAAATGTCTCTATCCACTTTTATTGATCCAACTCCATGGGTTTTACTGGTGAATTAATGTTGTAGAAGATGACGGTGTTTCCATGGTAACTACGGAGCTTCTGAACATCCAAATGGTTCATATCTGATGACCATGAAAAAATGAATAATTGTTATTTACACCAATTATTTATATGTATTGATTGGATTAGTGCATCAACAGGTATTAACCATTTGATATAAGTAAATGATTTTGGGTGCCAGTGGCTGTTTGGGCCTTTGTGGGTTAGTACTGACAGAAGTGCATTTATCTGAGCATGTGCATGAGTGACTTGAGTAATATAGAGCACAAAGATAATACCTACTGATTATGAGAAATATTTGCCTTTTATTCTGATCAATATAAAAAGCCTGTCATCGTTTTATTAATGCAGAGACGTTTGGATATATTGATGGGTTCTGGGTTATTGTGTGTGCACATTAGCATCCAGTGCATGAGTTCATGTTTTGAATTTGTGCATTTATCTATTAATGAATGAGCTCTCCCATCCTCTGCCTTTTGGCTTCATCTCTGCTCTATTTTATCTGCCGGCTCAGCCAGTTGCACTAAAGCACTCAGACATGATCAAGCGCCGCATTCAGAAATTAGCGAGTTAAAATAAAAGATGGAAATGGATTTCAGGCCCAAGTTATCAAGTGAATTGAGGATTACAATTTACATAGTTTGTCTGTAATTCATAAACCTCAATTTGAGTTAACCCAGCAAATCGCAGTCAGGAGATGCGATGCAATATCCTCTTTAACTCCATTAATGGGTCTGCAGCTAGAGTGAGGTTACATTATACACACTATAAATGATGGATTATAAATGCACCTTTGTTACTTAATAAAATTACAGAAATGGATCCTTCAGACAAAAGCCAACACATCTGTCAGAGCTGCACGTTCTTTGTAACTAATATTTTACTCTTCTGTACATATTATGCCCTAACCCCAACTAAGAATAGGTTTGAAAGCGAATATTTAGTGTCCCATGAAGAATAGGCTGCTGTGACTCAGACTCATTACTGACGACAGACATAATGCTGACTGTTTTCAAAGGCTAAACACAAAGAGAGTGATATCTGGAAATCTCTTTATTATTTTTCAAGGCGTAATTTCAAGTGTTTAGAACAAATGCGGAAACGTCTGAAAAGAATGTGGACTGACCTTCTTGTTCCGGAGTCCTGTGTTAATTTTCCATCATCTAAAGTGTCTCTCAAAGACAACATCATTTCTGTGTTTACTATGCATGAGGAATTAAACATTTTCCAGACGGCTCAGTGTGTACTCGGCAGCACTCGGCATGGCTGATGCTTCTCACAAAACAATTAAAATACAAACAGGATTTAAATTTTTGTTTTTGCTTTTTACTGAAAAGATGTGCCCTTTTCAGCCCATCATTCCTGTGTATGCTGCAATAAAACACACCACATGCACAGTTTATGACTGAATAAAGCTTTATCTGAAGAAGTGTGAAAAGGTTAATATTGCCACCTTTGATTGCCATGATTTCTTAATAAATACAGAAAAGAGTGCAATACAGTCTTACATTTTTTATATTCTCAGTTCTAGCCTTTTATCTTTATATTGTACAGAAAACTAACTGCACTCTCTTGCAGGACTTTATCTTGTGCATATTTTGCACCTTATATTTTGTATATACAGTTGTGAAAAAAAATTTAGACTATCAAAAGTCATCAAAAACAAAGGTTATACAATCAAATACTAACTCCTGTGTGTATCATGTGACTAAAACAGACAGAAAAGAAAACATGGAATGAATAAAAGCACT
>JAPQRP010000002.1:10942897-10954498 GCA_037367295.1 Apogon hyalosoma
GAACTGAAGTGATTTTGGTTATCAAGAAAACATGGAAAATGGATAGATATCAGCTCTGAAATGAAAATACTATGAGCTATTTTTGTTCTCATTATATTTGTCCAAACAAATGGACCTTTAGTTGTACCAGGCATTAAAATGAACAAAAAAGTGAAGAAAACACGGGTGGTCTAATACATTTTTCCACAACTGTAGTCCCCTGAAAAAGGAGAATCTCTTCAGTCTTCTTGTAGATTCCATATAATGACAGTAAAAGGCATTTTGTTTCTATTGTATTCTATAACCCAGAACATTTTAAATAGCACTGTATATTAAATAACATTTTTGATCATTGTGATTGAAACGTCCAATTATCTCTGCATGAATTACTGATTTTGAAGGAAACAGCCCTGTTCAGTTCAGTAATTGTTTTTCTACACTTATCTGTTTCCAGCTGTCAGAATCAGATTTCTAGCAGTGTTTTTGTCAGTTACAATTCTTAAACACCTGAGAAAAAAATTGTCATTGGCTAAATAATGTTAGTTCCCACTGCATCTGCCAAAATGGATCTTTATGGATTCCCCTGATATAGAATATGAGTTTCACGAGCTGTATAACATCTTCATGTTTAGTGTTTCATTTGTGCCATCCAGGAATTTATGTCAGCAAACAGCTGTGCAGGAGGCAAAGTAATGCACTGTTGCAGAAGCACCAGAAGTTGAAATGGCATTTAACTCTTGAAATTCCAATTTACTGCAGGTGAAACACTAGCCCCTTTTACACAGCAGTTCTGTTCTGGGAACATTTCACCTTTATTCCGGAACGACGTCTGTCACAGCTCTGTAACACCTGTGGAGGTAGTAACAGAGCCGTGATAAAGGTGGAATCATGATTCCAGAGTGCCATGTGAAAGGAACAGCTCTCGTTCTGCAACCAAGGTGTAATGTTTTGATGACGTATTTGCGACCCTTGCGCCAGGGGGATTTAAAAATAAGCACAGGCCGTCTACAGTAAACAAACATATCAATGTGATACAAAAGATGTCGAGCTGGGGAGACGCCGAGATCCGCAAGTTGTTGTCACTTCGGTCGGAGGACTCTATCCATTAGAGCTGCGCAATATATCGTTTGAGCATCGTCATCGCAATGTATGTGTGCAATAGTCACATCGCAGGTCCTGCAAATGTAGGACGCAAATAAACTCAATGTGTTCTCACCTAATGTCAACCTGGTTACCTGACAGACATTGCGCGCAGTGATCCACCAATCACAATCATTCTTAATCAGTTTGCCGAAGCAGACCACGCCCCTGCACATGGAGAGAGTCGTTGGTAACAACATTGAAAAATGAGCAACGAACAAGAGAAAATCACCAAAAACAAAGACTTGATGCCAGAAAGAAAAGCAATTTCTGTTATCTGGATTTTTTCAGCCACAAGAAGGATGAAACTGAAACACATGTTCTGTGTCGACAGCGCCTTCCACCTGTCAACACAACGAGAGGAAACGCAACTAATTTGTTTGACCATTTACGTCAGGGCCCCACAGCTATTATATCCTCCTGAGTAGTTTGTCATATCGCATTATATATCGCAGGGTTAAAAACAAATGGCAATGTCAGTTTTTTCCAATATCGTGCGGCCCATATACTCTATAGCTCAAAAAAATCTAAATCCTTTTTCAGAAAATATGCAGGAAGTGTCCATCATGATTATATTCTTTCAGCAAACTGTATTTGTTTGCACTTTCTGCTGCTTTATCAACCCAGATGCTACACAGCCATCTTCATCCAATGCATGTCTGTCATTCTGTGTGATTCTTATAGATCTGCATTATTTGCATGCAAATTCCCTGAGACAGTGAATGAAATTGGCTGAGGAAATGTAAAGAGTGAACGCAGCAGCAGATTCCACGCCTCAGTACCCTGTAAGGCGTCAAGAGACTGAGTGGGCAAAACCCTACTTTACATTCAAGGCTGAGTGAGGCCATTTTAACCAGAGCTTATACACTTCATATTAGTTCAATGAAGTGAGCAAGTCTAGATAAATACACCCCCCCACCACCAACAACCAAGAGAAGTTACAAGTGCATGCTGTCTTTGTACCAAGTTGGCATTGATTTGTGATCTACACCTACAGGACAGAGATGCAGTAACTTCACTGAGCTTATCTGACTGATTATGATGTTTTGTCAATACTGAGGCTCTTCATCAAGATCCCATTCAGCCGCTATTCAGTGACTGATATAACCACAAAACCCGTCACCCACTGCCCTGCTGATTGGAGCTGTAATCAGACAGGTATAGATGACAATAGGAGGTGATTCCTAATAGTAAAATTACACAAAGACTTCATTATATACTGTACATCGTAAAAACAACAGAGGAAGGAATAAGGGCGCATACATGTAAATTGGTAGTTAGCATGATTAAAAAGATGAATTATGGATGATATCTCCAAAATCCAATTATCAAACCATGATTGAAAGCCCTGAACTCTGCAATTCACACAATCTGCTTCACAAAGTTAAGACCCTTTCAATATAGGGACAAAGATGGTGAATCATACAGACATAAAACAGAATAAAATCCAATAAAACATAGCTTTTCAAGACCATTAAAACAAAGGAGATAAAAAGGAGTGATAAAAGTAGAATATAAAGAAAAACATTAAAAGTTTTGAATAGACACGATAAAAATATTATGTAAATGCTGGTGTGTACAGCTGCGCATTAAGGGGTTTGTAAAAGGAAGCACTGACTCAGCTGATCTGATATCGAGGGGAGTTTGTTCCACGGTTTTGGAGCCAAAACAATAAGAACATGATCCCCTTGTGTTTCAAGTCTAGACCGTGGAATAAAAAAGAAAAAAAAAATGGAAATCTGTATGCACTGGAAAACCATTTATGTAGAGATCAGTAACTCTAATTCTGACTAATAAATTGCTCAATAAAAACAGAAAGTGTGAGTTCTCTTATCACTTCTTTTATTGTTTCATTTTCTAACTCGGCCTTTGAGTGCAGTTAACGGGAAAAAATACATACATATGAATCCACACATTTGTTATTTTGATTTAATAGCACATCTATAAAACACTGCAGCAATAAAAACACCCATAAGAACACGAGAGTCGTAAAAACACAAAATGATGCAGCAGTTGCACAAAGTTCTACCTCTACTGCAGTATTGGGTGTTTAAGTCAAGTGTAAAGTGGAAAATCTGGACAAAAATCACATTTTTTTTTCAATCAAATTTTTTTATATGGCGCCAAATCATAACAAACGTTATCTCATGACACTTTACATATAGAGCTGGTCGAACCAGACTCAAGCCAATTTACAGAATCCTCCAGGAGCAAACATTTATAAGTAGTGGCAGTGGCGAGGAAAAACGTCCTTTTTTTCACGATAGTGGCTTTTCCATAGGACAAATGTGCAAAACTTTACCGATATTTACTAAATGTCAAAAAAACAGAAGTGCATAATACTGGTTTTTCCATTACATCACAAATGCGATGATTTGTTTATTTATTATCGCTAGATAACATGAGAAGTCATTCCATAAACATAGCGACGAACATAAATATCATGTTGATTTACAGATATATTCATTATTATTGTATATTACCCCTCTATTCCCTACTAAATTAAAAGATGACGTTTCCTGGTGTGTCCACATATACCGCGCCATGTTTCTTTTAAAACTCTTCTTCTTCACTTGTAACGTTGGTCAACATCCATTTTTTTTATTCACATGACTCTAGCTGCAGAAAAAGGTCTTTCCATTGCAGTTTAGTGTTATATACCAATTTCACTGTGCCCAAAAAACCACCTCTTGCCTGCGCAAGAACTTATCGAAAAATGAGAATTTTGGCAAAATTGTTGTTTTTTTATGAGGTACATTTTTTTTTGCGCAAGTTATATTCATGCCATTTGAAGGTCAATGGAAAAGCGACTTGTTCTCCAATGTACTAACAATTGTAATGAAAACAGTATGACTTTAAAGATAGCACTAAGGTCCATTCCCAGTTCTTATTTTCTCCCCCTTACTCCTACCCCTTGGCCCTTGCACTTGGCACTACCCCTTGAAATGGAGTTGCAAGAGGCAGGGGTTAAATATCCCCCTGTGAAATGGGACAACCCTTCGAGACCTGTTACATCATTAGCAGTCGTGGATGTCGCTATAAATTGATGCAACAACTTTGTTTGCGAAAGAATTCACCATGCCGTCAGCAGCTGTAACCGTCACTATTGCAGGGGCTTTAGGCATCTTTTTGCGGCTATCAAAATGCCATCTATAACACATTGAAACGGCATTAAACAGATGATCAAATGATTGTTATTTACAAAGAAATTACTTTGGTATGTGTGTTTCTGTCATTACACTGCTGCACTTTTTTGCTGTGTTTACCTCCGTCTTGGCAATGATTCGAACAGAATTATAAGAAATTTCACATACCCCTCCGTTTGTAGTGTGATTCTGGAAAATCTCCATTTCGAGGGCCAAACGGTGCTCCCCCTTTGCTCTTCCCCTCCATCTCATTAAGATTCAGGACAGCCCTACCCCTTCACAAGAATGCACAAAATGGAGGGGTAAGGCTAAGGGAGAGAGCAAAGGGGTGAATTGTGATTGAGTTGGAGTGTTTATTTAGTTTATTTGCACATTTCACACCAGACAATTGGAAAAATAAAATGACATTGCGCGGGAGATGTTGGAAACCAAAAGATTCAACAGTCATATAAAGACTCACAAAATGAGTCAACTAAAGCAACATTTTAAAAGGAAACGAGCAGCTTACAAAGAATCTCTGGGGGAAAAAAAGAAATGTAAGTAAATCATTCTTTAGGGTAGATTTTAAAAAAAAATAATTAATGTAATGACCAAGATTGTTCCAAACAGACTATCTCAATATGTCAGTGAATAGTGATTAGCTGAAGTCTGGCAGTTTGGAAGATGAAAGTCCTTAGAGTATGTCTGTCTTGAGGAATAACCGTGAATATCTGAGGAAACTTGAAGAAATGTTCAGGCCTTTACATACCGGGAACCTAGTGAAAAAAACAACATGAAAGTGCACAATATTCAGAACTGTTCACACCAGCAGCGATGGAAGTATGCAACACTTGTTGAATAAAAGATTCATATTTATACTCGTGCCAGGCTGTTCAACGGCAATATAAATGGATTCACCTTCTCCTGGATCCTGTGTATCTGTATCCGTCTGATCCAGCATCTTTTTTTATTTTGTAGGTTCATGTTCATTGTACTGAGACAGTCTTGTTGCACACTGTATCTGATTCATATAATGTTCACCTTACAGACTCACTCCTGATTGTCTAGTTGTTTGTCATCGCTCGCCCACACATTATCCTTTCACTTCATGGTCTTTATCATTTTCTCACAACTAAACTAAGTGTGGCTAGAAATCAATGAGGACAGCTTCATTAATGTTGTTGTCACATGTCTGGTCTTTATTTGTGCTGTAAAAGCAGAGAAAAAAAATCATCCTTGTGAAAATATTAAATGTCTCTGTTTTTGCTGTGAAATTACTCATGAGTTAAACAGCTCATGACTTAAATCATGCAAAAAAAAGTCCACTGAATTATAGATAATTACTGTTCTCAAGATAATGATTAATACATGAGATTATTTTGTGGTCCAGATATGAGTTGTCCCCATTAATTAAAATTACCTTTGGCATCTACAGACTTAATCCTGGGATTTTTTTTTCATACTTCTTACAGTAACGTAAAATGTCTGTAATGTTTTTTGCATTATTGCTTCAGTAAAATGCCTGTGTCAGTTGTATGAAGCCATGTTAAAAACACTCCTGGAGGTTAAAGTGGGTTAATTGTGTTTAGCTCAGACTAAAGAATCACTACAAACAGACTAACCTCTAAACAAGTCATAATGCTCTCAGTAAATATATATTAGTTTAAAGGTAATATTAGAAGAGGTACATTTTAACTCTTAATAATGTACATTGACCAGAATCTGGTGATATGATGCATATTGCTGCATATGAGTTAGGATTCAGGCTTTTGTAATGTAGTGTGATACTGGTAGCAAGCTGATATATGTTTTTTTTTAATATTTAGAAAAAGAGGGATAAAGAGTATAAAGTACATAATACCCACAACCAACAACTTCAAAGATGATCATAAAGTCATCAGTCTTCGAAGGTGATTCCATCATAGACACAGTCCACTTGTTTACATAACAAACTAAAAATGTGACTTGGGCCTTTTCGGAAATTTTGTCACGAAGTGCATTGTGGGAATGGAAATTCCATGCAGCAGCAATTTTACTGTCTCTTCGTGAGTGCTAAACCCAAATGTCAGCTTTACCTCCATCCATCGACTGTACTCATTCTTTAAAAAAAACCCTGGTGGACTGTGTAATTTTACATTATAGCGATCTGGCTCGTTTTCTTGCTGGATCTGTGAGAAACTGTTTTCGCTTGGTCGGCATTCCCACATTACACTTCATGATAACATTTCCGAAAAGGCCTGAGTGACGTTTCGATTTATCAAAACAAATGGACTGCGTTTATGATGGAGTCATCTTCAAACTTGTTCACCATCGGGATGTCACGATACCAAAAATTCAGTAGTCGATACTGATACCACTAAAATTACACAATTCTCGATATCAAAGTCGATACCAGGGTAAAAAAAAAATAAATCATAAGAACCCATAAACTTACACAAGAAATACTTTTAAGTATTTGCATATAAATGAACATTGCCATTGCCTCTAACTCTCATCACTGTTAGTCACAGTTTACTGCTTTGAATGCAGTGTCAATCACCACGTCGTGGTCGTCTACCTGAAATGCGAAATACTTCCTCACATGACTTTTGGCCTCTTTTTTGTCCATTAGACGAGGTGGAGCATTAGCTGCAGCTGTTGCCATTCTTTCACGAGCTGCTGAACCTGTTGCATGTGTACTGTCTTGGCATACTGCCCCCACCACTTCTGGAAGAATAGTAGCCTAACAATAGTACCGATTCTGACGTGAGCATCGTTTTTTTTTTTTTTTCATTTCTTAAAAAAAAAAAAAGAGTATTGACGGGTTTTTTTTCATCATAGTATCGAATGGTATTGTGAGTATCAGTTCTCATGACATCCCTAGTTCACCATGAGGGAAGTGATCCAGCTGCGTAAGCATGGAAAGACTAATGGATTAGCGATAATTAGGCAATCACTGGGGTTTTACCAATTAAAAAAAAAAAAGTGAGATGAAAGTCATACACTGCTTTAAACAGAACATAACATCAACCTCTGCTCGACACAAATCTGTATATGAACTATTACTTCAAAACACACGCAGTATTTTTTGAACTCATACAGTATCACAAAACATACTACTGTGAAACTCCAGTGTAGTGGTATTTTGTCAAATGCCTCATGTCTGTGTAGTGAACCATCGCAGACAGACGCTTGAAGGAAAAACTTTCACATTCACAGCCAATTGCCTGTGTCACACACTTGAAGCAGAGTGAGGAGAAGAAGAAAAACTCAGGCTAACAGCACTGCTGTCACGTTGAAGGTATTAGAATACTCCAAAACCCACACAGCATACAGCTAAACAATTTGTTCCAGCTTACAGATGGTAATTTCTGCCGTGTTGCTGTCATGGATAGTTGAATAGTGGGCAGCCAGCATTTGTCGACTTGTACTCAAAGCTTTAGACAGATTTTTATTCGGCTCTTCATAACACAAACTGTAAATGAAGAAAGCTTAAAATATAAAGTTAGTTGTCCTTGTTTAATCACATCTCTGCCCTTTGGTGACCAATTAAAGCTTCTGTTGCTCAAGTAAAGAGAAGTATACAGAGCTGTTTAAGTTTTATCTCTTTTTTTTTTTCTTAGTTGAACATATGGATAAAAATTACAGGGCATAGTGCAGGATTTGCTTTTCTCAGATATGTTTTATTCTGTAATGGGGAGTTTTGCTTGCTTTTGGTCTCTCACTCATTATCTCTCTAAATGGGCTCTCGGTGTGATAATTAAATGCAGTTCTGCTGTGGGAAAATGCAAATGACTGGGACCAACAGAGCAACAAGTCCCTGGATTTCCCCATGGACGAGCCGAGCCAGGAAGTGATTCATAGACAACAGAGGAAACAGTCCCAGTGTGGAAACAGCAGAAGAGCTCTGCAGTCGTTTTATTGTTCTCTGTTGTTGACATAATGAACTACTTCAGTTCTGCGCAGGGCTAGATTTTGACATCGAGGTGATTAATTTCTGCTCAAATGCTTGGTTTGATTCTGTAAATGCTATACATTGGTCTCTTTGATGTGAGATATTGCTCATTTTGTGGCGTTTGAAGTTAAGATCATTAATGCTAAACAAGCTGGAAATACAGACGGATGACGAATTAGAAGAAAAACCTAAAGGGAGGATTTTGTGATTACGACGCCCACAGCAGTAGGGGTGAGGAACATGAGGAGAATCATATTCACCACCAGAACTGAACAGAACAATTATGGACCACTGTAGTAGATACGTCTATCCCCACCACAGACTTCAAAACAACAAATGACTCCACCAAGACAATTAGTCCTCCTCTTCTTCTTCCCCCTCCACTTTTATCATTTCCTCCTCCTCCTCCTCCTCAACAACATAAAACTATCAATAATGATCAATAAGTTGTCCTTATTTCTGTCAGAGTAAGAACGGTCACTTAAGCCTATAACACCAAATGTATCATATTTTATACATGAGTTTTGAAGCCCTCTACATGATCAGTGTGATATTTATTTTCTTGAAAAACCTGATGTATACAATTAGATACATGCAATACACAGATTATCCACCGGGGGAAGGAATTCGTTCACCAGAAGCCTTTCCAGTGACACTACAAGACTGTCATTAATGAGGAAGGAGGCAGAACTTTGGCAGTTTTGAAAAGAAATTACCAGTTTATTAGACATGTTTGTGTTATATTATGTTTTTGTTCAAAAATAATAATATTTGAGCATTGAGACCCAGTGTATCATATATGATACAAAATTGAAACTCATACATGAAAATTTATATTTGAAAAACATGTTGTTGGTTGTTCAGAAGGACCAATAAAGTCTCCAGTTTCAAAGAACTGCAATTTTCTGTCAATGATTTAATGGTTCAGGCTGTACAGGGTTAAATGGTTAAAAAAAACCCAAAACAAAACAGTCCTCCTTGGCCCCTCTGGAACAGGAGAGCAGAGGACAACAGAGGTGAGCTCTGAAACATTTAGGGTGCTTTCACACAGCGTACTTGCGTCCATACTGTACCTGGATACTTTAACACCTTTCCCACAGATGTTGCGTTCACAAGCGCGTACCACGGCCCGTGCTCGAGTACGAATGGGTGTTACAGGGCCGAAACAGGAGGTGGCGGTGTGGAGGGAATTCTGCCGCTATCCAGCAAATGCGGAAGTCAGAAGAAGACAAACCCTTACATCATCAACCAAGTGACTGTTCTGTTCACAGGCAGTATTTTTCTATCTGTTAGCCTGTTTGAGGCAAAGAGAAGCAGAGAGACCTTCGTTGTTTCTGATATATCACCAAGTGGTTCGGTCAATAAGGCGAGCCCGTGCTGCACGGATCCAGGGCTTTTTCAGGAGACAACAACAAGAGCACAGTCTATGCTCTCGTGGTGAATAACCCACTTCCATTGTCAGAATGATGATTAGGTCATTTCCGGTCATGGGCATGGATCACATGCACACAGTACTGGAGTCTGGGTAGTCCATACCCAGAACCACCTTCTCAACTGGACTCCAGTACAGTATTTGAGCACAGAACTGTTGCATTCACATGGATAAAATTAAGTGGACTTTAGGGTCCAGCGTACTCGGATACGGACTCGAGTACGCTGTGTTAAAACACCCTTACTCAAAATTCTCATCTCAACAAAAATCCCTGTTGAATACGCCTTAGTGCAGATGTTGCGGGTTTTTCTTTTAATTTGTTACCCCTTTGTGGCTCCTGCAGGAAAGTTGTGTGATTCCTCCGTACTTATCAAGGTCAGAGTAATAAACCAAAAATTCAAACACTAAATCCTGCACAAAAAATAATGGCAAAACATTAAAGTAAATGTCACGCACTGAAGCACCTGGAGAGGAGGTTTTACACGGAGGAACTTGGACAATCGCTGCTCATCAAGCAAACTATTTCCATTTTCTGTGACATCAAAGTCCTTTGCGTTGTATTCCCGCTGTCTCTCCGAGGCCAGGCAGCAATAAAAATGAGTGCTTTGTTCATTTCATTTTGCGTCACCTCTTTACATTATATTAGGACACTGATAACATTTGTCAGAAAAATGTGTTTGCAGTTGTGGCATAGCCCTATATGAATGTAATTTCTGGGAGACGGGGTTGACGGATCACGGCAGATCATAATCACGGAGATGAAAGAAGGAAAGTTTGTTTTATCAGTGTTGTGACAGAGGCGGCGCATTGTTTTCTACATCCTCCCCGGGTCAGATGTAGACTGTGACTATTCTCAGATTCACAACAGTATCCTGAACACCGAACCCGAGTATCCTTACGTGATCATAACAATAAGTAGGTTTCTGAAGGTTTGTGTGCAGGTGTGTGTCTGACATGAATAACTGCAGTTCCAAACTTAGAAAACTCAGAGGTAAAATAAATAAATAAATAAATAAAAAATTCCTCTTTAGATCTTTCTATCCCATGAGCACTCACAATTGTACGGTATAAAGATGCACTCTCTGCACATCTATTATGCACATTTATTTATTTATTTATTTTTACAGCTGACCCTAAAGCAGAGCACATCAACACATCTCAGCACTAACACAGCTGTATAAAACTGAAGAAGTGTTTAACTGCTCACTAGGTAATTTCATCAGGTTTATCGTCAAAATAACAGGACTGTAGGACTTGGCAGTAATAAATGAACATGCAGCCGTTTGAAAGGTACTCCCGTGTTCAATATATTCCAGAGAAAACTCTAAATTCCCATGTGAAGTGAGTGTGGGGGGTTGCAGGCAGGCTGTTGAGAAATGCTGCAAGTATTGGCTGGCTCTATATTATTTTGGGAAATATAAGCTTGCTTGCTCCATTGCATTTGAATTGCCTCCAACTCACCTGCGCATAGCGTTCTCCTGGAGGGAATAACTGTTTATACTTGTGCCATATGTGATGTTTTTTTTCCCCCCACCATAACAAAAACAAATTTATATTGAGCACCGTATAAAGTGGCCCTATTTTTTTTTCCAGCGTAAGAACTATTACAATGGTCGGGGGACGTGTGGGGAAGAAGATTAAAACCTTGTTACAATGTCAGACATCAGTGAAACATCTGACAGCTTTGTGGTAAAACATGTAAATCAAACGTCCCTGCAGATTTGAATGCTAAAACACATTCATTTTACTGCTTCATAGCGCAATATGTTGGAGTTGTGTTCCTGCTCTTTGTGCTGGTGTGACCACTTTAGCTACGAAGGACGAAAAACAACGCTGTTTCTCTCTACCTGAAACAAAAAAGAAAGTAGTGGAAAAAAATATTACACCATTAAAAGTCATCAGAAACAATGGTTTTGCAATCAAGTACTAACTCCTGTGTGTATCATGTGACTGAAACAGACAGAAAAGAAAACATGGAATGAATAAAAGCA
>JAPQRP010000002.1:10968554-10994239 GCA_037367295.1 Apogon hyalosoma
AACCAACAACTGAACATTTTAGGTAATCGGCTTGAAGTTTGGACATATTTTCAGTTTTTACTACAACCGCTGCTGCTCATCAACAATTATGTCACAAATAAATGAACCAAAGACTAATAAAAGTGGGTTTAGCAAAGTATGACCCCTTTAATGTGTATTATATAATCATAGTTTTTTGACTTCTTACATACTGTAGGGAGATATAGGCAAAGTATAACAAGCTTTCTTTGGTTTCTGGTTGCTTAGATGGGTTAGTAAGACTTAGTTGTTGCTTTTATCTGTCCAGAAACTTTTAGTGTTATTGTGGACAATAGCTGATGAACACTTGGCCATTATTTTCCAACTGTGCATAGTCACATCCAAACATCTAAAGCCACCTGTAGATGTGCTACTTTCGCAGGGTTCATTCATTCACTCATTCATTCTTTAATTCATTTCCTGTAACCTCTTAGACCTCTGGAGGACCATGGGGGCTGTATTGTTTCCACTAATTGCACAGGCTGTAGATTAGTTTTTCCCACCGGAGTTTTATAATGAACCAAAAGTGTTTGTACACTCTAATATAAAACATCTGAGAGAATCACAAGTACCGGACATTGGAGTTGAGAACCGAACCGAGACCCACTGACTGGGGGTGATTATTGAATGTCTGGATTTGTCATTTGGTATCTTTAATTTTTCAGCAGCAGCAATACAGCACGTTACACAAATTTTGCAAATTAATTAACGCTGTCAGTATTATGTGAATATTGTTCAAGGTGTTGTATCGAAGTTAGAAATTCCATCACTGTGACACTGCGCTGTTTCTTAAGGTAGATTCAAGGATTTAACATCACTTTCAGAATTTTCACTGATAAAGTGAGTTTCATTTCATTAGACGGAAATGAAAACATGCATGTGAATAAGTCTTATTAATTAGTAACTCTCAAGTAGTTGTATACTGTGTGTAATCACGACTAGGAGAATAATGTCAACAATCAGAGGTAGGTCTTAATATGTTAATTTATTCAGTTGTACTGCAGGATTCTTTTAATTCACTCTATTACTTATGATTTTTATCCATTTTTATTCAGTACAAGTTCCATTTTTCTGTCAGAGTCAGATCTCTGACATGCCCTCACCCTCCATTTCCACAGTTTTAATGTGGGATTTACACACAAAACATTCTAAGACTTGGTTAAAATATTGTTTGACACCTCCTCAATCTTTCTGAATATGTAATTGTTAATTTCTAGACTTTATATGGTGTGAATCAGATGCTTCCAGCTTTACTCAAGGTCCACTTCTTTTCTTTGTGCACTGATGGCTTTAGGTTTTCACATATTTTTGATGAGCACTGAGAAACTTTCCCTCAGATGAATGTGAGACATTTCTGACGGTGTCAAACTCTTCACAGACATCATTCTGCAGACTGAAAGTCAAAAGATTGCTTTGAACAAACAGTGAAGAATACTTTTTATTGAGATGAGGGCGAATTTAAGTTAAGTTTATAAAATGAAATAAGGTCAAAAGTTGATTAAGAGTGGACATGAAGGTTTGATTCACACTCATGGAATGAATGTGCTACAAACGAAATTAAATTAAACTGCACTTTTGTAATTCAGACAAATCCAACACCACAGTGGTTTTATGGGTTAAGTTACTGTCAAAAGTTGATTTTACATTTCAGTGGCAGATTCAGAAAAAAGGAGGGGGGTGGGGGGGGGCTATATATACATACATATGTGATATCCTTCTCCAAACTGTCATATTCCTACTCAGCTGGACTGTTTGCTTTGTTTACAGGAAACACTACGCATTACAGTCATTTTTCACAACACAATATACACTGTAATCTTAACTGTCCCTGAGGCTTTTTGTTCTTTGTAATAGACCTATGAGTAGTTCATACAGGACAATGTGTGTGTGTGTGCATGTAGAATACTTGACCATCTGTCAAGCAAAACACTGATTCACAAGATGCTGACACATGTCCAACAGCCAGTAAATGCAGTCAAATGTATCTGCACACACCAGGCAGACATAGGCCTATGTTTGACAGCTCAATCACCGGCCGTTCTGTGGCAAATGCCATGTAGTTCTATAGCTCCGACTGTATAATAACGCACCACATACCTTCTGTGTTTGCCCGTTTGTTTTTCTGGTGTGCAGACTTGAATGCAGCTTGAACAGACAGTTGTCTCTTCATGATTATTAGAATTCAGTCGAGTTCAAATTTAACTCTCTTTGCCATAAAAACACTTGTTAGAAATGGCATATGCGCAGCAGACCCTCTCCCCCTCCTCCAGTAGAACAGATAGGAGTGCCTTGGGGTGAAAGTTAGTATCCAAGCTCCACCCACAGGAGTTAACATCACATCCCAAAAAGTACCAAGTCAAAGAGATAACAAATAGGTCGGCCCCATTGTTGACTGGGGTTTAGCTCAATGGGTAACATGTCGGACTGCAACGCGGGAGACCAGAGTAAGAATCCCAGCTATTATAGTATTTTTTTCTTCAGATTTTCAAAAGGTGTGTGTGTGTGTGTGGGGGGGGGTGCTAATCTACCGTTGCATTTGGAGATATTAACTGCCCACTAGTGCAGTGTACATCCTGTGAGCAAATTCAACAACTGAGAGCTGTACAGCCCACTGTAAATACGAAAAAAACAAAACAAAACAAAAAAAAAGCACAGAGACATAACAAATACCACCACCTGCTTGTGTATGAAACATTCACAGTTACCTGTAGGTCTGTTCTGTCCAAGCACTGGATAACAGCTACCGGAAGCTCAATCCTTCTCACTCAAGTTGATCTGATTTTTGACAATTTGAGGTTGGTACTCAAAGGAAGCACTGATTAGTCACACCTCACATCCTGTTGACTGATTGACAGCTGTCAGATTGTGTTCTTTGCCCTTTGTGTGTTTTTGTTTTGCTCTCGGTTGTTGAATTGGCACACAGGACATAACATATATAGTTTGAGCGGGCATGTTTTCCTGCTTTCTCAACTTTTGATGGAAACTTGACAAGTACTGTTGAAGACCTGAGTCACAGTGAACAGATCAGCATTTACCAGTTTCTAAGCGTGTTCCCCGTCAGGACATCTACAGAATGAAGGGGATAATAAATACCGGTCTTCTGTGTTTATCGGCATTCACTAAACTGAGGCAAGAGCTAAATATTTAATCTGTTTGGGGTTTGTGTTTTGTTTCCTCAAATGATTATAAGTTACAACTAAAAAGTCATTCAATTTCCAGGCTTTTTCTTGGATACTTTGAATATTTTGGTGCTACTCTTGAATATTAAATATGCTTTACTGATATCATGTCTTGGGCTGTCAGTCATGGTTTTAATGGTTCTGACACATGCAAATGTCCATGGTACTAGGTCAGGTTTATTTTGTTTACACATGTGAAGTTTGTTTATGAAGCTAATCTACTTTCACAGCATTTGTGTGTGTGGGGGATTTTTCTAAATTGTATTTAACTTAGAGAAACAATAAGTCCCATTCTGGGGCGCCACTATTTTTCTGTTTGTTGGAGCGGTGTGTGTGTGTGTGTGTGTGTGTGTGTGTGTGGAGGGGGTAAATGTAGATATATGTGTGTGTGTGGGGGGGGGGGTCCATAACAAACGTAACTAACGCTGGCGAAAGTGAAACTTAACATGCTTTCAACATTCCACTCCCAGCTTCTGTGCCTCTATTATACAGCAGATCTTACACAAAATGTTCACAACTTCTAACCTGTATCCACTGGACCCCCTCCTCTGCTCTATGGGCCCCCAAGAAAGACCGGGCCCCATGAATTTGTCACATCCCTCCCCTTTACAGTGCCCTGGGTCCGAAGTACTGAAAGCTTCAGAATTCAGAATTGCCCCTACTGTAAACAGACCTTGTCCTTATTTCCCCTTACAAAGATTAATGAGAGAAGTTAAGAAATCAGTTTGAAGTGTTGCAGAGTTTGCTTCAGCTCTCCAGATGTGAATTCATTAAATGAAGACTGAAGAGCTGACCTGACAGGGACCTGTGTCAAGACTGATGATAGGAGCAGTGCCACATAAAAGGCAGTGTGTTTCTGTACAATGTGTTAACGTGACCAACCTTTTTTTTTTTTTTCTAATCTTTCAGTGAAGTGTTGCACAGTTAAAGGTCATTTCTGTAGACATCCTGTATGCATTTAATCTTGGAGATTCTGTGACGGAACGTGAAGCTCCAGGCACAAATCCACAGAGCAGAACCGCTTTGAGCCTCCGTATCCAAGTGGTGACACGTTGTTTTTCAGCAGCGTGGAGATGTCAGGCTGGCATTTTCTTGTTTTTAAATATTGATCTATAATCTATTATCTCCAACTTGTTTCGTCAGTTGTCACGGGCGGGTACACTGTGGATGCCATCTGCAGATGTACATTTACCAGTGGGACTCCAGGTTAGAGCTCAGAATAACTCCGACGCTTCGCACTATAATGTGGTATTCTTTTATTGTTTTGACACGACTGCAGGTTGATCCTGAGCAGGTATAAGGTGAGAGAACTCAGGGGTGATGTACGTCTTCATCTTACTAATTGTAAGTCACAGTTGCTGAAAGAAGCTCATAATTAGCAAATCAGCTTGCTGAAGTTTAGTCTGATATGGCATTTTGAAAGTGTTGTGCCAGATGAAAAATGGGGAATCCTGGAGGGTCCTAGTAGTTTGATGTTTTACATTAAATGTCACGTACAGTAATCGCACTGTTCATGTGAGCCCCTGCCAGATGTTGGATAGCATTCCTCCTGGCTTTGTTCTCTTTTCCCATAATCTCTGCTGTGTTACTTACTGGGAGCTTGCTTGCATATGACATGACATCAGTGCATTGCTGTGGTGTAAACTGTAAACGGAGACAAAAAGTGAACCACCACAAACCCTCACAATGCCTGGTTTGTATTGTTTACAGTTGCTTAAATCAGTCAAACCAAAAAAGACATAAGGAAGCTTTATCAGGTGTCAAATGTTGGTCATGAGGGGAAACAAGAAACTGACATAAGAACAATAGCAAAAAGTGGCTTATTTAATGTTACAAAAGTAATGCATTACAGTAACAGATTACTTTTTGCTGTAACACAGTAGTGTGAGGCATTACTAACCAATTTTCAGCAGTATTTTACTTGTTACATGTTCAATAGCGCTTGCATTTCAACACACTTTTCACCCATTATTTAATTGCTCAAATGAAAAAAAAAAAACAACAGAAAACAACAGCAAGGCTGTGAGACATCAAGGAATAAAAAATGCAGATAGATAGATAGATAGATAGATAGATAGATAGATAGATACTTTATACCTTTTCAGGAAATTATTTGGTTTCGACAGCAGTAATAACACAAAAAAAACAAAACACACTGAACCATCCCAACAGATAATCCCCCAGACAACCAACATTAGATACACAAGGTAAGAAGTAATAATTAAAAAAAAGAATAAAAGATATATGAAATATATAATATGTGTAGTAAAAATAAGGTTTAAAAAAAAAAGGCTAAAACACCACAAAATGCAAGTGTTCCTGCTGGAATTCGAAGATCGTAAATTTATGCATCCAAAGGCTCTCCTGTCTTTTATTTTATTTTATTTATTTATTTATTTTTTTTGGGGGGGGGTCACAGTAATACAGGAGTCATGTAACACATTGCAGTTCTGAGATGTAATAATGTAAGGTAAGGAATTACCTTTAAAAAAACAGTAACAAGTAATCTGTAATGTATTACAGTTTAGCAGTACCTTGCACAGCACTGATTATTATCCTTCATTTCTTCATTGCGTACATTTCTTTGGGTGTAAAATGGTGAAAAACAGCTACTAGCAGCGCCACTAGCGCTTGAATAACATCCCAAAAAAACCAAGCAAACATCCATCCTTACTCCGCCATTCAGCTGCTCCATCCAGCTCCGTCATTTTTTTGTGGTGATCTGGTCTTTAGTGGCCTTTCACCAGACATTTGAGAGAAACTTGGAACACTAAGTAAACAGCCATAATGTGAAGCACTGCGGCATCTGTCCTGAAAGATCTGAACACATGCAGACGTTGCAAATGCCAGGGGTCATCGCACTCAGTATGCGCCGAGGAGGCATTCGAGTCTGATCCCAGGATGCATTTGGGGGTGATCTGGCATGCACGCGTCCACATCCTGTCAGTAGTCTGAACAGGAATGTGTCCTGGGATGGACTGTAAATTCACCTGATGTTGTATTTTCAACCCATAAAGACCTAAATATTCACCAGTGACCAAGAGCATCTACTGATCTAAAATGTTTAATAACCTTAGAGCCACTAATCCTATTAATACATATAAATAATTAGTGTAAAATACAGTTTGTCATCTTTTCATGGTCATCAGATATGACCCATTTGGAGGTTCAGAGGCTCCGTAGTGAACGTGGAAACACCGTCATCGTCTACAATATTAATTCACCAGAAAAACCCATGGAGTTGGATCAATGACAGTGGATGGAGACAGTTTATGTTCAGTTAATGAGAGATTTTACTGAAAAGTCAGTTTTTCTAAAGTTTTCTCTCTTTTTGGTATAATAACCCTTAAATGTAATTTCAGTACCATGATTAAAGTACACATTCAGTAAACTGAATATCAGAAAATAACTGATTTTCACAGAAAAAATGCGAAACAGAGGCTAATATTATGACAAATGGTGATCAATCATTTCAGAAAGGTTAAATAGAGAGAAAATTTTAATTGGGAACTGCCAGAAAAGTAGCACTGGGTCTTTATGGGTTACGTGAAACTGAGATAGCATCATATTAAGTTGTTTTAAAGACATTTGAAATCCACTTTTTGGATAGGAAGTATTCACAGATCACATAGATTCAATCATTTTGAAAGTGTACAGCCGATAACAACAGGGGACACGGTCGAAGTCCTTACATTGATATTCAAGGTGTACACTCATTCATTGTGACCTCATGCAGTAGATAAAGACAAGAAAAAAACAACAACTCTATTTTAAAAGTAGCTGCTGATAAATACAATCTGCCGTGAAACATCCTAAAACCAGCCTGTTCAAAGCCAATTGAGAGGTTCCACTATGTGTTAGGCTGTAGATGTGCTGCTTTATTTCCATATTGAAGTGGAATGGGTGTTTTCAGGGTCTTTGTTGCTAATCCACAGAACCGAACAGCTAACTATAATAAACACAGTATGCCTCTTTACGTTTGTTCATTTTTTTTTCTTTAGTAGAAGGTTATCTGGAGGTAGTTATTGTTCACTGCCTTCATAGTCTTTCAACAGTTAAAAAACAGAGATTCCTAAAAAGGTCAAGAATACATCGAACACGTGTTACGTCTCTCTCACAATATTTTCTGTACTTATTGAATCTGCTCTTTGTGATTCACTGTTTATCACTTCCTGCCCTCCATCAGAATGGACTGCAAACATAGTCATTTTTAGTAAATATGGTATTCTTAATAAAAAGGTCATCAGATTTGATTACATTCTTTTTATTTTAGACAACCATATCTCCAATTGTGACATATTTTTTATGTTTTTTTTTTTACATTCAGACTGTACTAACTTGTCTCCTAGATAGTGGGCAAAGTCAAGGGAAAGTGAACATCTGGTCAAAAAAATATAATTACAGTAACCTACACATAACTTATATTTTTGGGTAGGCAATTACTTATATTTTCAGGAAAATGTGAGAAAAAATTGTGAAAAAAAAATTGAGACATTTTATGAGTGTGAATGTTTGGAAAGTGACGTTTTCTGCCATCATTCTGGGTTCATTTTATAAACTCTAATAAATAAACTAAATTTATTCCAAATGCATTGATATTTGACTATTAAAGTCCTATTCTAAACAGAGTGTTTAAAATTAATAAATGCATATATCGATGCAAAATACATTTGAATATAATGTTAATATTACTTGTATGTTGTAAATATTGGGAAAATGTATATATAATATTAAAAATTGAAATAAAAATGTTTTATGTGATATTTACTTTTGTTGTCCATCTGTGACGCTGCCATTTTTCAAAACTATTTCTATTTAGGTAGGATCAAATATTTTTTTACTCTAACCAACTATTAGGTTGTAAAATAGAGGGTTTAAGGTATACACTGAATACAATTAGGATGAAAATGTCAGAGGAACTTCACTTTGGAGGACTTCGTAATTCTTGGAAAAAAATAGATGTTAACTTTCTGTCCAGCTGCGACGCAGTTTTTGATATTTTTCACTTAAAAATATATGAAACTAAATTTTGCCCTTTGAGTTTGTTTAAGACGGCATTTAGACCTTTACAGTTACGTGTCATATTTGTCTTAAACTTGTCTAGTTCAAAAGTTACGAATCAAAAGCAGTGGGCGGTCCATCTGTGACGCCCTTGACCTTGCCCTAGTGTTTTTCATCTGTGATTCCAGAAAAGGCTGTAATCACCTTCTTCCCTTTTGCACTTTTGTCAGGATTATTCATTAAGTGTGAACCCTCATGAATTATTTAACCTTTACATGTAAAACCATACTGTTCTTCATGTTCAGTGTTCTTGTACTGTTCGTGGGCGAAGGTTGGATGTTTTTTGCCCAGTAACACGGCCATATTCCTTCTGGCTTCCTGCCCAGAATAAGTTATTTACATCCTTTCATGTAGGTTCATAACAAAGCCACGTTGTATTTGATCAAGCTGAGGACGACAGGTTTTATGAAAAAATATGAATGAGAAATGACCGCACCTGTCTGAGCAGGTTGAAATGATCTACTTTTTCCCTCAGTGACTGAAAATAACCAGATTATTCTTTTACTTTCACCAAGAAACAATATTTGTGAATGTTGTGTGAATTACAATATTCCTAGACCGGTGGAGCAGATCATACATTTGCATATATTTTAATATATATAATATTTCTTAAGGTACAATAATAAAAATGTCTATATCTGTCATTTCCTCTGGCTAAAAGTCACATCTGCTGCTTATAGAATCTAAAAAACTTATATTTAATTTTTTTATTTTTTGTTATGAGTGAAAAAGGTTTTAGTGAAAGGTTTTGATTTTAATATTAGTGAATATACACATTCCTCCTTCTTTATTAACCAACTAACTGCAAATATACCAGGACAGCAATGTTTGTACATCTCAGTTGGAATGTTTGTGATTCACTGAAGTTTGCAAGTTGACAGATCGTGGGCTTATGAGTAACTCTGGAGCCTTAATTATGTTTTATACTTTTTTTTTATAGCACTTGATGTGATTACAGCGCTGTTTGGCCTTGGTGGAGGTATTTGCTCTACTGAGGCCTTTGGTGTCTTTTTATTCTCATATTATTGACTTACTAGTACCACTTGACTGCATAACTTGTTAACTACTTCAGTTTCACGTTCTTTGGTTGAGACTTTAAGGACACATTACAAACAATAGTGTCACAGTGGTTAAGGTTTCTCCTCCTACTGACAACTCAAAAGTAAATTTTTCTGCAGAACTAAGGGTAAGGGTTCATGGTACTTTTCAAGCATGTCTCTCTATTTTTTTATTCAGACTACTGTATATTCTACTGTAGAAACATAGCATTCCAACTTGTCACACTCAACAGCATGACCTCCTGAGTTTATATAAGTGTTTCATTGTATGGTAACCAAAACACAACTATTCTCATTTCCAGCTGATTATACACTAATAAAAAAAAAAAAGTTATTTTTGCAGTTAGATACTGGACCTTAGAACATTGTCTTCATTTAATTTACAGAACAATTACTTTGTGACATAAGTTGCAGAAATATAAAACAATATATTAGGATATATTTTCCATATGTTCCCCACTCAGGTCCTTCTGTAGTTATTCCAGGAAGTGGGGGCAGCATTTAAAAACTTGTCTTTTTTCCTTGCCTAAGACTGTTCTGACTAATAAACCACCCAAAGCTTCTCTCTCTGGATTCACTCAGTGGGAAAACAGGTGCATGTTTCTTCCAGACACGTAGAGATGTGTGGTTATTTTAAGACAAAGCGCTAAATACACGATGAATGCAACAAATCCAAATACTAGTCCATGATGTTGTTGCCTGCTACAGTACTTGAGTGAGGAGCTTTACATATTAGAGCCGTCCTCTCAGGCTAAAACCACAGGACTTCTGCTTCTCGGTGCACTCAGAGTTCCTCTCTTAACAGCTGGCTCTTTGGCTGAGAGCCGTCAAGCTGGAGAGAGCTGTGTGATGTTTCCTCCTGGCAGTGATAGAGCCGCTCACTAGAATGATTTCCCCCCGGTGCAGGATGCGTCTCGCTGTGTTCCGCAACCCAAGAGGCTGGCATCACATCTGGTCGTCCGCCCGGGAGCGTCAGTCAGCGAGAAGTAAATTCTCCTAATGACGCCAGGCTGGCCACCGGCCCGGTCTGCCCAGACCCCGCTGTAAAGCTGGCCTCCTGCTCTAATGGAGGGAGAAATCTAAAGATGGGGACCGTCCATGATTTGTGAAACGGTGAACACATTTCAGGGCTTGCACTTAGCGCTTGGATGGAAATGAGGAGGGCTGAAGCCAGAGCATATCGCTGCACGTTTCACTCTGCTAGTTGTTTTCCTCACACATATTGTAACTATAGCTCACTTAACAATGGTGTGAAGCTGCTGTATCCAGATGGAGTCAGCCAGATGGATAATAGATGCTAAATGCTCATATTGCTCCTTTCATTAATAATTTATACAACAGTGATTTTACTTTTAGCCACTGGAAGTACCATGCTGTTCACCAATACCAACATGTCATTTTTTTGCACAGGAATATTTCCTATTTCCCGCAAGAGCAGCACTGTGTTTGCAAAGTAAATAAATAAATACAGTGAGCGCTAGATAATTAGCATGAGCAGGAATGTCCTCTATGGCTGAGCAGACAAAAAGCTCCGCATAGAGACACTTGTAACTTCCTCTACACAATATTCAGCATCAGAGTCATCGCCTAATAACTTGTAAACATGCAGAAGAGATGCTCAGCAGTGTACAAACATATGGTATATCAACCTTATTTATTAAGAACATCTTGGATGGATATCCAAGTAAAAGCATCTGTACACATTACTGAACAGAAGCACAAAGCAGTTCTTAGATTGGATTTATCGTCGTGCGTAGCTCTGCATCACATAGGTATGCCATATCTGATGGTAGCGTTATGTGCTGACACACTCCAGCGTACTGTAGCTGCATCATTTCAAGAAAGTGTTGTAGTTTCCCCTCCAAATCAGCAGGTGGCAGTAGTGCTGGTTATAAAGGTGAAACTCTACTGGGTGGAGTTGTTTCCATGGTTTCGATATCTTCCGGCAGGCATTTCCTGTTTTAGAACAACAGTAGCGGCTGACATGGAGCAGTGTCTTCGCCAGGTCATAGAAGTCAACGAAGATATCATCGTTCTTTTAAAAGTATTACAGCGTAAGCGACGGAGAAGGAGGCAACGTAGGAGATGGGCCGTGCAACCACAGAACAAAAATAGGTGAACCGACGGGCTATTACAGGGTGTCCCAAAAAATCTGACATCATTTCTCCTGACCATGTAGTCACTCGGATATCTTTTTTTTTTTGGGATACCCTGTACTATATACTAATCAAATACAGGCATAATTTTGTGACATTATGTGGGTTTATTAATGTGCGTAACCAAACAGGTTTTTCAGGAGCAAAAAGTAACTGACAAGAACAAAAGCGAAATAAATAATGAACAAAAACAAATGAACTATATACGGCGGAACCCCACAACATTTGAGTCCTGGTATCACATGATCATAAACTGGCCAACCAGGAGGTGGTGTCTTTGCATTGCCATGTTGCGTAGTTACAGTCTGGAAGAGGTGCACGTCAAGGCTGTGCAGGCTAATGCGGGGCTGTCCAAAGTGATGGCGTCAGCAGTGACGCGTGACGTCTGTACGACTGTAAATCCAGCTTTAGGCTACAGATCGTCAAGTCTTTCTGGGCTCCATCACCACATCCAGGGAAAACAAGAGGATGAACTGCTCTATTTGGTTCAGGACTAATGCTAGGAAAATTTTAAAAGAAGTACAGTTTTGATTTATATTGATATTAATCAATAAATTGTTCTGCTATTGATGCAGATAACTGTTTCATAAATGTGAAGATATAATGGTTTTCTTCGACATATGAGAGTAAACTAAACCTGTTTGGATTGTGGACTTCAGCTTATAGAAAATAAGCCTTTTTTTGTATGACGACATTGTGAGGGTTGTTTTCACCACCATCACAGATAAATATGTCTGATGTGACTCAGGCAGAAATCATGTATTAAAGTTTTATTCGCATTACTTTTACTGATGTACATTCTCATCTCATCCTTTCATTCTGATGAAATATTTGCAAGTAACATTAAACATTAATGTTTGTAAATGGGATATGATGCCACTGACAGGCTGGGCTGTAACACTGAATAAAGTTACAGATAATAGATGAACATTGGGCTGTAATGTTTGCATTTCACCTTCACCTTGGGGTCATCCTTTCTCCTCTCAGATGATCTCACACTTTAGATTTTCTGTGACATTTCAACAATATTGTCTGTCCATGACTAAGTGATCTAGTGACTTTTTCCCCCTTCCTGGCATTAACATCAACATCAGCATTTATAGAGCAATAGAAACTAGAACTCAGAATTAAACTAAAGGATTTGAACAGGAAAACTAAAGCGGGGTTCAGACATAAAGATAATGGGGCTGTTTTCCTGATTTTCTCCCTTCCTGACCCAGGATAGCAAACACCAGATTATCTAATGTTTTATAAGATTATCCTATAAGATTATCCTGTGTTCTGAGGTGTGTTAAGAGTGAATTTGTCCCAATAATTGGCTCCGACAACTGTAAATATTAAACTTGTTCAATATTTACGACCAAAAATCTGGGAAAAGCTGACGACTCCTGAGTCGTGGAACGGAATGTAGCCAATCAAAAAGCGAGCTGACTGAGGAGCCAGGAAGCAGGCGTAAATAAAAACAAGCATGGCCAACCTGAAACATAAAATTCGGTGGACCTCAGAAATGGAGGACCAGCTTGTGAAGCTGTGGGAAGGAAACCTGAGAATGTCTATTCAACATCTCTGTCCAGTTGTACCACCACCAAAACGGCATGTTGCGTGTTGTGATTTCTGGTTGTTGCTATGTTTCTTCTTCTTCATTTTTGTTGTGATGTGGGATGTGGGTCAACCACCATCAAATTAGATGATCATCATCATTAAAAGTCCTGAATATTATTTTCATCCACAATTTTTTTTTTCACTTCCTTGCTTGCTACCCACCCTTATTTTATTTAATTTTACCCGGGCCCATTCCCACAAAAAGTCATCTCTTTTTTTTAACCCCTTCACACATGTTTATGTCATGTTTCTTCTTCTTTGTTTTTGTTAGATCATGTGAGATTTCTGGCTTGGAGGACTAGATTCTAGACCGGAGGTGTGCTGTGTTGAGATTATCGGAGCACACCACACACAGTACGATCAAAACTGTTCAGTGCCTGATTTTTGTTTTTCTTCATGTGTGGGGTCTGGAACAGACAAAACATCTTTCCAGACTTAGAAAATCCTTATGTGTGTACCCCGCATAACATGAGTTTCTGCTTAGGAAAAATATTCCTAATATCTGGATTTAATTCAGCCAATAAGTAAGATCTTTCTACTCGATAATAACTGCTGTAATTAAACATTTTTGGTCTAAAATTCGTATGCTATAATGTACTGGAGGAAATTTAAAAGTCCTTAGAGCACAGTCTAAAAATCTTCAAGTAGAATAGCAAAAAGATCAGAGCCTTCAACTGGACACTTATTGCAGTGGTTCACGTTTCAGCTTTTCACCCTGTAACTCCTGCAGTTAGTAGCTTCTCATTTCTTAAACTACCATCAGTTTGACAGAGAGAACAAAAATTAGACTGTATTTCAATGTACAATGGTCATGTGGTCTGACGACTCCTGTTTGACCCTGTTCCAGAGGGATGGATGCATCAGTGTGAGAAGAGAAGCAGATGAAGTGTTTACCCATCATGCCTAGTGCCTACAGTACAAGCCTGAGGGGGCAGTGTTACGATCTGGGGTTGTTTCAGTCGGTTAAATCTTACATACGGAAAGTTACGGGTCCAAAAAAATGACATACATGTTGAATACAGTGAATGTGTGCCACAATCAAAGCTAAAGGCTAATTAAGGCTAAGACAAAATATTAGAGCATGGAACGGTTTTCTTTGTTTGTCCAGGCATTAACCAATAACCGTCTCACAACACAAAACTGGCTTATGGAATCTGTCTTACCCTGAATTTCCAGTGCATTTATGGAACACTGACATATTCATATATTTAGACCCCGTTCAGTAAACTTCGAGACCTTTTCCCTCATTGTTTTTCTGTCTCGGGTCGACCTTCAGCAGCCTTCCCTCCGCTGCCTTTGCGCAGCACACTGATCAGCAAAAGGACAGACAAGGTGCATGTTAAGCGGAGGTGGTGGCTCCTGTCATGGTCGACCTGGGCGCTATCAGCGGGATCAGTCGGCTGTGTCTGGATGACAGGACTCTGCCTGCATCCCCGTCACTGCTGATTGTCCACGGGCGTCCTTCGGCCTCTGTGCCATGAGAAGCAGCTCAGCATGACAATAGGACTTCTAAAAGGAGTGAGGTGTCCGCTGTCAGTATCTGAAACCACACCCTGAGCCTCTACCATATGTCCAACATTTACAAAGCTCCAAACATAGTTAAAACCAATATAAACAGTCAGATGAAGTTCATTATTCATCATGTCTGTGGTGCATTATTCAGTGTTTAAATGGGAGCAGCAAAGATTTACTAAATGACCTTTAAAAAGTTCTCTTATTTGCAAAGACTGACTTCCAGATCCGTGAACTCCCTGAAGGACTGCTAAACACAGCTTAATGAGCGAAAAACCCTAAAACTCCCATCTGTTAAAGGGAGCAAAACTGACGGGAGGAAAAACACTGAGAGCGCTTTCAACGTTGCATCTCAGTAATACTGGCTCACTTTGTCGAATATTATGTTGTTGTTATAAGCTGTTTAGATTATTAGACAATGAAGGGGAAATCAGCATCAGCTGAGAAGTAAATGCTGATATTAATGCTGCAGTGAGGCTTAAAAATATTCAGTCTAGACTTAAGAGGTATTTTATATTCAGTAGTTTTGTTTTCAGCCGTTTTGTCGGATTTGTACTTAGAAATTTGTATTCCATTGTTTTCACTCTTGGTTTTTATTTTCTAATCTTTTATAGACTTAACTATTTAATATTTGTTGAATTAATTCTTAATGAGCCCTATCATCAGTAAAGTGAGGATTGACCTGCAGGTTTAGCTTTGTGCTGGACAGAATACATTATAAAGTTTTGTATTACTTTAACTTTGGCTTTAGAAAATGTGGGTAATTGCAATTTGCAAATTAATCAGCAGAGGTGAGAGTAAGTCACTGATGGTCAAGTAACAAGTAAATCTTGAGTCTTAGACCCAATCCCAATTCACCCCTCAGCTCTCCCCTTTACCCCTACCCTTCCATTTTGTGCGTTCACGTGAAGGGGTAAGGGTGTCCCGATTCTCGATGAGTCTGAGGGGAAGGGCTAAAGGGGAGGACTGTTTGGCCCTCAAAACAGATTTTCCAGGACCACACTACAAATGGAGGGGTATGAGAAATTTCTCATAATTCTGTTCAGATCATCGGCAAAATGGAAGTAAACACAGCAAAAAGCAGTGTGACGAAACACACAAATGTATGCATTTTCTATGACGATAACGTAATCATTTGATCGTCCATTTAATGTCATTTCAATGTGTTATAGATCGCATTTCTGCAGTTTACAGTTGATAGCTGCAAATAGATGCCCAAAGCCCATGGAACAGAGACGGTTACAGCTGCTGACGGCATGGGGAATTCTTTCACAACAAAGTTGTCGCACCTGTTTATAGCAGCATCAATGACTGCTGATGATGTAGCAGGTCTCAAAGGGTTGACCCATTTCGTAGGGGACTATTTCAACCCAAGTAGCGCCAAGTGCAAGGACCAAGGGGCAGGGGTAAAGGGGAGGGCCAAGGGGTGAATTGAGATTGGGCCTTAATGTTTCAGTCAGCAGCAAGCCCAACATTACTAAGGTGAAAGTCGTGTTGAGCCATTGTTTGTGTAAAGAAAGTAATGAGTCAAATCCTATGAACCTCTAATGATTTATTTTACATGGCAAGTTGAAAACTATAGCATGTGTATATTACTGCAAGTGTTGCATAGTATTACCATGGCAACACAGATGTTATTGTGGCTGCTACTGGGTGTAAGAGGTGGATAGTTGAATGTGATACCTTCACAAAGCTAATTAGAAATATACCAGTGATGAACAGACATGTATGCATGTCTTCTGCAACACTAATTACTTTTCATCAGTTACACTGAGTACAGTGATCAATGTGATAGTTGTCTTAGCCATCAGGGTGTCATAGCAACACTAAAACTATTGTGTATGTGTGCAACAAAAGTCAGTTACACAGTAGCTTTTAGGAGAAGTACCTTGTAATAGTAACATATTACTCATTTAGAGTGTCTGGTACAACACTGGAAACCTTAGTAGAAAATATCACCTGCTTAGCCCATTCTGGTGAAAAAGTCACAAAGCAGGGTTCTATGTTGTAAATAATTTGCAGACACACTGTGTGGAATAGGCTGTGATTACTGGTCCTCCTTCCTCTCTCCTTGTCAATCTTCCTGTTGAGCACACAAACACCTGAGGGTTCAGGTCCACTAATGCCCGAGCTGTCAAAAAATCTGCATTACTGAGCTGTAAAGTAGCCTACACCCATCACACATCACTCAGGCTGTCATTTATAATACATTAGACCAGGCTGCAATTAATAATTATAGTCAGGCCTGGTAGCTTATTATTACCCTTATCATCGATCTGTGATTACTGTTTTGGTCAATGCATGTGTTTTAGAGTGTTGGTAACAGCAAAAGGAAAAAAAAAGTTTCTGAAGCTGAAGTGGTTTATTGATATCTAAATGCGCTTTTTGTTGCCATTTTTACTTTTTGCAATTAAAGTCTAACAAACACCTACACACTTAGTACATCCCATTACGACTGGAACACAGTACGTGGTACCGGCTCAACTTGACTCGACTCGGGTCCCAGGTAGTATTCCTGGAGACTGTTTTCATTACAGGATACTACTGACTTTAGAGTATCTGGTTGTCATAGTTACGCTGCGTGTTACTTCTGTGACATCTGTTCAGAGAGTTGCTGATAAACTCGCTCATTGTGTGTTACCTCATCAAGCTCACACTGAATCTTTTCATCAGCCAAGGACAGAAATATCTGAACCTCCTTGAATGACCACGATGTCATTTTGTGGACTGTCATCATAGATTAGCCTTATGGTCTTCCATGTAGCCTACATTGTATGGAAGTGAGTTTTGGGGTCATAATAATAGATCAAGAAGTCAAGGAGATGAAAAATATGGAATTGACAAGATCTTGCTGATTACCTCATGTGAACATTGTGGTTGTGTTACCTGACTATTCTCATTTCAGTGCTCATATTGCATGAGAGGTGTGTGTCAGAAGAATCCAGGTCTAATAATGAATAGTATTTAGGTCCTATTACACAAATACCATTATGAAAATGGTCAAATACAAGCAAAGGTTTAGCATTCCAAACCATAAGCATGGAATCATTATCAGAAACGTTTACTTCAAGTATGAAAAGTAGAAACACTTCTAACCTGACTGGTCTGAATATTTTGTATTTATATTTAAGAGCAAAGTGAGGCACAACCAGAAATATAACATCAGTTCCTGCCATGAGGAATCATGAGGATGTGTTCAGAGCATCATAGATGTGTGCATGACAGTTTTTCACATGTGAGGTTAAGTGGCTCATGGCAAAAAGCTCCACTGATAGTCAAATAATTGTTTTTTTTTCAGGCAACATCTGAATGGATCACAGACATGGGAAAAAAAACAAAAAAAAACATTGTAATCTCTATTTCTCTCTTTCTCCTGTTCCAAGGTTGAATGTAAATCACACCGTGGTTTAAAATGTTCACTTTTTTCAGAAGCTTATTTATAGTTAAATGGAGTTATATTGATAGAATGTCAGGGGGGAAACTAGACAGTAGGACTGACAGCAGCAGTTCTGCCTTACAGAGGTGAACACTAAGTATAGCAGTGCAGGTTATGAATTGTGTGTTTTATTCACAGTTTATTTAATGTGGTGAAAAGTACGACCAAGCATCAAAGCTGTTGTGTGCCCTCAGGCTTTGAGTTGTGCTTTTCCCAGCATCGAAATCAGTAACTTAACCTATAAATGTCAGGAAATCAGGTTCTTGCATCTCCATGGACCACTGGTTCTTTGGTGAAATGTAAGGGACACTATGGAGTTGATCTGCCTTTAACCAGATGATCATTTATTTCACTCCTAATTGTGCTGTTTTTCCAACTAAACCCAGCTTACATGTTTTGCCACTCGTTCTGGCCGAGTGGTTGTTTCCAGTGAGAAAGTGACTTCAGTGTGAACCCTCTATAGACTCACACATGTCGGCTCTAATTTTGTCAAGTGCACCATTAAGATGTGAAGGAAACAGCGTTTGTGTGTATGTTATGTGTGTGTCAAACAGAGAGAGACAGTTTGTGTCTTTAATGAGTGGTTACTTGGTTTGCTGGTATCTAATACAGAACGCCATATGCTACTATTCATCTGCTTGGTTAGTGGCTGAGACCAAGACTCTATTAAGCACAGATACAATAAGATCTGCCTTGTAAATCAATATAATGCACTAATGTTTTGGAAGAAGCTCTAAATACTGTAAGAAAATGTCATATGTTGCTCTTTGATAAGGATGTAATTCCTACACAGTCAGCTTTAGGTAATGGATTAAAACATTTTTGGGCCTAGCACTGTGTTTAAAGTAGAAAAACCTGACCAATGCGTCAATGATAACCATTATACCTAGATCAATAAGTGGGCAGTGTTGTTGTTATCTTTGAACAGGCAGATGTTTGGATTCATTTGGCATTCAACATATCAAGCAGTGGTGGATCAAGGATTCAGATCTCTAAGAAAAATATTAGTATGTACTGAAGATACTCCACTACAAGTAAAGGTTCTTAATTCAGAACCCCATCCATCCGCCCATACACACATACATACATACACACAGACATACATACTAGGGATGGGAAGATTATCCAATACGCATTGATACGCCGACACATATGTGCATGATCCGAGGGCACCGGTAGAGAAGCTGCGAGTGAATGAAAAGTTTGGAATGACATCGTGATGGATTGGTTATTGAATGTTTGTATCAATAAAATTCGATTTGTTCAATAGAGTATATTTTTACTAGCCTTTTAAAAGTCTTACTCTTGAAGTTTTTAGACCCACGTGAACATGCACCATGGATTGGCGGATGTGTACACTGCACACGACAGTATGAGCTTTGCGGATGCACTGTGTCACGAGCGGCGTCGATGAATACTGTAATGTCTGTATCTGGAACTGACAGACATAGAAGGGAGGTGACCACATGTGGTTTCTGAACGTGTACTTTTTACTCTATCAGCTGCATTGAACACTGCCGTACATACCAGAGATGCTTCCTTAAACAGTAACATACATATCGAACAGTGTGTCCCAGAATGCCTTGCACAGGTGTCTCTTAAACTGACAGAACCTTTTTCTTTATATTACCTACATTACAAATATATTACATTACAAATAGATTCAGTAAGGGAGCAAAAAGTTGAGTGTTAGAAACATACAGAGAAACGACTTTGGAAACAAAGTCTTAACCTTTTCACTGACTGTATGTGAGGCACATGTTCTGAAATTGCGCAAAAGCCACTTTGTGAAAAGTCGTGGTCTTAACTGATTAATAAATAAGCAAGCTCATTGAACTGCACTGCATTTTTTTTTTTTACCAGAATTAATGTGTTGAATCAGAATGTGCTTAATTGCTCTGTATCATGATTTGAGTGTGAATCGCATCACGAGGTGCCTCACACGTATCTTTAATATATTGGATCGGAGACGCTGCACTGAGATGCGTATTGTATCGGCCTTACAACTAAGATTCCTGACCCTAATGCATACATATCAGGGTTTTGGGGACAGCAGCCTAAGCAGAGGAGCCCAGACCTCCCTCTCCCTGACCACCTCCTCCAGCTCCTCTAGGGGACACTGACATGTCTCCAGGCCATCTGAGAGATATAATCCCTCCAGTGTGTCTTGGGTCTGCCTGGGGGTCTCTGAAACTACCTCAGCCGGTTCCTATCGGTGTGGAGAAGTAGCAGCTGTACTGTGACCACCTCCTGGATGACTAAGTAAGTCCTCACCCTATCTCTAAGTGAGATCCAAACCTCCCCATGGCAGAAAACCCATTTCTGTCGCTTGTATCTGTCGTTTTCTGTTACTGCCCACCCAGCTCGTGAGCATAGGTGACAGTAAGAGATTGACTGGTGTCTGTCCCTCGATCTTCCTCTGAAATACTTCAACTCCGTCATTTGTAGAAACAACTCATCCCCAACTTGGAGGGGGTGTTCCATTGTTCCATTACACCCTGACTCAGAACCAAATGTTTCACACAAGTAAAAGTAACACATTATTCCTCTAACATAACCTGTCTTAAACACTGGTTATGTGTTTTTTTTTATTTTTTTTTTATTTTACTTGTATTGTTACTTTGTCATAGAGGTAAAACTGAAGAACAAAGTGAGACAAAACTTAAATGTAAAACTGTTCCTCTCATAAGACATGATGAGTTTTCACAGCATCCCTGTACTTATCCACATCTGCATTTGCACTACACAAGAGACTCACAGACTGAGATTACTCTGCACCTTGGCAGAAATTACAATACGACATGAGTTTTGGATATTTATGCTTGCCCCTGATTGTTCTGAATAACTCCCTGCTCCTCTGTGCTGCTACTGCTGCTCTGACAGTGTGCTCTTTGTGCACTGCAGTGTTATCAGATATGAATTTGTTTTTCACTCAGCGAGGAAATGGACATGTGGCATGAGAGCGGGTGAGAAGTGTAAATTGCTCCACTCAATCTGGGAGAGTTGGCAGCCCTGAATAAGTTCATGCTATGCTGGAGTCAGTTGTTACTGAAGGAGCAGAGCTGGGATAAAAGTAAAGCAAACCCAGAGTGAAGACAGAGATGCATTGTCGCTCTTCACTTAATGACATGTTCACCCTATTTACCCACCTCATTTGTTCTCTTTCTTGAAACTACCTCACTAAGCTCCTTTTATTGGAGCTTTGTGAGGGCGGATGCTACTTGATAGTGTAATATAGCCTATTAACTAACTGAAATCCCTAACGTGTGCATGGGAGCTGGAATTCCTTCTTGGGTGAGTCAGACATTTGATTAGAGAATCGATTTGTTGGACTGATTGTTTTATTGCCGCAGCAGCAAATATTTTGTTGCGGTTGGACGCCATGGAGAAACATTAGAGTCGGGAAACAGTTCCATATCTGTATAAATTTTATGTTTAGCTGATGTTTACAGTAAAAGTAGTGTAATTGTTCAGATTGCATGTTCTGCATGCCCATGTGTATTTGCATTTTGCTTACTGCACCGCTCCAACAAGTCAATTTTGTAGTTTAGGAAGGCTTCCCTTCTCTGAGAGAAAATCCATTTTCTAACCGCTGCCATCTAATACCACACACAAGTACGCTGATTACTCTGTATGCAGCGAGAAAAGTGAGCAGGCAGGAGAATGCACGATGAGGACCTACAACTGGCACAAGGTGCAGCGGCATCAGTGGCCTCAATCAGTCATCAGGGGCCCGGGTGTGGATGGAGCAGGGGGGTTGTACAGCCGGCAGCCCCAGCAACATGATTAAGGAGCCGCCGCTATGATTACGCTGCTTGCCGTATGAATGGAGTAATAGAGAGAGGCAGAGGCTGGTGCTAAATTCTCCTGATGGAGGCGAGACACAAGTGTGGTGCTGGGGAGGAGTCCGAGGCCCTCCCATGTGACCGCGAGAAGATAAAGGACTGACAATAGATAATTAAGGAACTGCCAAGACCTCTTTTCTATTCACACGGCTGTTTTATTAAAGGGGATTCAGTAAGGAAGAATATTAATATAAACTACCAGCCTGGGTGACTCAGAGATGAATATAAATTGAGAGCGTTGGGGGAGGAATGCATTAGGGAGCGTTTATCAGGAGTGCAGGGGGGCATGGTGATCATGAAAATGGGCTGAACACTTTGGCACCGAAGCGTCGGCTCTGCAGATCTCTGGCAAAAACTGTACTCGTCATCGCTGAGAGTTTGCATGTTCACATTTATTCTGCTGTCGGAGAACAATAACACAGCTGTTTTTGTTTTCTTTCTTTGCAATTTAGTCTCATGACCTTTCAAGTGTCCTTTTTTTCCTGTTTGTTTTTTAATCTTTTACATTCTGTCTTTAGACATGTAGTTAATACTTCAGAACTTGTTTTTTTTCCCTAGACTTATTGTGTTAAGTCATAGCACTCGTTTTACAAACTAGTGAACACAGCTACTGTTGTTAACCTTGTTTTCATTTGACCTGTCCTGTTCATGGGTCTTGGACTAAGAGAGTTGATGCTTCTGAGCAAAAATACTGCAGATTATTTCCTCTTTTCTTTTAGTCTCTCACAAACTCAGCAAAAAAAAATATCCCTTTCCACACTTCCCCTTTTACACGCACACATCTATGAACTTATCAGAGTAATTGCTAAACATGTTGGATCTTAACAACTATAAAGACCTCTATATATAGTAGTGGGGGGGGGTCGGACTCCCTTAAAATTTTATAAAATCTCAAATATCATGAAATATTTGTAGAAAAATGGCTTTTGTTTTTCAAAAGGTGTGACTCCGTCAGACAGACACTAACAAATGCAGATTATTTTTCTAAGAGAGAAAACATCACTCTTGACAGTTTCAACATGTGATTTCCTGGATGTTCTCAGTAGTTCTTCTCGGTTCAACTGGACTGGTTTAGCTCTTTTGAAAATGTTTCGTCTCTTGTCCTAAAGATTTCTTCAGTCACTGAACGACCAAGAAGAATGGCCTGGGCAAATAAGAACTTACACAGATATTTTCTGGATGTGTTTCCTGTCAGTTTCGGTTGAAACATCCAGTTTTAACCTTGATGGAACAGAGCATGTGCAGAACAGAGCATGTGGGTTGGAGAATGGAGCAGTACTAGGCAATGTTCAATGACTTAAGTGTGATTCTTAATGGAGTATTTCACAAATGCATGGGTGTGTAAAAACTTTTTTCCTCCACTTATGTAGATTTTTGTAACAGAGCGGTGGTACATGGGGAACAGCGCTCTACTCCCACTACCCACAAAACCCTCAACATCTCCCAGACGACATTGTTGCAGGATGCTTTCACCATAACTGGCATTATCCTTTTACAGATCCATTTTGACCAGTTATCTCCCAGTTATCTTTTTTATCATTTGTGGCGGACACTGTCCTCTTTCTTTATCAATAACAGCATGTGCATGTTGGATATAGGGTTGTAATGATGTCCTGGTGTTACGATTAATCACAATTTTAAACATCACAGTTAATTAATTGTCAAGGCTGCCAAAAACCGCCTCATAAAGTACAGTAGATTAAGAGCGGACCCAAAGAGACACCAGTATGCGCTTCCCGCACGGAGCAAAGGTAACGTTACACAAGTGCTGCATTCAACATTCCACGTAAATATATTTTTGATTACCATAGAGTTTGCGTTCACTACCATCATCTACTCATTCTTCTGCAGCAGTTCAGACTGTTACACAAGCTTCAGGAGGGTTAACTTGTGAATTGATTGGGGGGGGGCAAGAAAACAGGAAAACACATTTTCAGGAGGTAAGGAAAAGATAAATGAGCCTCACAACAGCAGGAGATGTATAGAGGAATTAGTAATGTGTGTTAAGTTTAACTTTCACTTTGCATAGGGATGTATGGTCTGTGAGGTACGCGTGGCACGGACCGCACCCCCATGGATTAAACCCCCCCCCTGCAAAATAATCGTAGTAATCATGAAACCATGATTATTTCTCTGACAATAATTGTAGCGCCAAAATCTCTAATCGTTACATCTCTAGCTGGATATAAACTATACTATGATGTTAAAAATGTTTTGGTACATGGCTGTGTCCTCTCTGTGGTCTGTGTATCTGAGAGACCACCACACCCACCCATGAACACGTCTTATAGGAAAGTACTTTTGGACTCCTGAATTCTCACTTATCTATACTCCATAGTCCATTAGTGCTGTGCCACTTCTGGAAAAACACCTGGTGCCCTCCTCTGTCATCCTAGAATAGGGGTAAAATCTGCCCAGGCTGTGTCGGTACTTCTTTAAATGAATCCAATGGAACTGTGGCGACGCTGAGGACAGGATGTAGCAATTGTGCATCTGTAAAGTAGCATGTGGGGAGAATTTGTTTTGGTAGAATACATGCACTCGAGGAGGTATACTGTGATCCAAAAATGACTTAATCCCTGAAAAAAAACTCATACAAAGTTACGCCTCTGAGTAAAAATTTCTAGAGGTCGAAGGGTGAGTCTTTTAAAGCAGCAGCAACCAAACAGCTGAAAGTTAAAGGCATCAATAGAAATATTTGCCCTTATTCTAGGGGAGTCCGTTTCAACATAGCCTGCTCTGTTACATTTTAACTCCTGTGTTTCACCAAGGACATTTTCTGTTTGCAATTTGAGTTTTTGTCATTTGGCCTGTGTTTAATGCAAATGAGATAAAGTTTCAGCCTCAGTTCCCATAGTAAGTCTTTAATAACCTGTGTTTTCCAAATAATACTGATGTTACCTCAGGGACAAAATGCCCCCAATGACACCCATTAAAACTGCACTTTTTGATCATACAACCATTACTCAATTAAGTTGTGCATTCTGTTATTGTAGCCTTTGGATGTTTTCAATCTCTCTTTACAGTTTTTTTTTTATCACTATGGGTGCCTTTTTTTTATAATTGGTTATCCAGGTTTCTACTATATGAACTGTCCCTGTGATATAGATGCCTGTGTGTGTGTTAATATTATCAACCTACAAAATAAATACTTGATAGTTATAATGAGGACTGAAAATTAAAAGCCTTAACTCAGTAGAAGTGGAACATAACATTAATATATTACATTTTTGTGACTTTTTTAGATGCACACATTTTTTGTCCCTAGAGACCCAAAGGAATTTTTTTAAGTGAGCCACCAGAGTTAAATAAATACTAAAATGAGCACATATACTTTTCTACTGCACCAGAGACAACAAGTTGAAAAGCCTCAGAGACAACTCAATGACCCCTTACTATTAATTGAGACATTATGTGTTTTTAACTGGGGATGGCCCAATTTCAGCCAAACAACCAACCACTGATGAACATCCCAGAGGACATTATTGCAGGACACCTTAACATCTGTAACATTTCTAATAGAAATATCACATTAAATATTCAATTTTGTCATCAGTCTTATTCAGTGACCCCTCATCTCCTCTCAAACTGCTTTCTGGTTCTTTAGATTACACATGGTTTGTATATTATTCTCCAAAATTGATTGTTCAATAAAAATATCAAATGTTATTGGTATAGTTTAGTTTTTTGATGTTGGGTTGTATGAGGTAATTATCCAACTACACACAAAAATACAGTCACGGAAAAAATTATTAGACCACCCCTTGTTTTCTTCAATTTCTTGTTCATTTTAATGCCTGGTCCAACTAAAGGTACAT
>JAPQRP010000002.1:11004947-11020483 GCA_037367295.1 Apogon hyalosoma
GTCTAAACAAATGTACCTTTAGTTGGACCAGGCATTAAAATGAACAAGAAACTGAAGAAAACAAGGGTGGTCTAATATGTTTTTTCCACGGCTGTATGATTAAAATTGCACTTATCTTTTATAAGAAATTTCTGGTTATTCATATTTGTTAAGGTTATTTAATTTTTTTTTGTGATAGGATAGTTGGTATATGTAAATATTTTTATAATGTAATATTACTTTTTTACACAAAAACAGAGAGTAAAAGTTGGAGTTATGACTTGCATATAAGTTCTTATTTTACTGGTGACTTTGACGACCATGACTGTTAATGTTGTCAGTGTAATTTGCAAATTCATCCCACGGGCTGGTTTTGGCCCATGGGCCGTATGTTTGACACCCCTGTGTTAGACAGGTGTTCTCAGGTAGGGAGGCACTGATATATCAGTTGAGCGTTTGTTGGTAGGTGTGGGCGATATGGCAAAAATACCATATCATGATTTTTTTTGAAAATGTAATCACAATCTCGATTTTATCACAATTCTTTACATTGATCTTTGAGAGTAATTTGCCAGTTTCTGAATTGTGCAACCAAACAATTTCTATATATAAAATATTATTTCGTTCATTTGTTTAAATTAATTTATATGCACTTGAAGATCATATGTGGCTCTGATAGACTTTAAAACACTTAATTCCGCCTAGTATGTGATGGAATTTGCTTTGCTTCCCTGATGAGAGAGAATAAGTAACAAAAAAATACAAACAAACAAAATAAATAGATGCCATTGCTATAGGCTTGGAATGTCATAATTAGTGCATCCCTCGTTTCACGACTGCAGAGAGCAGAACATCACAGACACTTTCTTCTTCTTCTTTCACGGTCTCACAGACTGCAGACAGTGTCCAGTTTTCCAGCCCATTATACCTCTGTTTAATCCCCTCCTGCCGTATGCACTCGTATCATGCGTGTGCATCCGGCTGAATTCACTATAATGATCTTATTTACTTGTTTTTCCATTTCTGTTGTCAGACAGCTGAACGGGCACGAAATAGACCTTTACTCGCAACATATAAAGGCTGCATGTAAACCAGCAGCCATGAGAAACATCTTTATTTCATAACCATGTTGTTGACAAATAAAATAGTATGCAATTTGAATAAGAGCGGAGCACCTATTGAAAAGTATTTTTACTTGACAAAATATCCTCAGTTGAAACTGCGGCGCTTGAAAGTTTTTTGGTATTACTGAATAAAAATTCCATAATTACCTTTCAGGGAATTCAAGTGGAGCCAGGAAACACAAATTCTGACTATTTCTGTGGGCTACATTTTCAGGCTGTAGAGAATTTGCTCCACAATGCAGACTTCAGTTGAATATGGGTGTTTTCAGGCAGGTAGGGCGTTCAATATATGATTGACAGTTGTAATTACTGATCACTATTCACATGTAATTCCACTGCTCCAGTCAACATGCTTCGAAAAGTGTCTTCTCTTTCCACAGCAGCATGAAAGAGTGCCAGGTTCATCTATATTTTTATTAAGTCTTTTGATTTTGACTGAGAGGAGAGAGCTGCAGAAGGAAGTGTATTTTCATATTCTGGTGTTTTTCCCCCTGTGATTTCAGCTCCTGCAGTTTTAATATGACCCTGAACAAAAAGCCCAGAACCAAACCTTGGCTGTAGTTTTTAGCAGCCTCCACAAGATTTCACCAAATATCACACACAATTAAATCATGACATTACCTGTAAACAATTAAATTAAATTAAAAGAAATTATAATTTCATATTAAGTCACTCTTTCTTGTATTTATGCAGACACATATATTTCTACTTTAATTAACATAAATGAATGGCTATATAAGAGCGTAGAGTCACTCCGAAATGACTTGAGTAAAGACTCATTCTGTGTCAGGTGAGAGATTAGAGGTTTTTGACTTTTATGTTGAATCATTAAAACCTGTTTAGTGAGTCCTCGAAAAGATTAATTTGCACTAAATTCACTGGAGGTCCTTTGACACCAAACCTCTGGTATGTCACTGGCATTTACAGAAAGAAGCTGAGAGACAGGTGAGCGCTTTACTGAAAAATCATCTTAAAAATGTAGTGCAGCTTAAAGCTTAAAAATGCATTTGCCTTTTCTATACACTGGGCGACGTAGCTGATGATTTACAGACCAATATCAGGACTGTGCTGTAACCGGTCCGCTGTGTACATGTATTGTTTTGAACTTAGTGGCTGTTATGACAGAGCAGCGGGCACTGCAATTGTACTGTGATTTATTGGTAAAATGGTTGGAAACTAATGGTTAAGGGTGCATTTATCCTGCAATGAAAATAATATTTATACTACCAGCTTTTCATGTTTGATAAATCAATAATCAGACAATGTTTGGCCTCAGTCTGATGTGAACACAGCTGGGTTGCTTCATTGGCAAATCCAGATTGCTTTCAGCCAAAGTGACAGCTGTTGTTTGTCGTTTGTACCAATGATTAATGCACTGACAACTCTCCCTGCCTCTGCACAACACGGTTATGTTCAGCTAAAGCTACTCGTATTCTAATAACTCATCTCCATGTCAATAATTTAGAAATGACTCTGAACACTTAACCCCGAAGTTGTGTTCGCTGTGCAGTTCGGTTAAAGATCCCGAGGCCAAAAGCCATCAACAGAGAACAATGAGCACTACACAGTAAAAGATATCCATAACATAGCAGTTCTTGTTCACCCATCCTCCAGCACAAATACATCGCATCAACACATCTCGCTTGGATTGTTTTGCCAAAAGGCAGTCTGTGCAATGATTAGAAATTTGTGAAAAATAGGCGTTGGCAGCCAGAGCTGCAGGGTACTGTAGATGTGGGTAACAATAAGAAACAGCAGCCTTTTTTTGCTGACATGCAGAGTCGGTGGACTGTAAGTCGATGGTTGTAATGAATGACAGTCCACAGAAGTTCCTGCTCACTTTATATTAACTGCTGAGGGAATCCCCAGCCGTTAAACAATCCCCAGAAGTTGCTGAATATATGTTGGATGTCCGCACACTGTTCATGTTGCTAAATCGACTAATCGATGGTGCGTTCCTGCCAACAAAGGGCAGTAGATCAAAAAAGCAGAGCCACAAGGCAGCAGTTAATTTAGGCTCTACTAATATCAGCCATAAAACAACTGACCAAGTACAAAAGAAACGCTGTAATACGCCTTGTGTATTTTAAAAATTCATTCTGCCGCTAGCACCAACGAAAACAGCATCTACAACAAATCTAATTCACTGACTGGAGTTTGAAGTGGAAACAAATATTACAAAGACTATTAAATGTAATGGGCTCTAATTAAAGGATGAGTGTTTTTTTTGTTTTTTAATAAATACTTTTGTTATTGTCAAGTCCAATGAAAGAGTAACAACAGCAATGAATTCTTCCCACAACTGGTATTATCTGCGTTTCCATTTTAGCTCCGCAGTTATCTGAAAACAATTAAAAACACATCAGTGAGCCTCATAGTTGCACTGGCCGACATGTTTCTTCATTATGAAATGGAGGGCAAGACTATTCTTTAACAAAATGACTCCAAAGTCCAATAACAGACATCTCTTTGTAACATTTTTTGTAAAGAGCAGAGGAGGATGGTTGATAGCGAGTTCCTGCCAGCGGGGGCATTAGATCAAAACCCAGAGCCACAAGGCACCAGTTGATTTAATCTTTCCTAATATCTGCAATAAAACAACCTACCAAGTACAAAACGCACACTGTAGTAGTTCTTGTGTGTATTTTAAAAATGTACGATGACAGTCCTCATACACAGGCACACATCTTAATACTGTTAGGATTTATTTTTTTAGTCGCCACACATTCAGTGACAGTTTTAATGGAAACAATTAACACAGAACACCATTAAGACATTCTCAGTTAAAGGTGATTTTCACAAATTCTATGAAAACACTGACACTAGCACTGAAATAATCCTCCAAGTGGATTAGAAGCTACCAAATTTTTGCTAGTCTCACATAACCAAACCTATCTCTAGACTTGGTTAGTTCTGTTCCAGTGCTGTAAACCGGTCTGGTACCCTTCATTCTGGAACAGGCGTAAAACAATGTGATAACATGACTCGTGTAAACATACACGCCACGTTTAATTGCAATGTTATCTGTACGCATTATAAGCTTTCCACGTGTATGTTCATGCCGTTACTAGCCCCCTTGTCCAACCTGAATTCAGTGTGTCAAATAGCACGCACTAAAGGTTCGGGTTACGTGAATCGGAGATCTCCGTGTAAATTGGCATGCAATCAAATGGCGTTGAATGATGCACGACAGGTTGAAAATGCATACGTATAGCACGCCAAATGCCATAGGTACAGGTGTGACAAACAACGCCATTTCATGATATCAGTCTCCATAAAAGTTATCTGGTGTCAATAGTCACTTTTCCATCGACCCTCAAATTGCACAAATATAACTTGCGAATAAAAATTGACCCAATGGAAAAACGACAATTTCACCAAAACTCTCATTTTTGCGCTGGCAAGAGGTGGTTTTTCAGGCGTAGTGAAATTGATATGTGATCCAAAACTGCAATGGAAAGACCTTATTTCCGCAACTAGAGTCACATGAATAAAAAAAAAAACAAAAAACAAAAAAAAAAACGGATGTTGACAGATGTTACAACAAGCGAAGAAGAAGAGTTTTAAAAGAAACACAGCACGGTATGTGTGGACACACCAGGAAACCCAATATTTTTTTAAATTTATTACGGGAATATCTGTAAATCAGCATATTTATGGCATGACTTTTCGTGTCCTCTCACAATAATAAATAAATAAATAAATAAACCATTGTAATGGCATAGGATCCACTTTTATCTCCTTTTTTGGGTGTGTGGGTTTCTCAGTTATTCTCAGGACACTCCATCTGTCAGTTGTGTTTATCTGAAGTAATAAATTGCTATACTGAACTTAACTTCTTGTTCCCAGCAAGTTATTCATAGACACGGCAGAATTCCACTGCACCATCACATTTGTGATTTAATGGAAAAACCGACATTACGCACTTCTGTTTTTTCGACATTTAGTAAATATCGGTAAAATTTTGTGCAGCTGTCCAATGGAAAAACAACTAGAGACTGGTATTACAACTTAACAGGGAAGGGAAGTTGTTTGAGTGGAACATGAACACATCTTAACGTGTGTTATTGTATTAAAAGGACTAAATCCCTACAAAAGAAAACAAAGATACATATTTGGCCCTGTTCACATTGGACTAGTTTGATTTGTGGACGTCTGGTCACTTAAAATCATAATCCTGAGTTAATTTATCATGTCTGTAATTTGTGAAGTACCAATTCCTCTACACATTGCCTAACACACACACACATGCATGAACACACACGCACACACACAAACTGTCACATTCCTATTGTTGCTTTGTGTAATGAACATGAACCTGAAACATTTTATAAGGTTATACGTGTTTAGTTTAGTTTTAGTTTAACATTATACACAATAAGATGAGATAATGTTTTCAAAGTTAGCACATCATGAAGGAGATGTTAGAGGCCAAAAAGCTTTATGCAAATACCTCCTGTTGAAGAAAAATTAGATATCACACACCTATATAAACATAATGTACTTTTTCAAATACAGGTAGCAAGGTACAAAAAAGAAAAAAAAGCTTTAAAATTGTTCACTAATTACAGTCCTTTTCAGTCCTATTTTAAACATTTGTTTTTCTTTCCCCAATATTCACTGTAATATCAGGGGTCATATTGATATATTGATTCACAGTAGTTCAGCTGTACAGAAGGTGAGAGCCCTTCAAGCGTCTTATGAAATAATTGTGAATGTCTGAAGAAAACTTTGACAATTTCTGCATGACTTAAATAATCACATTCACAGTTCTGCCGACATTCAAATTAAATAACGATCATAAAATGTCACGTTAATATGGGTGCCACGTTAGATAAATGGAAAAACTACAACGTATTTGAACATGTTGTTATAATTGTTGTTATTATTATTATCATTATTATTACAATATTAGTTTTGAGTGATTAACAAACGTGTATGAATAAAATACAACATCAATCAACATCAGTACACATCCAATACCATGACATCAGCAACAGCAGTGGTTGGTCAAAATATCAGTATATCACATGTTGTGTCGGTTGTTTAAGAAAATGTTATTGATGCTGTGATGTCAGATATCTGTTTTTATAAACCCTGGAGTTTGTTTGTCTGTGTTAAAGGAACAATAAACCAAAGCTCTATGCACTTCTTTTTTTTTTTTTTAATATGCTGTTTCATCTCAGTCGTCGAATTTTGTGAACCTGGCACCACAACACAGTAAATAATAACCCAATCCTACTTTTTGGCTTTTTAGGGCTATCTTTTATTTTTTAGCTACACATACATTCTGAATTGTAGATGAATGTTTTGCATATGTTATGTATCACAGAATTTCTGCCATGGTACCGTCATTATTGTGGCCATGAAAGTGTATAAAACAGTTACTTGAACCATTCACACCACCTATGGTATGTGATCACCAAGACGACGACAGCATTAAAGTGGCGTACGCATTTTTAATCTTCCTTGTAAACATCTGTATGAAGTTACATTTGCTACGGTGCACAAGGCGGCGGCAGCAGTAGAAGTAACATGGAGCAGCTCACTTATTGAAAAGCATGAAAGGTGATGAGCAGCTCGCTGGTAAACACAGCAATTTCCTAACAGAACATTGCAAAAAATGAGGCCACTCTTTCCTGCAATCTTCCCTGCTGGTCTCAGTGGATCTAATTACAGCTGTGCCAGCGACGCCATCCCACCCACAGCCCCCGCCACACACAAACGCACGCTGGACTATTTGTGCCTCCTCTCCAGGAGAGCGTTAACATCCTGAAATCCTCCAGGCCGCCTGCTTACTCATGGCCTCTGCGTGACATTAGCCAAGTGTTTGGGACAGACTTCCTCTGTCCACATTGAGTCTGAGCGTGAGCGCGTCATGACTGGTGAAAACCGCAGTGGTCATTTGATACACGCCGCTTTTTGTGTGTTTCTGTTTTACCGGCAAACAACAATAATTTAAAAGAGAAAGATGAAAGATGCCAACTACCCCCTACTGTGTCTTTATATGTAATGTATTTTCCAATGTCCTGTGTGTCTGTAGAAGAAATAAAATCCAAATGAACCCATAAAGACCTGGTGCTGCTTTTGTGGCAGTTCCCAAATTAATAACAATAATAATAATAATAATAAGAATGAATTGCATGTATAAAGCACTTTTCAATCTCAAAGTGCTACAGATAGAAGATACATTTTTCTCAGTATTTACCCTTTCTCAAGTGATTCATCACTATTTGTTGTAATGTTATCCTCTTCAGTTTGAGTTTTTTCAGTGTAAATCATTTATTTTCCTATATTTAATTCACTGATCATGCAGACGTTAATTAAAGCTCTGAGTAAATTCACAGGTTATTTTATGAAACAAAGAAAACTGAACAAATAGTGACTTTTACTGTAAAATCTATCATTCACTGAATATAAAACCAAGTGTTTCCATCCACTGTCATTGATTCAGTTCTATGGGTTTTACTGGGGAGACAATGTTGTAGAAGATGTCAGTGTTTCCATGTTCACTACGGAGCCTCTGAACATCCAAATGGGTCATATCTGATGATAATGAAAAGATGACAAACTGTATTTGCAGCAATTATTGACATGGATTGATAGGATTAATGGATCAACAGGTGTTAAACAGTTTAGATCAGCAGATGCTTTTGGTCACTAGTGGATGTTTGGGTGTTTATCGGTTAAGATGTAAAACCAGTCCCTAGTTGCTTTTCCATTGGACATCTGCACAAAAATGTACCGATATTAACTGGCCTAAATGTCGAAAAAACAGAAGTGTGTCGGTTTTTCCATTGAATCACAAATGCAGTGATTTGTTATTTATTATCCCAAGATGACATAAGAAGTCATTCCATAAACATGGTGAAGAACAGGAATATTGTGGTGATTTACAGATATATTCATCATTATTATATATTACCCCTCTATCCTACTAAATTAAAAAATGATTGGATTTCCTGGTGTGTCCATACATACCGTGCCATGTTTCTTTCAAACCTCTTCTTCTTCGTTTGTTGTAACGTCCGTCAACATCCGTTTTTTTTATTTTTTTGTTTTGTTTTTTTCATGTGACTCTAGTTGTGGAAAAATGTCTTTCCATTACAGTTTTGCATGATTTACCAATTGCGCTATGCCCGAAAAAGCGCAAAAACCGTGAAAAACCAGCACAAAAACTTTTCATTTAAAAACAAGACTTGTGGCAAAATTGTTGTTTTTCCATTCGGTACATTTTTATGTGCAAGTTATATTCACGCAATTTGAGAGTCGATGGAAAAGCGCCTTCTGATGACTAACCTTACTGTATATCCAGCAGTAGCCTTGGTGTAGCTCATTTAGTCTGAACTGAAACCATTTCCCTCCAATGTGATCAGCTATTGTCGAACAGAAACTGTCAGCGCTCATAAACATTATATGTAATTCAGCCTTTTAAAGTTGTTGTCATTGTGCACATTCACAGAACACGTACTCTGTCTAAAATGAGTCTCCCTTAGTGGTCATTCCAGATGCTTAGCGACATAATTACACCTTCGACTGTTTGTTTGAGTGACACACGTGGTAAAAGTAAGGTGCTTATTAAACACTGACCACACTGATAAAAGCAGCCTCAGGTTTCAGATGAACAAAAGGCCAACCTGCCAGAGCAGACAATGGATCATTATATAATAATAACAATTATCTGCTGTTGTTGAATGGTCTGAAAACTTAAAAAAATAAAAAAGGCTTTTCTTCTAGAACTATTTCAGATGATTGGCCATGTTCTCGTCTGAAACGCAGACGATAAATATCTGAAACCACCACACACAAACCCACGCAGCTGTTATAAACCAGGCCTTCAAGTCTATTATCTCAGATGAAATCTGAAAGGGTTAACTGGTTTTAAAGTGAGGCACCCTGTTCATGTTCATCGATTACAGCCCCTATTCCTAAGCATTCACAAAATAAGACTTTAAACAGAAATGAAACAAAGGAAAAGTCAAACATCAAAAGTGTGAATCCTTTAAACACTGACTCGATAAAATGGTGCTTTGAACAATGTCTGAGGCTGAAATAATGGAACATAAGAGCTCATTATAGGCTAATGTTAATGGATATCTATAGGTAGAGCTGCATCCAGACATTTGCTTTAGGCTTTTTATGGCTGATAAACGCATTTTTGTGAGAAACGCTGAAGAATAAAGGTTTAAAGATTAACTGTACAAGTTCATTATTTATTAATTTGTTAGCTTATTTCAGCCTCTACTGACATTTTTTCCCCCAGAATTAATCAATCAGTCTTTATTTCAGACTCAGAGGTCCATATAAAAAACATAACAATAAACCAGCCACACACATCCAGTCAGATTTAACCTGACAGGACATACAAGCAGTGCCTCCAAAGTCCAGATGTGGACCTGACACTGCTCTCCTCAGGTCTGACACCTGCATTTATAATTTACTCTGTGACAGCTCCAGTCTGCGTGTGAATTTATACATCAAATTTAAGAGTGGGAACATTATTTAGTACAAACAGCTGACTGGCACTCGCCCACAGTGGGGCCTTCGATAGTAAGCGCAGTGCATCATTGTGTGCAGCCTGCAGCTGCCTCTGCTGTAGTTCCACCACAAGTGGGCAGTGTACAGCAGGGTACAGCCGGCTTTGAACAAAACTAGTTTTACTTTGTTCGTACACATGCTAAATTTGTGTGCTAGCACATTTGCTTTGGCCTACAATTTACTATATTGCCTTTGTATGTCCTCATTGTCACAAAGATCCCTCCGAATGATGTGACCAAGATATTTAACTCATTTCCTGACAGATGGAAAGAGAGATGTAATGTAAACACTAATCCACAAGACACTACATTTCATGGAAAACAAAACAATATTGACAGAAAAGGTTTGGTTAAAAGGTTAAATGCAAATGCCCCAACCCTGGAAGACTGGCATCAAAATGTTTTCACAGTTTTTGTGATGGAGCAAATCAAATTCTACAACAGACTCCAAAATGATAGATTTGATAAAATATGGGAGAAATGGAGAATTTTATCTTACTAAGATGACCAAACTTTGTGTAATTTTTTTTATTTATATATTCTCCTTTCTTTAGGAAACTGTATTTCCCTGTATATTGTTATTGTCATTTGATTATGTACACACCTCTTTAAAAGTTCTTATTTTATTTTTTTTCCCTCTCTGTTGAAAACCTTCTTGAAAAATAAAATTGTAAAAAAAGAAAAGGTGTAGGTTTAAGCTGTATTAGTACGCCTACCCACTGTACTTAAAGCAGCTCTGTAGGTTAAAGCAGCCCTTCCCACAGTTTCATGAATAGTTAATGAGTTATCTATGGAAAATAGAAACTAAGACAAAAAGAACATTTCCAATTGTTCTACACAATCAACATATCTTGTAATAATGCATTACTTTTATATTTGTTCACCAACACCCCTTTAACAGATAGACGTCTACTCGTTGTATTGATATTATAATTTATTGGTAAGTTAGCTAAAGTCTTAAACAACTGTCAAATAAGTTGCAAGTATGAGTATCTATGGTCTGACCTTCAACTGAGTTCACATGTAGAGCTCCACCTACACATGTGCAAACATGTTATCGACCTATGATATTCGAAGCCCACTGTCAGTGGGCTCAGTTGGCCCACAAAATGTTTTTTGCAAACAGCTCCTCATTCTCACCCCATCGACTGAAAAAGCTTCCAGTGCCCTCATGTCCTTCCCACATTGAACTGTTATTTTCATTGTTTTTCATGAAACATCTGAACACAGAGGTTTCGATTTCTGAACACAGATGCATTAGACATATGACTGCGTCTTATTGTGAAGCCGCTCTACAATTTTTTAAATGTATTTTTCTTTCCTGACTCACGCTCTCCACACAAAGGCCAGCACAAATGATTATTGCATTGGTGCTGGCAGTGATTAAATGCCAATAAAGTGAATTTAACTTTCAAATCAATTTGCATTAAGAGCTCTCTTGGATAACGCTGAACGTACCTGACGTGGTTAATGATGAGGCTGGAGGCGGGGATGAAGAAGTCGTCCACCCGGTCGAAGCGTCTGCCCACGGGCTGAGTGTGGACCGTGTGGTGGGACACTCGTCCGCTGGCCTGATTGATCACCTGGTGAGCGGCAGATGAAAGGAGAGGCGTGTTTTAACATGAGGCTGATGAATCCACTCTGTGCTGGCTGTCAACACACCCGGGTCTGAGCCTCGTGCTTATCTGGAGCTCATTACCAGATGGAAATTATTGTATAATTGACATGTTTATTTTTCATTTTGGAAGAAAGTGTTTAATTTTAAAGTGTCCACCTGAGATGAATCATTTAACGGGCTTCAGCTACAAGTGAAATAATTGTCGCGTGGACGCTCTTATTTGGAATGAAAGTCCTTGCCTTATTACTAAGACGGAGCTTCACAGTGGGAGGTGGTGTGTGCAGTGTTGTCATCGGTGTCTAAATAATGTTTGTGCATGTGTGGAAGCGTGCGGACATGTGCTTGTGTGTAGGCAGGATGTGATTTGATTGTGGCACAATGCACAAAGCAAATCGCCGCAGATTGAACCCTGCATTATGAATATCTGCTCTGCCGATGACGAGCTGGATTTACAAATAAGCAAAAGCACATTCAGACACTCGAGCTGAATCAAAATGGCTCTCAGCAGAAACAAGGAAAACCAGTAAAATATGTGTTGATTCTATTTGTAGTGCATTAAATATGCATCAGTGTAATCTGTAAATGTTCTGCAGCACATTGAATGGAAAACGCAGGGACTATAATGTGGAGTTGTGATTTGAGGGCATTACTGTATATATTGGATGAGTAGCACAAGAATTACTTTTGTTTCTGAGTTAAGCATAAAAGGAAGTCATTTTTTTCCCACTATTTGCCTAAACTGAATCCAGCCGCTGTTAATTTAAAGCTGAGATTCAGCACTTTATATTGTTGTTTTCACTTCTATTGTGCTTCATTAAAGTACCAAAAATTGAAAATATGTCACTGTCCACATATTCACAGACTGTAAGTGACTATTAATTGGTTCTCATCGAGCAAGGCAAACAAATCAATTGCAAACTAAAATCCCAGAGAGGCTGGCATCATTAATTACACATTCTTATCTTATTGGGGAGGAATAGATGGACTTGGATGTATTCATATTTAATTATTCATCATGCCCTGCCAATATGAGGATCATACAGTTATTTGCAAAATATTGTATATGTGTTGCCATGAAAAAAAAAAAAACACAAAAAAACCCCTTCAGACTCTGCTGCTCTGTTTGTGTAAAAGAACTGAGTCAGTTGTAAATATAACTGGTCATTTGGGTTTTGTTGATTTATGTCTTTGTCAGCTTTCTTATATATTTTTGATGTCTATTTGACACTTAATTAAATCTCATCCCACACATCGTAGATACTTTAATCAGCTCTAAACTACTATTCCAGTTTATCCGTCTGTTCATTCAGTTTACAGAAACATGATTGCAACGTCCACCAAGGCCAACAGTCCACTTCCTCTTGTTCCACAAGGTCATCAAAACACGAGTACATTATAAGTGTTTCTCTTTTGTTCAGTTAGTTTAACTGATAATTATTACTCTGCCACCCAAAGGGGAGGCAAGGGTTTTGTTTTTGGTTCGGTCTGTTTGTTTGTTAATACTCTAGCAGCAAACCTGTTCAATTCATACCAAATTTGGTTTACAGATTGCCAGTGACCCAGAATAAATCTCATTACATTTTGGGAACAGTAGGTCAAAGTTTAAATTTTTTATGAATTTTTAAATTATTTTTTTCCCCATTATAATAGGTGAAATTTCAATTGTCTGTAGCAGCAAAACTAGTGGTTGAATTCATACCAAATTGGGTTTATAGATTGCCAGTGACTCAGAATAGATGTAATTACATTTTGGGAAAAGTAGGTCAAAGTTCAAAATTTTTCTGATTTTTTTAAATCTTTTTTTTCTCCCATTTACTCATAATGGGGGAAATTTCATGTCTATAAAAAAACACATTTTGTTTTAATTTACTTCAAACTTGGCACATATATAAAGGCAATTGATATGCTAACATCAGCACATGCATAGACATGATGACATCAGCTGGATCGATGATAAAATAAGCTACAGTATGTGTGAGGGGCGGGGTTTGTTGTGCCTGGCAAGGTTTATATTCAATTTTGCATCATGCCAAGCAGTTTTTGTGTAATCCTGTTGATAGACAAGCATCCTGTGTTTATGGAGAGTGAATGAATATACACTTAAAATATGTTTTCCTTCATCAGCTCCTTAAATTGGGCTATTTTTTATTTTTGTTATAATTACATGGCTTTTGGACTTTGATTTTTTTTTTTTTTAATCAATCAATCTGAAGATGTTCGACACAATTATAAGCAAAATAATTAAGTAAATAATCTGCAGATTACCTAACAGGTCATACATTAACAGAGCATGTATCAAACATTTTCAGACCATTGAACAAATGCTAATGAGGCCAATCCTTTGTCTTGCAGAGGATAAACATTAAACCATGTGTAAGGAGACTCCTAAGTCGAATGAGATTTCTCAAGTAGAGCTGTATTGATTCATTTATTTCTATTTCGTCCATGTATAAATCCGTCTGGTATTACAGAGGCTTATGAGGAGCATCTGAACCCGGCATCAAACACATTGTAATAGGTGGCGTTGGACTGAGAGTAATTGACTTACTATGAGGATGTCAGAATAACTCCCTAAAAAGCCTCTACTTAATCCAACAGGAGCCAGAAAAAGAAATATTATCGTTCCTTCAATAGCTCCCTGTTAAATCTCGAATAGACTTTCATATCCCACTGCTAACACACAAAGCCCAACACAACAAAGCTCTGTGGCGTATCAGAGACCTCGTATTGTCTTATAACCCAACACTTGGCGGCCACAGTGCAGGATTAGGCTGCTTCTGTTCAGCTGTGAGAGTTTTTAGAAGTAGACCAGGACTTGGAGTGTTCAGTATCCAGCTCCTCTGCTGTGGAACCAGCTCCAGGAGGCAGACACTCTACCATTAAAGGGCTCATAGTCTGTGAAACCCACTTTTATTAGTCTTTGGTTCATTTATTTGTGTATTTAGACCCTAACAGTTCATACAGTTGGAATTGAACCCTCCAGGTGCTGGAAAGCTATCTTTATATTCATTACTGCAAAAATCAAGTGGATTTCCACAACCCGTTTCATTTCCTGCTTAATTTGTTACATTTTATGGCTATACTTAGTGCCATTAAAAACGCACAGGTCAGGATAATATGTTATATTTGGAAATATATCAAATTAATTGGTTTGGGGCTACCTTCAAAAAGAGGGAAGCATCGGTCGTTAGAGAATGAATTGTGGACAAATTGTGATCAACTGAACAGGTTTATTCAGTCACTGAGTGCTGGTACTCAGAAATTGAAAGTGTTATCATTCAATATAGGGTGTGTGCATGTCTGTCTTACAAAACAAAAACATTTCGGCGTTTTCTGTGCTTCCTTTATATCAGCTTTTGAGCACACCTGTGTAGACAATGTGTTTAATCACGGGTCTAATGTGCACGGGTACGGGTTTGGAAAAGTGGACCTGCGCAGGACTCTGCTCTGGAGTAGTCGGCTTTCCCCACACATGAAGATTTTTCGTCATAAATATTGAACATGTTTAATATTTACAATTGTCGGCCCCGACCCGTTTCAGAGTCGATTATCGGGACAAATTCACTCTTAACACACCTCAGACCACAGGATGATCTGATAGGAGGATCTTATAAGACATAAGATAATCTGATGTTTGCCATCCTTGGTTGGGAAGGAGGAAAATCAGGACAAAACAGCCCAATTACCTTCAAGTGTGTACCCCGCTTTAGACTTTCTGACTGGTTGCTTATCCAGACTCAGGTTCTGTGTAGTATTATAGCATTGTAAGGTCTTGGCCTTAATTTGTGAAGTGCCGTGAGATAATTATTTACCATGATTGGCACTGTGTAAATAAAAGTGAACTAAAATTAAACTCTCAGTAATTAACAAAATTCTTACTTCATTTATTTATTTATTTATTTATTTTCCACAAACATGAGGATGAAAACTTATTGAGATAGTGTGACATGTTTTCTGTAACTCATCTTCTCAATTATTTCCTTATGCTTATTTCAGACTATGCATGCACCCTTGGCCTGAACTATACATCTTGATGAAGTTAATTAGTGGCTTTGCTTTGGCTGCTTCAAACGCAGCTGTCTTTTATAGGCTTTTAAAGGCTCAAAAATAAGTTCACATTGTGCTACTGCATTTTATACAGTCGCGGGAAAAATTATTAGACCATCAAAAGTCATCAGAATCAACTGTTATGCAATCCAGTCCAACTCCTGTGTGTATCATGTGACTAAAACAGACAGAAAAGAAAACATGGAATGAATAAAAGCACTGTTTTTGTCA
>JAPQRP010000002.1:11022279-11033208 GCA_037367295.1 Apogon hyalosoma
ATTTGTCCAAACAAATGTACCTTTAGTTGGACCAGGCATTAAAATGAACAAGAAATAGAAGAAAACAAGGGTGGTCTAATATTTTTTTCCCACAATTATATATATTTTGCTTCCATCCTGTCAGTGGTCTGTATGTTTTGAGTGCTTGCAGATAGAATATTCCATGACAGTTTGACTGAACTTGCCAGAGTTCTTACTTGTATCTAGCTCTAGATGAACCATTTTACAATGAGCCTGTTTACATGACCATAAACATCTAATAACTGTAATAATCAGATCATTTTAATTATCAGATTTGACACATTTCACTTAACTTCCTGTTATCATCTTGTGCTCATGTTTGGCTCCATCACTACCATTTTCTATGATGTCTTTCTTTTCTTTTTTTCTTTTTTTTTTTTTTTTACACAAGCAGATGTAAAAGAACTAAATAAATCACATTAACGTGTATACATGCACGAGGGCATTGGGGTATTGGAGAGAAATTAGTGATAATTTTACTTTTAGTGCCCTTGTAAACAGGCTCAGTGTCACAAGGATTAAACTGAAGAGTCATGAATATCATCATAATGTGACAGACAAAGTGTAATCTTACCTGAAGCGTAGGGAAGTTCTTCTCCATGTCTCCCCAGCTGAGCAGCCACACCTGGTCATGTGACTTGTCATAGTGGAGCTGCACGGGATAAGGGTCGGTGCTGACAGTCTACAGGGAAACACAACCACATCAACCTGAGCCTTTAAAGACAGCAGGGCCACAGAATTACAATTTAAAGCAATCTAGGCTGCTCTTTTGAAGAGATCCCTCTTTGATGTGTGGTGGTAATGCTTTGAAAAGTTTTCCTACAGACTAATGCTTCATGGGTTGACAGGAGCAGGTCTTCTTTTAACAAGGCGCAGTGAAGGTGCGCTTTTTATAAAGGTGTTTTTTTTTTTTTGCGTTCACTGCATTTCAAATCAAGTGGTGACAGACACAATTGCTTTACCACACTGAAGTAATTGCTTTCAGTCTTTATCCGTTCCTTGACACACCGTGGCTATATTCCAAGTCAGAACAATAGATGAGTCGCATGTGACAGAAAAAAGGCTCCTCATGCATTATGTCCACCTGAGTGCGAATAGACAGGAGGCTCAAAGGGAGAAGGGAAAAGCACTGGGGAAAAGAACACATTCGGCAGCTTTACCCCCTGACAGCCGAAAAAAAGCAATCATCTTTTTTCACTAAAATTATTGCACCCCTGTATTCACAGATTCCCCTTAGACTGCAGCTTGCTTGCAATACAATTTTTTTTTTTTTTTTTGCTATGAAGTCCTAATAGTATTGTTTACCTCTGCAAATATATATTGTATCACTGAGAGTAAACAGCTCCTGAGAGGGATGTAGCAAATAAGACGAGCATATCTGTTGAATCCTAACTAATCTCTGAGCATGTAGTCATCTGAGAAAACAGGTGTTCATGTTGTTCTTCTTCTCTTGACTAACAACTTCCTTTGGCTGACGAAGATTATCAAGATCCTCAGCCAATATGCTCTTGTAGCTTAAGCATCGACTGCATATCTGTCAGAAATCAAGCACAGTTCCATTACAACTAACATTTATCCGCAATTAACGTGATACGAGCAAAAAATAAATCAAGCCGCTCATTAAAAACCTGTCACCATGCATTTAGTGGGTTACAAGTTCTAATATGCATTTTGCACATTATTATAACTTTACACATGTCAATCATGGTTATAATTTAATAAGATAATGAAAATCCGGGAAAGCAAAACCAGAACTTGCATGTCTTTTACTATTCCAGATGAGAGATGGGTTCAGGTGCTTAATTAACAACTGCTAATGTAATGCAGTGAAGCTAAACCTCCAGGCGACTGAATAATGAGCCTGTGACAGTCTCTGGGACGCCACTGGCAGGTCCCTGAGTGGCTCTTGAACTATAAACAGTCATCGCGGTGTCAGATACATCAGCAGGGACCGGAGCCACCCTGGATTAACCCGGCACACCCACAAACCCATGGACACAGATGATAACCCACTCAAAAGAGGGCTGGATTTAGTCGCAAATGAACTGCGGTACTCCCTGAGCCACGCTTAAAAAGTAAAAATCCTGTCTGGAAAATAAATGTTGCTACGAGGGGTTAGAGTGGTCAAAAGGCCGCCGCTTCCCCTGCCTCTAAAGACGACTGCACAGGTTGCCATGTTACAATATCTGTGAAGGGTTGCCAGGTTACAGTATCTATGAAGAGTGGAGCAGAGGTAGGTCTCCAGGTTGTTCAGTCATCACATCGGTGCGTAGGTCAAGAGTAATTCTCACCGATTGCAGTATAAATGAAATGGGTCAGGTCAAGGCGTAGCGGTGGCACAACGGGTGGGAAACCTCATCTAAAAGCTGGAAAAGCTGCAGTTTAGATGATCAGTGTGAAGTGTAAAGAGCAGGAGTCATGAACCTAGAAGGCACCAGACAGGGTAGCCCAGGGGTCTGCAACCCTGGTCCTTGAGGGCCGCTATCCTGCACGTTTTAGATGTTTCCCTCTTCCATCACACCTGACGGTCGTTATCAGGCTTCTGCTGAGCTTGATGATAGGCTGATCATTTGAATTAGGTGTGGTGGAAGAGGGATGCATCTAAAACATGCAGGATAGCGGCTCTCTAGGACCAGGGTTGCAGACCCCTGAGGTAGCCACTTAAGTCACATAGAAGAACACAACATATATGACATAAGCGTCATGTTATCTGGTTTAATAACTTGCCAATTACTCAGTACGTTTAGAATCATAAATAAATGGAAAACAGGAGACAATGGAAATGTGTAATTATCTGTTGTTGGCAGAGGAAAGAAAATCATGATGTTAAGACCACAGACAAGTGGCTCAAATCTGATTTCCTTTTCTCATAAGAGACTCACATCACTTTCTTTCATGACAGTGTGAACAGCTGAAATCCCATGGTGCAGGGATGACAGAAGCAAATCCTTTCAGCTTTAATCCAACATTTTTACATGATGTTACAATATGGATGTTCATTAATGCATATTGTTCCTACCAAATGAAGTAATAATAATAATAATAACAATAATAATAGTAATAATAATAATAATATATGGAATAAAACATTTTCCATTCAACTTTGGGAAACTCATTTTTCAGTAACGTGACCTCAGTCTGTCCAGTCAGATCAGAATTTATTGGACTCGTCTACATTTGGCACAATTGTGTACTACACTTGAAAGTAATGGTTTAGTTACATTATTCATGTTTGAGTTCCACCACTCCATCTTCATGCACCTCTGACCAAAAGTAGCAGCTAATGTTTAAAAAAAAGAGAAAAAAATCTGGTACCTAAGCAAAGCAGATTGGTGCGTGTGTTCATTTTTATCGTGCATCAAGGGCAGCAAATCTGTCTTCCAGTGAGACTTGTCTGTGGAAAGTGGATCTTTTGCAAAAGTACATGTTACAAAGGGTATCATGTTAGTGGCAGAGTAAAGAGGCTTAAAGCTCTTGTGTTTAGGGTGTAAATGTTCGGTGTGACCACGAAAATCACTCCAAATGAGGCAAACCGAGACCTCAGCAGAACAAGAACCTCTAGCTGTGCATAATGTTACATTACCTGATCCTCACTACAGCATGGATACAGAAGGAAGCAGGTGTACCTTATGTTACAACCTTGCATGTTTTGTTCTTCACACTTTACAGAACAGGGAATTCTAGATGCAAGTGGATGAAAATGATGCATATATTCTGTGATGTGTAATTATGCGCTCGTCGTACAATAACTGAGCTCTGCACCAACCAGCCTCATGGTTGAATCATTACATGAAAAAGAAATGCCATTGTTCAACAGAAACCTGACTGACATGAACAGGAGCACACTGCTATTACAAGCAACTCCAACAAACGAGTTATTTCAGCCTAATTCTGATCTGTGGAACGCCAGTGTTTCATTAGTATTGCAACAGTTGTCAGTCATTTTAATCTTAGGTGAATCTGCCGTGTGTAAAACTTGTAAAAGTCAATATTCCATTGCAAACACCATCCTACCTATTTTGGTGGACACATTAGATCTTGTAATATTAGCCACTTTTACACAGAGATCCTGGAAAAAGGGTGAGATGGTGATCCCACATTTTCCCACCATTGACTGATTCCCACAGCCAAGCCAACGGAGTAACAGAGGTGAGACAGGCTGGGTTTTATCACAGCGGACCTGCGTTCTGGAATTTAAGGGGCGGTGACGCAGCTCAGTGTAGAGTGTGAGGTATAACTTGCACGTCAGAAACACCCCGAGCATAGCGGTGTTGCTAACCTCTCCTAAGTTGGCTCGTCTTTCACCGTTCCACAAAGGTTAGCATGGATAGAGTATTCTGGCCGAAGTGACAACAGCTCGCAGATCTTGGCGTCTCCCCAGTTTGACATCTTTCTGGTCGTGTTGATATGTTTGTGTACTGTACACGGCCCAGTGCGGCGGTCGCACACGCAATACGTCATCAAAACGACACACCTTGGTCGCAGAATGAGAGGTTTTCCTTTCACTTAGCATTCCGGAATCATGACTCTACTTTTATCACAGCTCTGTTACTACCTTCAGAGGCGCAATAAAGGTGGGACTAAATGATCCACCATTTCATTTACGCAGACGTCGTTCCGGAACAAAGGTGAAATATTCCTCTAACAGAAGTGCACTGATAAAGGGGCTATGAACAATGTGTGAATTGGCATCTCTGTAAATTGGGCTGATTTTCAGTTATTTTTATGTGTCTGCTTATCTAGCCTACCTGTGTCCAGGCTGAGAATTATGGAAGCTGTGCAGACAACTATGGATACAAGTTTAAAAACATTCTGTGTACAGATTTAGGAGCGTGCAGATCCACTCATGGAGCTTCCACCTCCAGACCCTCAGATGAACGACATGCACACAGTAAGGAGCATGTTTCTATCATGTCATCGTCTTCCATCATCTGCCAGTGGAGTCACATGTACCTTGGATCTAACATTTTAACTCCACGGTTCTTTAGATTCAATAGATAACACAAGCTTCAGAAAGCTTCACGTTTTGTTCCACAACAAACGTGCAAGTAAACGCGTTTCTTGTGGATTATGCAGCTGTCACATGTCTTAGAATGGGAGGCTGCCGACTAGAGACTTAAAGAGGACGACAGAGGTTGTCAAGGACATTTAATGTCATCACACTGAGGCTCATCACTGTCTGCCTTTAAGCCTTTGTGTGTGATTCTTTACAAACTATCCTATTCATTAGTTTAAGAGGATTAGTAAAAGTGTTTACTAATGTTTTAAAAGAATAACCCTTGATCTGGACATGACCAAAGTTTCAGAAATCTAAAACATTAAAACTATAATGAAAATAAGCAAATTAAACCAAAACAAACTGAAGCATCTTGTATGTTTTAGATCAGTGGCTCCTAACCTTTTTTCCTGGGAGCCCCCCCTGCTTGCCCCCCTGCCCTCACTAAAACCAAAGTTAGGTTTACTTCGATTTTCTTTTTTGATACTGATGAGTAATTGCATTTTTCAGACACAGTGTTTCACACATATGACGATACACTGACAACAGGAAAATAAATTTAAAAAAAAAACACAAAAAAAACAAACAAACTCTGATGAATTATCTACCTGTCCTGACAAGACTGTTACTCTGGCTGTGGGGGTCACAGTTTCAGAAGTCAAGAGGATGTGGCTACTAAATAGCTTGATATTTTTAAATGCAGACAAACCACTTTTTAGTTGGTTCATACAGAATTTTGATTATCTTATTGATAATCAAAAGTCTTTTTTCCCCCCCAGGATCTTTGGTGTCTCTCTGAGGGGGGCCAGCATCCCAGGTTAAGAACCACTGTTTTACATGACAATGTAAATAAAATGTAATATAAAAATGTGTCTGGCAATAATATTAATTCACTTATTCCTTTTCTGTAATTGTTTAATCTTCTTGTATTAAAAGGTTGTATTCTGCCATTTGACAATATTATTTGAAATGAGACAAAAGAAATGAGTAAAATCTCTGTGCAGCACATGAATTTTCATATACATGTCTGTATTGGAGCTCAACTGCATCTTCTGTCTGGATGGATTCATATGCAAATTGAAGTATTTATGAAACATTAGCACTGACGTTCCCTTCCCTTCAGCCAGTAAACAAAGCATTTTGATACAGTTTTGTTTTTTCATCAGGGACAGTGACATGCAATGCAAGTGCAGCCTAAAACTGTGAACCTGCTTCCTTAATAAAGTGTTCTTTTATACAGCTTCATGTAAAATGAAGAAAAGAAGAGCAAGACTAAATGTTAAAGATGTTTCTTTGCTTAGCCAGTACTTGTATATTTCCTTTGGGAACCCAAACCAAAAAGAAATAATTTCTCTAAGCTTTTTCACTAAGCCTCATTATATGAGAATCTGACAAATTACAGTTCTTAAATCCACACAGGAGAGAATAATTTCAATGTAAAGTCTTGACTTTGGAGTGCACTAATGGTGTCAAAAGACTTAAAGGTACTTTGTAACCTTGAGCACTTTTCAGTACATTTAGCGCATAAAGTCTTGTCTCTGGAAGCATCGGTCAGGCTTTATTTATTTATTTAAACTTCGATTGCAAAGCAGTATCTTCCAAAACATTGAAATGCAACAGTTATGAATAGCCAAATGAGTTTCTGATGAACCACAGGTAGGATTTAATAGAAGTCTAATGCAGTTTTTACATCATCAATCAGCTGAATCTGGAACTCACTAGTATCAAGTGTATTAGCGAGCTTCTAAATTATTACTCAAGAAGAATATTTTAAGTCTAGGCATCTCAAATGTGGAGTCTTTCAAAAAGTGTAACACAAAGTTAAGATACAGAGTGGAAAAAGTTTCGACTGCACTCTGTAGTAACTGAGTTTGTGGATGAAGGACAATGTATTATTGTATCAAACTGAATCCAGGGGCCAAGAGAACATTGAAATGGATGTGACCTTCCTCCATAGAATCAATCACCAACAATACAATTTACAGTGATGATATATTGTTAAATGTTTGACAAAATGAGGCAAAAAAAGAAAGAAAAACTATGTTTCGACTCTTCCAACCTTGAGGTTTGTTGGCACAGATGGAGGCAGCTCTCTAAAAACTTCACTTGTACAAAGGCATGAGCAGGAAGGATCATTATTTTCTTTCCTGCGTTGGGTGTTGTGTGTATAACTCCTCACGTTATATACATTGTTGTTTGAAAATTGGACATGAACCCAGCTTTCCAATTTGGTCAGAAAATTACCTGGACAGCCTTCTGGGACTGGATGTCAACTATGAGCACTCGGTCCAAGGTGGGCTGAGTCGCATAAATAAACTTGTCCTTGACGTTGACCGCTGATGACCACACACACCTCTGGGTCGCCTCCCCTGCTGAACTGGGACAGACCTCCTCCTGCAAAAACAAAGCACAGACATGCACTAAGTGTTTGTCACATCACAGTGAAACACGTGTCATTAAAAAACAATTATCTTCTTCCAGTCGCTATTCTGAGTTGTTTACTACTTGCAGTCTTATCACCTATGCTGATGAGAATCGTGTTATCTTGGCAACTTAGATAAATGAGCTTTTCAAGGTCCTGCAAAATCTGGGTAATCGCTCCCATTTGTTCACACATAATCCACAGAACAAAGCCTGCAGATGATCTGTGGGTGCTGAGCCTCCAGTCCTGGCAGCTCTTTCCTTCCTGGGCAATAGGAACCTTAGCCGTCCGTCCGTCTGTCTCTAGAGCTTTCCTCCCTTTCGCTGCCTCCCAGCCTTCCGAACCTCCAGCCTCTGCCCAGTCATCTGTTCAAACTCTGTGGGACGATTTAGGGAGCTGTTCAGCGGCAAGGATGAATGAAGGGCTCCGCCATGGTTTGATGAACTCTTTTCCCCTTATTTACAGTCACAAAGGCAGTCGACTGACGGGTACCTGCCCAAAGGCCAGCTTTTCGTAGTCGGAGGGAAATTAGGTACCGTATGAACTTCACTGAACTCGATCAAGAATGAGAGGGAGCAACACTGATCTCACCTTTCATACTCACTCTGTCTATAAAAGGCAGGACATTTATTTAAATATGGTTCATGTACAAAAATAACACTTAGTGAGGATGATATTACCATATTTTCAAGACCCAGACAGCCACTGGTGACCAAAACCATCGACTGATTTAACTGTTTAATTCCACTAATCCTATCAGTTCATGTAAATAATTGGTGTAAAATACAGTTTGTTGTCTTTTCACGGTCATCAGATATGACCCATTTGGACATTCAGAGGCTCTGTAGTTACCGTGGAAACACCGTCATCTTCTACAACATTGATTCACCAGTAAAACCCATGGAGTTGGATCAATGACAGTGGATGGAGACGCTTGTTTAATGTTCAGTTAATGATATATTTTGCTGAAAAATTCACTCTTTTCTTCAGTTTTCTCTGTTTCTGATGTAATAACCCTCAAATTTAATCTGAGCTTTTATGAACATCTACATAATCATTAAACAGATACAGGAAAAAAACATGATTTTCACACAAAATAAGGAGGATAATGTTATAATCAGTGGTGAAAAATCACTTAAGATAGGTTCAGTATAGAGAGAAAAATTAATTTGGGAACTGCCATAAAAGTAGCACTGGATCTTTATGGGTTAATAGCAATAAGAAATGTTCCAATGTTTAACAGTTTCACTTAATTGCATGGATCTATGAAGGCTGTTTTCAACATTTGCATGCTTCTCCCTGTAGAGCCGGATGCAAGATGAACGTGTTTTGTATCTTTTAGCTCTCATTTTCAAGACGTGACCAAAGAAATCCATTGTGATTTGCTGTAGAAGACGCAAAGAAGGTGACAGGCATTATTTCAAATGGGTTTTGTTCCTTTTTCTCCAGTGACAACGGCTGACCAGTCTATATGAAGAGGGAGTGCGTATTCCAGTTCCCATGTGTATGCCAGTGAATCAGAAAGCATTTCATTGATCACGTGTCTTGACAACGCACTTCTGAAAAGGGAGAAGCACGCATCCGGTCTTAAACGTACATCACATCCAGAATTAATTAGGTTAAACTCAAACTGCCACAAGAGCAGCCCAGCAGACCCCCTCCCTGCCTCTGAAGAGACAGGCTTCCCCCTTGATAATGGAGCATGTTACGAGAGAGGAGTCGTATCTATTGGTGAAACATGAGGGAGTTTATACATGACGTAGAGCTACAGCAGATGTAAGAGGTGGTGAGTTACAGGTAAATCATGTGGCTGTGGTAGCGCAAAAGACGGCGTCATGACTGAATGTTTCTACGTTCTATATAAGCTACAAAAAATAAATAAATTACTTTAATGCTTCCAGGAAGGAAAAAAAAAAAAGAATCAGCCACTTTTCAGGCAGAACGCCATTATGTCCTAATGATTAAACACACACACCAACCTTGAACATAGCATGCTGAGTTCACAGTTCTGTGTGGGATTGGAAAATGTCAGACTGAATAAAAGTAACTGGAATTGGCACAATGACGCACGACTTTTTTTTTTTTTTTTTGGTCATATATTCTACATTCCACTATATTTATCCATTTAAGAAAGGTGTTGAATTCAAAACTAAGTTCATTTCAGCCTTATTTTCTCTCAGATTTTATTTAAAAGATGACAAATGTGATGTGTGAAATGATAAAGAAATAAATGCTTTGGTTTTTAGCTTCTGAGCAAGACTCTGTCCTGCATTGTTCAGCTTCGTAACCATCTGTCTTTTCAGTCTAAAACAAAGTTAGGAAAGTCTGCTTATGAAATTGATGCTGCATTAGCTTTAGTCATCGTTGAGTCATTGGTGTTGAACCCCGTAAGACCCTCACAGACCCACACTGTGGTCATTTCACACCACACGCTGTAAATACCTTACTTATTGCACCTTTAAGAGGTGAGAAATGGAACATCTGATGCCCAGCTGAGGGTGAGAATGGAGGCGGCTGTAATCCCCTGCGTTTGTGCGCTGCATATGTCTGTATGTGTGTGGGTGACAGCATGTATGTGATTTATGTTGTAACTGACAGTTTGTAAAGAGTGCAGAGGGATGCTTCCTTTTTTTTCCTTTTCTTATGGAAATGCCTACACTCTCCAGTTGCACAACAGTATATCTTTTCACGGAGTCACTAAAATCCTTATTGTGCCGCTCTGGAACCGTGCCAGAGACAATATAGTACAAGCGGGTATTTCATGCACATGGTTATGACATTCAAGAGGACATAATCTGTGTCTTTAGGGAAGAAGACAGTCGAAAACAGTAAAGCAGAAAAATCCATAAAACGACACCGTGTTACTCTCATTTCCTATTTACCATATGTATGCGTATGTCAAAAAGTCATCCTTTGTACCGAGTGTTATTATAATTTACAGTAAGCAATATCTGCCAACAAAAATGAATGCAAAGCACAAATAAACAGTTTTGTGCGTCCATTTCAGGCTCCATGTACAGTATGGGTGACACTTCCTCTGTGCACCATTAGAACCTCCCTGTAGTGTGTTTTGGACACGCACCGCAACCCTGAACTTATAACGCAGAGGAGCTTAATGTGAAAAAGCAAATGTCCACATCAGTTGGAGGGACATTAAGACAAACAGCTCCCTCGTACATAGTCTCTGTAACGTCCTATTGTCCTGCTCCCGTGTGTGAACGGGGCGGGTCACCGAGTACACATCGAATGGGTGTATTCGTGACGCCTCCATCCCATGACAGTGACACAAGTGGTGCCAGGCACAACAAACCCCACCCCTCGCATGTATTGTAGCTTATTTTGGCATCGATCTAGCTGATGTCATCATGTCTATGCATGTGCTGATGTTACAATATCAATTGCCTCTACAGTTATGGAAAAAAATTATTAGACCACCCTTGTTTTCTTCAATTTCTTGTTCATTTTAATGCCTGGTCCAACTAAAGGTACA
>JAPQRP010000002.1:11078203-11090008 GCA_037367295.1 Apogon hyalosoma
GATAGTGCCCTTATGTCGTTGAATGGACAGACAGATGAAAAATCTATTCCAATACCCCTCAGCCGAGGGGTAAAAACAATGTGAAGAGAAAACCAAAAGCTTCAAGGTGTAAAAATGAACATCTACTGTTCAGTAGTTCTAATTAATGACATTAAGGCTGGCCTGAATTTATTAATTAAATGCTAGTTAATTATTAATTTAATTAACAAAAGCTTTAAGAGTTACCTTTTTAGCCTGAAGCTGTCAATAAATGTTCTCTGAATATGTTAGCATTAAATATTTTTTTTTTTTACCAGACACTTGAACATCTCATTTGGTTTCAAGTACCTTGAAGTTCATTTTTTCTCCACAGTGAAAAAGCAGGAATCGAGTGTATTCTGGCCTTTTGAAAATCTCACACTTATATAGTCCAACAGTGTGCATGTGTTAAATAAATTCTTGCATGAAGTCACCATTTCCTTTGCCTGGACAGTCGTGAAAATGAGAAGACTGAGCCTGTCTGCAAGTTTTTTTCCGCTCAAAAACTCATTTCAGACAAGATGTGAGAGAAGTTGTATTCTGATGTGTTTCTGAGAGTGTCAGGAGAGCCACTGCCAGGAGAATGCGACACAGCAGGGCTGACAGCTCCATCATAAAGCTCCCCAGCCAGTCGTCAATCACTCAGCATGGCTCCCGTCGACCATGGTGCTCTAGAAGATGAGCAGGCGTGCACACTCACACATACATACACAACAGACTGCACAAGCACAAAAACACCATGGCAGGGGACCACTTCGCCATCATACTACTGGGAGATTTCCAACTAAGCCTGGCAGACTTGTTACAACTCTTCAATCAAATTGAACTCGTGGCTGTCGCAAAAAACATGGTGGCCCTAACCGTTGGATTGAGAATCATCCAGGTAGCAGTGAACAACAGTCAGAGGTCACCGAAGTGATCTGGTCTTCACCCTTTTCCTGGTCCGTCCAAAAAAAAACCCCATCATTCAAACATCATTTTCTAATGTGATTCACTCCGACCAATCCACACAACACTGAACGTTCAGTGATGCTCATGACATCTCTAGTTGTTTCTGAGTCCGCCCACATTTGGTAAATCTGTTTAAGTTTCACAAACATCCACTTCTAACAGCTATCATTTATAGAAGTTATGATGATGTTGAGTTTTTAAGTCAGTGACAAAACTGACAAAATGCAGTGTCAACAGCGGAGCAACCACACACCAGATCTGACAGTGACCACAGAAAATACAGTAATAGGAGCTAAAAAAAATACACTTTCTCCCTTTGGAACAGGAAGTGGTATAATCTCAGTTTTCCTAAATGTGAAGGAAAAGTGTGTTTTTGTTTCCAATACAAGACATCATTTGGATGTAACATCAAGTTCCACATCTCCAAAGTCCACAACATTTCACACAACTATCCAGACGGTGGAAGGGTAAAAACAAAATGTGACTGCTTAATATGAACACGTAGAAAACATTCAAACAAAAAAGCATATTCAAGTGGATATAATATGAAACATAAGTAGCTCTCTTAACTTTCATTTTGTCAAACTCAACTCTCAGAAGGACCGTATGTTGGTGCAGCCTTGGTTTAAACCATATAAACCAGGATCCTTAGATCTACTGACTCATCATCTCATGGAGCCCAGAGTCAACACTAAACATGGTGAAGTAGTATAAACTGCTGTGTTACTGGAAAAAACTGACAGTTGATCTAAGATGGGCCCCAATGAAGACATTTTTAAGTCTTGGTTAAAAAAACAAAACAAAACAAGTGGTGCCAGGCACAAGAAACCCCGCCCCTCGCAGGTATTGTAGCTTATTTTGGCATTGATCCAGCTGATGTCATCATGTCTATGTGTGTGCTCATGGCAGCGTATCAACTACCTTTATATATGTGCCAAGTTTGGAGTAAATGGAAACAAAATTGATGTTTTTATAGACATTTGAAATTTTGCCCATAATAAGTAAATGGGGGAGGTTTTTTTTTTTTAGAAAAATCATAAAAAATTGAAACTTTGACCTACTTTTCCCAAAATGTAATAAAATCTATTCTGGGTCACTGGCAATCTATAAACCAAATTTGGTATGAATTCAACCAATAGTTTTGCTGCTACAAATGTGAAATTCCACCCATTATAAGTAAATGGGGAAAAAAAACAATAAAAAAAAAATCATTAAACAAATGTGACTATGACCTTCTTTTCCCAAAACATAATCAGATCTATTCTGAGTCACTGGCAATCTATAAATCCAATTTGGTATGAATTCAACCAATAGTTTTGCTGCTAGAGTGTTGACAAAGAAACAAACTGAACCAAAAACAATACCCCTTACCTCCGCTCAAATATATATTTTTATACACACGGTAAAACATTTTAGTTGTATTTTTTATATTTCCATCCTTTACTGTTGATGCACTTTGTTTTATTTTCCTCTGGATGTTTCTCTCTGTTTATATAAACCCCTCTGAATTACCTTTATGCATCCAATGTGCCATATAAGTTAACCCTTTATCAGGCAAGTGACTATTTTTGGTAATTTTCTTAAACATTAAATATGGGGCCAATCCTGTGCCTCAGTGAGGTCCAGAAGCATGTTGGTGTTTGTAACATTATACAGTGATTCAGAGAGATTTTATGGATATTTTGAAGCTGTAAATAGTGAATATGAGTGATTTTTGTCAGTTTATGAACGTATAACAGTTGTTTTATTGCATGTGTTTACTTTTTAGCAAGTGCTGCTCAGATGTTTTAAGGCAAGAGGTAGTAGATGATGATGCCCAATAACACACTATGGTTGAAATTTTGAATTTCAGAGTGTTTCAGTGAGTGTCCTATAAAGGGTTAATTTGCCTTCTCTCACTTTACTAAAGTATTATCCATGACCTGAATCTAATGCATTACATGTGCAGAATATTTCTAATTTCCAAGGGTAAAACAAAAGTAAAAACTGTAAAACTGCTGGTGCAGTTCTGCAAAAGATCTGGGACAGAAATTAAGAAGTGTAATGGATCTCTGGAGGATCCCGCCGTGCCCTGTTTGTACGCTTTTTATTTTCTCGGTTTCTTCTTCTGTACTGTATGTAAAAGAGGGGCTCATTTTCTACATTCTTATTGTGTTCTTTTGTTTGATTTATTATTTACTGGCAAGAATCTAAATTATTAAATTTAAATTAAGGCAGTTTAATCCACAGAGGATACATTTTCCAAACAATAGAGAACACTGTATTACAATAGGACATGAAAAATTAATAATTTTGAAGAAATTATTGTTTAAATGAATAAGTGGAGCTATGATACTTTTAATACTTCTTTATGTATCTACAATAATTCTAAAGAGGGTGGTTAAACTGTAATAGGGGATGTCACTGGGTCACATGCTAATGATGTTATTTTTTTATTTCCTTTTTAAGGGATTTTCAAATGGACAAAAGGAGGTCCAGTTTTGTTAAAGAAGAATCTGGTGGAAAATGCTGCACTGCAGTTCAGTCATTTGAGAGAACATGTATTGATATTACAGCCCTGTCATATCCAGGGTGTGAAATGAAACCCTGTTACTTTCTTGAGGAATAAGGGCTTTGGAAAATAAATGAATGAATGTATATTAATTTTATATTTGGTCATGTCTGCATCAGTGTTCAAACAATTATCAAAGCTCTGATCTGTTTCTCTGTGGAAAACATACAGTCTTATATACCCCTAGTCTGATGAGGTTGCAGACGGTTCAGCTCCCATCAGGCCTGTGGTTTGATAAGTGATGTGTTGTTAAAGGTCTGGAACATGCTGTCTCCCACCTGTACATGATGTCTACTGTACAGCACTGCTGCAGCTTTTATTATTCCCTTTTGATGATTCCATCAATAATAGAATGTTTGATTTAAATTCTTTATGAACTTAATTTACATTTAGACAGTAAAATGTCGAGAGGCGTGTATTCTCAAGGCAGACCCTAACCCAAGACCAGAAGTACACTCTTTTTGTTCCATGGCATTTTCCTTTAACCAATGGTAACATAGGTCTTACTGCTTAGTTCGAATTCATCAGCTAGTGGTTAGTTCTACATGTGGAGCTACCTGATGTTAAGGAATGACTGAAAAATTCCACCATTTGTCCTTTTTAATGGCTCTCTTTCTAAATTTAAGGGGTTGATCCTTAGATTTTGCTCTTTCCTTCTGCCAAGTTTCACCAAAGTCAGTGCAGTAGCTTTTGGGTAATCCTGCCAGCAGATAAACAGGAGTGGTAATGTAACCTCTGTGGCAGCATTATTAAAGATGAAGTTTTCCACACTTCACCTGGCTGGGTTTAAAAGCATTAGCTTATGTAGTTATGGTCTGCTACAGGTTTGACATCAGTAGCAAAAGTATCATCACTGATTACTGTCTGAAGGTCCATGTGACTCAGGTAAAAAAACAGGCTTCTTGTTTAAACTCTAGATGACGTGGTTTGGGCTGGACTCACATCCCATAAACAAGCTGTGAGGTGGCTACAATCTGTCAAAGACTCTGTGTAATATATAGTGGCTGAAGTAGCAGATGGTAACCAGCTTAACAGGTCCTCTCCTTTACCCATCGTGGTTGTTAAAAATGTGAAACTACTTGTTTGAATTGGTCTTTGGTTTTCCAGTTTTGCCTAGTTTGGTTAAGATGATAATAACTCTTCATCATACTCAAACACAGTAGGTGATGGTGATGCATCTAAATGTTGGGATGTCACCTGACAAAACAGAAAAAATAAGAAAACTGTCACTGTGGTAGAGAGGACAGGCTCCTACACATGTAAACAGGTCATTTTGACACAGCAAAAACAGGGTCTTTAGATTAAGATGATTGAACAGAATTATTATGAACCTGTGGGGAACCATGGATTGTAGATGTGTTTGTGTGTGTGTGTGGTTGTGGTCCGTGATTGTCGGACTGAAGGTGCCTTACTATTCCTGTAACTCTCTGGGCCCACTCCACTGATGTATGGGCCCCCCAGGAACACTGGGTCCCATTAATTTGTCATGTTTACCCCCTTAACGACAGCCCAGGCTGCAGGTGCCAGTGTTAGTAGCGATATGATGGGACCGCAGGAGTAGAAGTGGCGTTCCTGTTGTTAACTTCATTTCCCATCATGCTGTTCAGTCCTGGGCTTCCTGTTTTCAGTGGAATTTAAACAGAGTTCTTATTCAGAAGTTCAGACCTGCACTGTTTCTTCCAAGCTTAAAGTTTTTATCTGTTTGTTTTGTTTGTTTGTTTCTTTCTTTTTCATGCATATACTTTTTATTGCTTCCCTGCTGTAATGATTTTAATGTTTAATGTAAAGCAGAGCATGCCATACATCTACTACACCCTTAAAGTATAAATAAACCCTGACAACTGTTGGAAAATGAAATTTAAAATTGCATTCAGGGCACTTGGATAAAAACTACAGTGGAGTGGAGCCACAACAGGACGAAAAAATAGGACCAATGGCCCTGTAGCTCACCAGCATGTTTTATCAAGAATCAATAACAACTTGAATTTGTGAGGTTGTCAGGTTCTGCTGCTATGTTAGAGTCCTGTGGTCTAGATGCAGGAGATCAATCTCCCAATAGAAGCGGGTGGTACTTTCACTGGAGGAGAACTCAACTAATTGAATTAAATCTACATAAATGACTTCCTATCAGTGCTCAATAGTAACTACATTGATATCTCTAACCATTTCCATGTTATAAGCCATCAAAATATGACCCATTGTAAGTAAAGGCAAATTTTTATTGTTTCAAAAAAAATTGTCAAAAATCCAAAATTAACATTTCTCAAAACTGTTACCATGCTTTGTAGACATTTTACCAAAAAAGCTAGATATACAATTTTAAATGAATCCGACCAGTAGTTTTGTAGAAGATGTTTGAAGAAATTGCTAAAGAAGACGATGCCAGACGCAACACCATCACAATTGGCCAGTGAACTAAACAGAGATGTTGTACTTTGGAAAAACAAGCACTGTCAGCACAGGCTTTTTTTTTTTTTACCTTTTCTAAAATTGGCTTGTTAGGAAACAGCTTGAGAGGACTTTGATGAGATGGAGAAGGACAGAAACAGTGGTTAACTGTGAACCAGAGCAGCATCAACAAAGACATGGAGCAGACACCTGTTCATCTACTCCACCTTCATCTGCACCGGTGCTGAAACTGATCCAGACTGCAGACACCTGGTAGGATCAGTTTACCAGAATCAGAGTTTATCTGTTACACTTCACCAAACTACTTCAGCTATACAGACTACAGGCAGCAGGATAAAGAAACTGAAGGACAGATGCTTTGATCATCATATAAATTCACTCACAGCCACAAAAACCTCAGAAAGGCTAAATAAAACTGCCATCAGGGCTTGTGTTGAGTGGTTTACTCTGATAGAAAAGTACTAAGAAGATACTCGGATGAGAGACAAAAGCTACATCATTATCATTTCAGTCAAAGAATATTAATCAGACTCACATAATGGGACTGTCTGTGTGTTTACATCCTGCTGAGTGGTCTCAGGCTTTCTCTGCAGATATCTACAGGTAATGATAGTGTCCTTTGGGTTCTGATCATGGGCTGTTGTGTCTCAGTGGAAATACAGGTGTTAGAAACTGCTCTGCTCATTAACTACTGCAGGCGTAGGTTAGTTAGCATCTATGCTTCTTTCATGTGCTGTTTGTGAAGCTGTGCAGACCTGTGTACACCTTTATGTAATTGTGTAGAGCTGTGGCTATGCCTTGTTGTATGTGGATGTAGTAACCAGTGTTCAACCTGTAGAGGGCAGACTAAATCGAGATCTAACACACGGAATGCTTGGTTTAGTTACTGTTTGAGTTACAGCCTCACGACTAACCTACCAATATGCAAAACAGAGTTATAAAACAACACACAATAGCCACTTTATTAGGTACACCTGTTCCAATGCACATTAGGCCAATTACCTCACAGGAACTCAGTGTATTAAAACATATAGACATGCTGAACATAATTTGCAGAAGCTCAAACCAAGCATCACAATGAGAAGAAATAGGGATGGGAATAGAGAACTGCTTATTTTTGAGAACCGGTTCCCAGTAGCTCAGTTCCTTGGAATAGTTTGCCAACCTGCTTAACGATCCTTACTTATCGATTCTACATTCATTGTACATGCATGATGACGTCACACATACTCTGCATTGCTTTGGTTTAGAACGTAGCCAACATGGTGTCGAGGCAGAAACGCTCCAAAGTATGGCTGAATTTCACGCGAAAAGACAACACCAGGGCCACCTGTAAAACTTGCAAAGCTTCCATTTCTTCAAAGGGGGAAAGTCCCTCCAGTCTGCTCAAACATTTATCCACACAGCTTGTAATTCATATGTAGGAAAGCCATGTGTTTGATATACTACTTAGCGACACTTAGGAATCTAGCAGCAGAGCGAACACTAGGGTGTCATCTGGGCCAGTTCTGGGGGGGGGCGACAAATGTCCTGCCCCCTCAAATAAAAGTTTCCAAAGATATGGAAAAGGAAAATGAGGTTCACAACAGCAAGAGACATAGAGGAATTATAAAGTGTTTTAAGTTTCACTTTCACCTTGTATGGTGTGATGCGCCCCCCCCATTGCCCCTTTTGTCACCGGCATATGCACCCTTAACATTCCTGATTGCCACCTCCTATATGACTATCTGGAACCGGGTTTGGCATCACCTGTTGTTGTTATGTGCATACTTTATAAATTGTATTTTCTGTGCAGAACTGGAAATATAAACAACAGTTAATGCAAACAAACCCATTTGTACTCTTATTCCCTCACCCAATGAGAATCGATAGTGGAATTGTTAAATTCTTATCAATTCCCATCCCTAAAAAGAAAAGTAATGAAAGTGACTTTCAATGTGGCATGGTTGCTGTGCCAGATGGGCAGTATTTCACAAACTGCTGATCTGCTGGGTTTTTCACACACGGCTGTCTCTAGGGTTTAAAGAGAATGGTTTGATAAATAGAAAATATCCAGTTAGAGACAGTTCTGTGGATGAAAATGTCTTGTTGATGCCGGAGATCTGACAAGAATGACCAGACTGGTTCAAGCTGACAGAGAGGCATCGGTAACTCAGATAACCACTGGTTAGAACTGAAGTCTGCAGAAGAACATGTCTGAGCGTAAATGTCGACTCAACACTCATTGGCCATTTTATTAGGCACACCCAGTATCAACAAGGTGTTCAGAATAAAGGATCTGGTGAGTGTAGTTTTGTGAGTGATGGACTTACACTTACATGCCAACACCTCAGTATTTAACCTACAGGTAAAGCTTGGGCCACAGACCACAGGTATTCCATGTTCATCACATGTCCGTCCAGGTCCATCACAGGGGACTAGTTAGCTCTATCGGGGAGCTGTTGCCCTTGACAACGCAGCTCCCCAGGTTAAAAAAAAAACCCACCACCCACTCTGTGATAGAGACTATCTTCAGAGAGTCCTAATCAAGCCATTTTCTGTTAATCAAGATATCGTAACAGTGCAATTAAGAAGTGACACTGACAAGAACTATGATATGAAACACTCCATATCACTAATAACTGTGAACAGCAGCTGCCAGGGTGCAGCAAACATAACATTAGGGCTGATACTGTTTCATTTCACCCATTAGAGAAACTTATATTCCACATTATGTTTTAAAAATGAATGCAGCTTTCAAGCCTGGAAAACTAAATATATTTTTCCAGCTACGGAATTGGTTCATGTATTCGAAGATTCAACCAAGTATTCCATTAATTTACCCCAAACAACAATTTGCTTTCTGCTAAAGTGGTTGGCGTAGTGGACCAACTTTGGAGCCACAGTGCAAATTAGATGCAACATTATTGATTTCTGTGGGTAAAACAGGGTCAGTGCAACAAAGAAAGAGATACAGATTAAAAAAAAAAAAAAGAGTAGATAGAAGATATTGAAAATAAATAACCGCAGAAAATACACATCCACATCAGAGTGAGGCAGATCATACAAAGAAGCTGACTATCAATAAAACACATGGACAAAGCATCTGCGTTCAATTGTAAGATTTCAGTGACTTTTTCTACCTGTTGTCCCTTTTCCAAAGAGGGCAGATGGGATAAAATGATTCTTAATCTATGACACTTGGACTATGATTCAGAAATGTCTCTACCAGCTTCATCTGGAAATCACAAAGTTCCTTTAAAACCTCATTACTGTCTAGATTTGATCAGATTTTCTGAATAAAACTCCAAATACTGTTTAAGCTGTCATTCTCAAGTGGCTACAGAGTGATGGACTGCATTCTGAAACCAGTTTTTCAGAAATATCCTCCCTTTCAGCTGTTTCTTAATTGAGTTTTAGGAAATCTCAGTTGCCTTGGAAGAGTGATAGCAGGTCTGTGGAGACTTCCTCCTGACTTGAAATGTGAAATTCATAGTCTGTCGTTAAAAGGTCATCTGGAAAGTTCTATATCAATTACCTCTGAGTCACTGTCCTCATGAGACTCACCCTTTCCATAAACAGAAGATGTGGCATAATAAGACAAAAAAAAAGAAGGCAAACGTATTATGTATCTTTGCAATTAACCTCAGGGATAGGCTTTTCGAAGAATGATAATGAAGTAACTGTCCATGTAATGAAGACGTTGAGTTTTCTTTATGCATTCTTTATTCATACTCAGCTCATTTAAACGAGTATGATTCTTAACCTTGAGGACGGAGAAAAGACTCATTCACTCAAGTTTAATGAAGCTGCTAAACCTTTGCCCTCTTCATACTGTTATACATTCATACAGAGGGTCAGTTAGCAAAAACTGTTCCGTGAAAGGAAAAGGGCATTGATGTTGATGTAAGGCAGAGTCCTGCACTTGGCCAGGGAACCCACAAAAACATGCAAGGACGGGTAAAAAAAAAAAGAAGAATTTTTGCAGGTACGGGCACGGGTAAAATTAAACGAAATGCGGGCAAGGAAGTGAAAAAATGAAAGAAGATTCATCTAATTTCAACCGTGGTTGATTCCCAGCAGGTTTGTTACCCTGCCCCCCGACGAGGAGGTGAGGGTTTTGGTTTTGGTTCGGTTTGTTTGTCAGCAACTTTACGCAAAAACTACTGGACCAATTTCCATGAAATTTTCAGGAAAGGTGTGAGGTGGTCCAGAATAAATCCCATAAAATTTTGGTGAATGTAGGTCAAAGGTCACCAAAAATGCTTTTTCCCAATGATAAGAGCTAGGGCAAATCAGGTAAAACATTTGCGAGGGGCGGGGTTTGTTGTGCCTGGCACCACTTGTCATTGAGCAGCACATGGTAAATGGTAAATGGACTGCACTTATGTAGCGCATTTTCTACACCTTCATGGTGACCAAAGTGCTTTACAAAGCCTCATATTCACGTAAACACTCATACACCAGTTTATTGTTTATTGGGGATCCCCATTAGCTTCCACCGTAGTGGTTGCTAGTCTTCCTGGGGTCCCAGGTAAAAAGACATCAAAAATGTTTACATCATTCACAATGAATACAATGACAATGCAGTAGAATAAATAACAGTTAACACATCCAATAAGTACAACTTTCACATACGGTACACCATAGATTGTAGTGTTCTCTTAAGTACATGTAAATTAGGTGAGTCCCTCAGCCTTTTAGGGAAATTATTCCAGAGTTGCGATGACCTGAATAAAACAGACTTTTGCAGTGAATTAGTTCTAGGTCGATTAATGACCGAATCAGCACTACAAGCTCACCGGTAGGCCATGCAAGGCCCTGCCAGGCCCTACTGGGAGCAATTTAGGGTTCAGCATCTTGCCCAAGGACACTTTGACATGTGGACAGTCGGAGCCAGGATTCGAACCGTCGACCCTTCAGTAATTGGATGACCCGCTCGACCAACTGAGCCACAGCCGCCCCACATATTAGAGATTTATTGATGGTGTGTGTTTGAGCCAAAAATAAAGCCCTTAAAAATTAGTTACTGTGTAGACCATGTGTTTAATCACAGGTCGGGTCAGGTTTTGAGTCTAATGTACGCGGGTACAGGCGGGTGCAGATTGAACATGGAAAAAATATGGGTAGCTGGTCGGGTTTCGGCACACAGCTTTGCGGGTGCGGGTTTGGAAAAGTGGACCAGTGCAGGACTCTGATGTAAGGTACAGTAAGTGAAAAGGGACTGGACTGCTGTGTGTAGTATCTCTGCTTTCAAATATCAAAAAGTAACTAAAATACCAGTAAGTGTTTAGAATAAAGAGTCCTAAAGTTCTGTCAAAGATGCCATTGTATTGGACTGTAGAGATACGAACTACATTTATTTACAGTAATGGGCCGGGGATTTATGTGACCATGAGAGGGAATAATGAGTCACTGCTGGTCTCCCATGGTGAGGAAAACTAACACAACAGGGTGTTTGACCAAAGCATCAGAAAGTAACCAGATGGGATGAGAACCATTAAGAAACAACTTTTAGTATCAAAGAAAACAGTGATAAAAGCTAGAAGCACTGTTCCTGTTTTCACCACTGGACACAGCGATAAATGAAAAGGATGGAGTTTGATGCTGAAAGGCAGCATTTCAGGTGGGTTTGATTATGAGGCATATAAAGGTATAAGGTTATTATGGGATGTTATTATCTTTGCTAAGTCACTGTTTGTTGATCCATGGTTCAGCCTAAACTGTGACAGATCTCACCTTGTTTGTTTGATTCCAAACAGAACTTTAGTCCAACTACTGACAACACAAACTGTACAGAAAGCAGAGGTGATTTGTGGTTTTTACTGTGGCTGTTTTCTGTCTAAAAACAGAGCTAAGCTAACAGAGCTATAATGTAAACTATCAGCTGATGTAGC
>JAPQRP010000002.1:11123117-11143374 GCA_037367295.1 Apogon hyalosoma
ATATCAGTTGCCTCTATATATGTGCCAAGTTTGAAGTAAATTGAAACAAAATTGATGTTTTTCTAGACATTTGAAATCTCACCCATTATAAGTAAAGGGGAGGAAAAAATAGATGTAAAAAATTTGAATTTTGACGTACTTTTCCCAAAATGTAATCACATCTATTATGGGTCACTGGCAATCTAAGACCCCAGTTTGGTATGAATTCAACAAATGGTTTTGCCACTACACACATTTGAAATTTCACCCATTATAAGTAAATGGGGGAAAAAAAAAAAATATTTGAAAAATTCACAAAAAATTTTAACTTTGACCTAGTGTTCCCAAAATGCAATGAGATCTATTCTGGATCACTGGCACTATATAAGCTAAATTTGGTATGAATTCCACCAATAGTTTTGCTGCTAGAGTGTTAACAATCAAACAAACAATACTCCTTACCTCCTTGCCTCCCCCTTTTTTTTTTTTTTTTTTTTTTTTTTTTGGGGGGGAGTAATAAATATCACACAAATGTAGCTATACCTATTTCATTGTGGCTCTTCCACAATACTTTATGTCTGAAAAAGAGTTGGACGAAGCTGAGCTTATATCATCCAAACCCCAATTTAACGTGACTTGGCTAATAAGCTAATGTATACAGTCCATCTAAAGAACAGGTCAGTCATTAAATTACAGAAAAAGAGAACAACTGATTTCATACCATCAATTACTATTACCATTGTTCTCACGTTCATTGTTACTATAGCTCTGTAAAATAAGGTTTTTATAGATCTTTTTAAATTTTATGATGTTTCCACACTGTTTAATATTAAGGCTACATTCAGACTGCAGGCAAATGTGGCCCAAATCCGATTTTTTGCCCGAATGTGACCTTTATCCGAACTTTTAAAGATAGTTTTAACAGCACAAATCTGACCCAGGCCATTTTTGTATGTGGTCCTAAATCCAATATGTATCTGATATTTTGCAATGTGATTTCAGTCTGAACGGCCAGGTTGCATTTATCTGACCTTTACATTATGAAAATGCGACAAACATCACAATTTTGCGTCCGAGGAGGAGGAGCAGTGGGAAAAACACATGTACTTCCATAAACACAGCGTGTGCCTGTGTGGTCACGTATTACCTCAGGACCTCTTTTGCGCATGAGGGTCACTTCAGGGTCGCATTCAGTTCAAACTCAAAACTGATAGAAGTTGCATTTAATGTGTAATATGAACGAGCACAAAAAAAAAAATCAGATTTCACCAAAAAATCCAAATTGTGCATTAAGACCTGCTGTCTGAACGTAGCCTTAGATCCAATCCATTCCACAAAACCACTCTACAACATAGAATGCATGTTTTGAAGATTTGTTCAAGTGAAATGCTTCATATTTAGTTTCTGTCTGTAGTCAGAACCACCCTTTCTATCTGTGAATAATTTCTGTATTTTCCTTGGAAGTCATTTATTTCTCACTTTGTACAATATTTGTGCTGTTTCAATTTCCACCAAATCCTTTCATTTGAGTGTATGTGACAGTAAAAATAATTTATTGGTAAGTTCCAGATATCCTGTATAGTTTATTATCTGTATCGCTCTCTTGATTGATGATTCTTGTCGGACAATAAGAGGTGTTCTTGATGAGGAAGCAAATTGAAAGTACAGTTTGGTTTGTTTCTAATGTGAAGCAATCAAACAGATGGTTCAGCATTTCAGGCCAGTTTTAGGATTCAAAGGCAGCCATCATCAGCCATTAAACAAAACAACAAGAAGATGATCCAGAAGGTAAATGGAGCCACAGAGAGAAGAGGAGACGAGAAGTTTAGTAGAAAACTGGCCAGAGTAAGTAATAAAAAGTCAGTTTGCTTGCAATTCAAATTTGTACAAGGACACTCATTTGGTGAATTCCTGCTGGACCGCTGGTAGTAATGGCAAAATAATAATGGTTACAGTGACAGGAAACAGAAACAGCTACCTGCCAAATTCAGACACATACCCTTCTGCAAATCAATCACTGTCAAGAACAGGGAGGCATAACTACTCAGGTGATAAGGACAGGATGTACCACAAGTATGTCATGAAAAATTCTCACAGAATGTCATTATGCGACCAAAAATAACGAGCAAATTCATAGAAAAAAACCTTGGAACACGCTAAGTGCTTGTGGAGAGTTTGGTGCATCAAGGAAAACACCCGAATAGTCATGTAATCAGGTCTACAATTCTGCCAGATTAGCTCCAGAATATGGAAGGAAGGCATCAGAGGTCTCCACACAGGGTTCCCATGGGGTTTTAAAAAGTCTTGAATTTACAAATCTGCATTTAATACCTTAAAAAAGTCTTTAAAATGTATTAAATTTGATATGGTGGGTTTTAAGTTATGTTGCCATAAACGTGCTGGCTGTATTGTGTTCAAGGGTGTTTTCACACTGGGTATCCGAATCCGTGCTGTACCTGGATACGATCACACCTTTCCCGCAGATGTTGCTCTCATAAGCATGTGCCGCAGCCCGTGCCTGAGAATGAGTGGGTGTTACAGCGCTGAAACAGTAGGTGGCGGCGTGGAAGGAATTCTGTAGCTATCCAGCAAACGTGGAAGTGACAAACCCTTATGTCATCAACAGAGCGACTGTTCAGTTCACAGGCAGTACTTTTCTATCTGTTAGCCTGTTTGAGGCAAAGTGAAGAAGAGCGACCTTTGTTGTCCCTGATATATCACCCAGTGGTTCGGTCGATGAGGCGAGCCCGTGCCGCATGGATCCGAGGCTTTTTCAGAAGACGACAGGAGCGCCGTCTATGGTCTTGTGGTGATTAGGTCACTTCCAGTCTCAGATACACATAGCTTTCACACAGCAACGTACCGTACCGGGGGCCACGCAGTCCGTAACCAGGACTACTTTCTCAACTGGACCGGGGTACAGTACTCACACATGGAACATTTGCATTCACATTAATAAAAGTAAGTCTATCCTTAAACATCCTCCAAGGCCAGGCCACAGAAACGGCAGAACTGATAGGACCGAAGTTCCTGTGTCTCTTATTTTCATACACAACAGACTTTCAAGGACTCGCATAACATACACGCACACCCCCCCCCATATCTGGTCTGCCTCAAAAAGCTTTTCTTCTTCTCCTGTCCCCCTCCCCCCAAAAACTCACTGAAAAAGTTCCAGCACTTGACCACGTGTACTGTGTTATGTTATAATGTGTGTATGATGTCATATATGTCTATGTATGTGCTTGCATTCTGTCTGTACTGTAACTTAACAGATGTGGTGTGACCGAGAAGGTTGCAGCCGCTTGATGCCTAACATCTAACTGCAATTTCCCCATTGGGGATTAATAAAGGCCTATCCTATCCTATCCTATCCTATCCTATCCTATGCTATGCTATGCTATGCTATGCTATGCGGCCTTTGGGGTCTATCCTGCTGGGATACCAAGTCTGAAAACAGCCTAAATGTGTCTGTTAAATGTCCAAGCTGCAAAGAAAGTAATGACTCAGTTCCACCTGTTCCAACCCAACAATTTATATTTAAATTAGGAACCAATTATCACTAACTTTTCGGCCCCCGGTGAGAAATGACTCAGAGCAGTGGGAAGGCGTTGGAGTAAATAAATACATTTTCCTAAATTCGAGGAGTCACAGCTTTTTGCCAGTATGGCTGTGAAATAGGCATTAAAATCTGTTGTAAGTAGTCTGAAAAAGGTCTTAAAAAGTCTTCAGTTGAACTTGTAGACACCTGTAGGAACCCTGGTACAACTGAAGGATGTTTCCTACAAGCAGTCACACCAGGTATCTACATTCTGTTTTCCAAAATAACTTATCCGTGCAGTCAAAGGTCAGTCACTGGACTCAATCTGGACTTCAGCTAATGTGGCGTATGACATTTTTCAGTACAATTCAATTCAACCTTTATTTTATTTCAGCATATATTGAGATACAGACCTTTTGTAGCTGTATAGCTGAGCAACATCTGTACAAACAGTTGGGACGATAACAATAAACATTAGACTTACACAAATAAACGGATTGCTATGTCAGCCGGCAAAATTATATAATCGCTCAAGACTGCAGTGTATATGTTGAGTTTTTGCATTTTTATAATAGAACATGCACATTTCATTATGATCAGTACACACTGTATTTTCCTACTAATAAAAGAGGCACAAATAGTTTCTGTAGTATTTTCCAGGATATGACTTTCTCACCAAATTGTGCAGCCAAGGAAACAATAAAAAAAGAGTAATTGCAGAGATTTATGTTTCATAAAGTCTATTAATACCTTACTGGTACAAGGAAATGTTCCACTGGCAACCAAAACCATCTACTGATCTAAAATGTTTAATACCTGTTGATCCATTAATCCTATCAATACATGCAAATAATTGGTGTAAAATGCAGTTTGTCATCTTTTCGTTGTCATCAGATATGACCCATTTGGACGTTCAGAGGCACCGTAGTGAACGTGGAAACACCGTCATGTTCTACAGCATTGATTCACCAGTAAAACCCATGGAGTTGGATTCAATGACAGTGGATGGACACACTTACAGGGTTTCTGCAGGTCATTAAAAAGCCTTAAAAGTCATTAAATAGAATTTGTGAAAATTAAGGCTTTAAATGACATTAAAAAGCATTAAGTTCAGTGTCCAGAGGCATAAAAAATTAAATACATTTGATGGAAAATAAGTATTGTTCTTCATGATTTATTTTGATTATATAAAAATTTAATAATTTTGATCGGAAGTATAGTGTGATGACTGACAGGTCGAACCCTTTAATTGACTATTGTTTATGGTTGATACACGAAGTCAAAACAGCAGATGCTTGGAATGCAACATGCTGTGAGCGTGTTCATGCTGTGGTGGAAGAACGGAGGGAATATTGGTAAATGTCAGAAAAAAGGGAAAATGCAAGTTTCAGCAGAAGTGATTGGAGGAAGAACCAGAACCAGAACCTGGTTAAAGCCTGTGGATGGTAAACCTTCATAAAACTATATATAAACTGTATCTGCAATTGGACATGGGCATTAAATGTGTTTAAAGTGGCGTTAAAGAGGGCATTAAAAAGTATTAAATCAGATTTGCTGATACCTGCAGAAACCCTGACTTCGTATATATTAAGTTAGTAATATATTTTGCTGAAAAAGTCCCTTTTTCTTCAGTTTTCTCTGTTTCTCATATAATAATCCTCAACTATGTGACATCTACATAATCAGTAAATTAAAACTGTAAAAAAAAACACAAAGACAGAGGATAATATTATAATAAATATGAATAAATCAGTTAAGAAATGTTAAATACAGAGAAAAAACTATTTTGGACGTGCCACGTAAGTAGCACTGGGTCTTCATGGGTTAAAAGAATAACATCTGATATTTTTTTATAACCTAAGAGCAGGAGAACAGCACGGACAACAACAAAGGAAGGTAAAAAATAAAATAAAATAAAGCATTAAAACTGGCCAAATGTAGGAAGTGAAGAATTCTGAATAGAGGATCTTCCATCAGTCACACATGGCTGATTCATGATCCTCCTCCTCTCCGACACTGATAACAGATCAACACAGCGTGCAGACACTTGGCACTTCTTATAATGTTCAGGTGGGAGGGAGTGGATGCAATAACAAAAAAAAAAAAAATCACCATCCATAATATCCTCCCTAACCATTAAATTACATCCGCTTTCTATTTTAATGCTTTTGGAAGATGCTGCAAGTTACAAACTCGATTTGTCACTGAGCTTCGCGAAGGATTGAAATGTGTTATAGTCATAGTGGGAGTTTAAAGAAGAAAGGAGGCAGACAGGCTCTATCATAGCTGTCGGATGGAGGAGGCAGAGGTGGGAAGGGGAAGGAAGGGGTTTGTATCCGACCTGAATGAGAAATTCCTGAGAGAGATGGAAGTCTGGGCTGTTGGATCACACTCAAACAGTTTTGAGTCCCCCTCCTTTTCAGTGGGAGATTTATCAGAGGAGGAAGTGGCCTCGGCTTCTCTTCTTGGTCTGATTTGAGGCCTGGGGGACTGAGCCTCCTGGGAAGGATCAACCTTCACCGTCCAACCTGTAATTAGTGATTAACGGTGAGGTCCAGACTTTTGATTTACTCTGCTCTGCTCCCAGACTGGGATGTTGGTCAGTGCCACAGTGAGAGGTAAATCACCTATTGCACCGAAGGCAACAAGCTTGTCAGGGAAAACAGCCTGGACCTGCAGGACGTTTGGAGGGCCCGACTGCATGAAGACAAATTGCACCGAGGTTGCTTAGCCAACCCCGTTACTCCATCCTCTATCATACTCTGTCGCTCCCTTCTCAAACATGCTCGCTTGCTCTGTCTCTCTTCACCAAGTCTCTCATTCCTCTCCAACAGTTGTGTACCCCCAATTGCTTTGACTCTGACAGTCTGAAGTGCAGATACAAGTATTTTCCCTAATGCAAGCATTCAGAGCCCAAACGCATTGACGCAAAGGGGGGAAAACACCCCAAAAACAGAATACACTTCATGTGAGTATCCTCTGATCTTTCACAGTTGAGCTGATTTGTGCAAACTCTTTCCCAAAACAAGGAAAAAGGAACGTTTGTTGTTGTTTTTTTTTTTTATACCGGAGATAAGTGACTCTGTGGACATATATATTTGATGGCTATTGAAACACACAAACACATTCCCCTTTGTTTTCCCTGGAAAATCACTTCTTTTTTCTTCTCATATTGAATTGCTGCCACCAGTCACACTACTACAGAAGCTGCAACCCCAGCTGATAAGACAACAATAATGCTGATCAGGTAATGCCAAGACAAATAGACGCTGACAGACAGAGATCAAGGCTTCAAATCCAGCTTGTATTTCCTTTTCAGCTCTTAACAAAGACGCAGCTCACTTTAGAAGAGTAAAAAATATCTGACTGGGATGCTAAGTGAGGAAACTCTAGGAGGAGATGCAAATGGGAACGCAAATAGAGCCTTGTTTATCTTTATCATGACAGTTTGGCATAAAGTAAATGGAGGTAGTCTGCATATTAGATAGTAGGCTGGCATTTAAAGGAAAATCATGGTATGCCGACAGTCGGCGTGTTGAGCACCTCTGTCCTTCTCCGTGGTATTTCTTCTGTTTATATTGAATTGGATTAGATTTTGTTGTAAATCAGCGTTGCCTTTCACTGAGTATATAATATATGATGTACTTCAGTTAAATATGTTAGGTCACCGTTTTAATTGTTACTGCATACTGTAAAAGTTTGTACACATAAAGAATTAATTTTTTATGTAATTGTATTTTATTTTTTGCATATTTTATAGTAATTTTTTCCATCCTACTTACTGTTTATATTTGCTATTTTACATTTATTCTTTATCTTACGCTACAAACCGAGACCTGGGTAACTAGAGTTGTGGAAAGAATTATTAGACCACCTTCGTTTTCTTCAATTTCTCATTCATTTTAATGCCTGGTACAGCTAAAGGTACATTTGTTTGGACGAATATAATGATGCCAACAAAAATAGCTCATAGTAGTTTAATACCAGAGCTGATATCTATCCATTTTCCATGTTTTCTTGATAATAACCAAAACCACTTCAGTTCCTCCATCAATATCTATGTCATTGTACTGACAAAAACAGTGCTTTGATTCATTCCATGTTTTCTTTTCTGTCTGTTTTAGTCACACGATACACACAGGCGTTAGGACTGGATTGCATAACTATTGTTTTTGATGACTTTTGATGGTCTAATATTTTTTTTCCGCTTATATTTCATTCTATCGTGTCATTAATCAAGTCAAAGTTAAAGTACTTATCAAAAACATTCTGGAACATCTGTTTTTTGTTTTATATCCATTTATTTTCCATAAAAGGAGACTTTATTCAACATGTCTTTGTATCTGGGTGCTTCTATGAAATGGGGTTCATTTTGGTACCTGACACTTTGCCAGCTTTTTAGACCCAATAATGAAAGAGAAATTTAGACATATTTCCCCCCAGAATGTACCTTATGATGGCCTCAGATAAATGCAACAAAATTACACTCTTGCTCTGAGCCATCCCATAATTAATGAGTTTTTAATAAAATATTGGGGCCAAAAATAGGACCAAAATCGGGAGAGGAAAAGCTTACCTAGGTGTCAGTGCATTTGATCTGAAAACATGGCTGTAAATGGTCTTATACAGACTATAAATAAAGACACTGTGTTAAATCTGATGATCCTAGTGGTTTTTCTAATCCAGACATGCAGCTTTTTCATGAATTGGCAGTCTCATTCCAGGTTTTGTATGTAACCCTTCGTGTCCACTGGCGTTACATGCAGAATCTGCCCATTTAAACTCATATAAATTGCGAGTGATTTTGCAACAGCAGTTATTTTTGTGACCCACTCTGCCTTGCATATTTACTTTAATTCCCAAAATGTACCTGTGAGAGAATAAAAAGATATTCAAAAAAATAGTAGCACGTAATTTTGGGGTCCTTTTCACCATGTTACATGTGGATTTTTGTATAAAAAATATAGAAAAATAGTACAAAAATGTGTTTTATCTGAAAAATAGTTTCTCTTTTATTTCAGTAAATATTTATTTTTGAAATAGACCCAAAGTGCTTCCAAACTTGCTTCATAACATTAGTCTACATCTGGTTTGAATTTTTAGTGCCTCTGTTCTGTTTTTAGGACCAGTTTTATAGAAGCACACGTTCCTAAAGTCATGCTCCTATTGAGTAGACCCAGGGGCTCTGCTACCACTTGTGGGCCCCATGAAAGCTAAACGTTATGTGTGCCCTTTTCTAAAATTCAGTAACTTGTTGATCTGTTGGAGTGGGGGGTCATACATACCATCACTTGCGCTAGTGTGAAAACGAAACTGGAACTTAACGTGTTTTCAACGTCCAATTCCCAACTTCTGTGCCTCTATTATACAGCGGATCTTACACGAAATTTTCACAACTACTAACCTGTATCCACTGGACCCCCTCCTCTGCTCTATGGGCCCCCCAGAAATGCTGGGCCCCATGAATTTGTCATGTTTACCCCCCCTTATCGGTCCCCTAGATTAGACGCATCTGCCATCTTTGTTCTGTGTACCAAATGGTCTGTTGGAGTTTTTTTGTGATATTCCACTGCCCAAAATATCAAATTATAGTAAGTAAAAACTGAGGAGACATGGCAGAAAACCATAAAACACATGTAAACATCAGGGGCTTGTTATCTCAACATCACAGCTTTTTAATTAAGATCTTCTGAACATCTTTGAAGGTAAAACATCAATAGCATCTCTGACAGTCCTACCCACATCTGCACCAGTGAATTTCTGAATGTAAAAAAATGGCTGTTTACATGAACTCTGACGCTAAACTTGAGGTCAAAGAACTTTGGTATCATTTTGAGAGTGGAACTACCTTTGAAGCTGATTCTTGGCTTTTCCACTTAAAATAAGATTTATTTCATAAAGCTGAGAATAGTCCAAATGTGGGAAAGATACCCTAGGGAATGCTGCAGTGACTAGTCTTCGAGTATTTTTCCAGCTTTTCTGTGTTATCCCTCTGCAGCTTCTGAATGTGATTTTTTTTTTTTTTCCACAGAATAATTGCTATACCTTGTCTGAAATGCAGAAATTACAGGTATTGGGTTATGGGTGTAAGGATAATTATCACCCCCTTCTTCTCTCCTCCTACAAATAGTATAAACATCAGGATGGCTGTAAAACATTAACAAATGGCCTTAGTGAATGCATTACCTCTGGCTGATCAGCTTCAAGCCTGTTTCCAGAACAGCTGCAAGGAGCGATCCTGAGGGACGGCCAGCATTAGTATGCAACAGAGCCAAAGAGGAACTCTAATTGGACTAATTTTATCACAGCTACCTTGAGAAAAACAACTTATGAAAAATTCCCCTATCTCACTGCAATAAGTAAATCATTGCACTATACAGCCATAGCTTAAGAGAGGCCTTGATTTAATGCTTCCATCATATTTCACCCGCACAAGCCTGCATAACAGTGTGTGTGTACTTTATCTTGTTAAGTGAAGTCTTTTCTGTCACGCAACTTCATTATCTGCAGAAAGAGACACCTGATTTGTGTTTTACATACAAATTATGATCCCCACAAAATACTGCAACCTTCTGTAAAGCTATATCTAATAGTGACTGTATTCATTTTGATGTTAAAGTGTGTTTTAGTGATCTGAATATTAGAGGACAGCCCGCATATATCACTGTTATTATACGTCGTCTGTCATGTATTAAAGGTGTTGGGATGACTTTATTACCGCTGAGAAAAAGAGTGATGGATAAAACAAAAAGGAAGATTCTGAAGCTGTTCCATTATGCATGTGAATGTTGATACTAAGAACCAAGGGCCTTGGCTCCTAAAGGAAGCCAACCTGGAAGTATCTGAATGTTGTAATGCCGCTGACAGCCACTAGACTTGACTTTGAATGGCTCCAAAAAGCCCTGGCTCCATTAGACTTACATTGAACGTAGCTCTAAATTATAAAGCAAATATTTTTTTTAGGTGGTTTTGGTGTCATGTTTTATTTGGAACTTCTACTAAAGGATCTGTTTTTTCTTCCATTAATAAAAGATCTCAGGGCAAATAGAAAACTTTGATGCCTGCCAATTTGGAGTTTTAGAGTTTTGGTTTATTTAACTGAAGTGGCATGAGGTTACGGCCGGGGTTTTCTTCTTCTGGTCATGTGGTACTGTGGCGTCATCATTTCCAAAAAGTGGTGTTTTGCCTATCCATACGGCAACTTGAGGGCGGCGTTGTGAGATGTTTCCACTCTGGGACCCGTTCTCCAAAAATACCATTTCAGGGCACCAACAACTTTGTTGTCATGTGGACAAAAGGCCAAAATGATATTAAACTTTTGCGGATTGACATCATTTTGTTGTTGTGTAAAGGTTGTATGGGGCGCCGCTGCCAATTATGGGCCCCAGGAAAGCATAATAGTTGTGGACCCTACAGAAATTGACTATCTTCTCCATCTGTCATACTGGGGGGTGGGGGGATGTAATTTAACATGTTTTCAACATTTGCCTCCCGACTGGTACACCTCTCTTATACAGCGGATCTTACATGAAATTTTTAAAACTTCTAACCTATATCCACTGGGCCCTCTCCACTGCTCTATGGGCCCCCCAGAAGTACTGGGCCCCATGAATTTGTCATGTTTGCCCCCCCTTATTGGTGCCGCAGGGGTTGTATACTCCATATATCACTACAGTAAGACAAGGAAACAAGAGACTAATGCGTTCATGGAAGAGTATCCATGATTGGCTCTGTGGCTGCAAAATGTCGTAACTGCTTATTGTCACAGTACAAATGCTAACATCTGATTGGCTCTGTGGCAATAGACAAACCGATATTTCATGCCACAGTGCTGTGGGAATAGCTATTGCCTTATTTAATAAACACATTTCTTCCTGACAGTTCTACTGTAATTGAGGTTAATAGGCTTCACTATTTGTCTTTCAGAATACATGACAAAGTTGACTGTTTTACAGAGCCAGTAGGTTAGCGTTTAGCATTAGCTCACCTCTGATTGCTTAGGCTTTCATAGTTTTGGCCTTTTTGTCCAAATATGACCACTTCTGGCTTCAAAAACCCAACATCACAACAGCAAAATCACAAACAATTTGCTTCAAAATGGTAGCTCTGAAACCAAAATGTGACATCATGATTCCTCCGTTCGCTAATTATCTACAGTCTATAGTTGGCAAGATGTAAATGATGATGTATTTTCCTGTCATGTCATTATCAGGGATGAATCTAAACACAGTAACATTTATAAAACAAAGTATATGTGGTGAAATGTATCTCAGACAAACTCCATCTTGATGGTCATTTCTGTAAATCTCGCATGCACCTTTAACTGGATGGCATGTTGAGGGAAGATAGTCTGCGCAGTAAACTTCTCAAAGTGCACTAAGGACACTGAAAACCATCCTCAGAGATTCTCCTTAGAGGGAAATTTAAACCAGACATGTCAGGGACGCATATAAGTGCATTTGTTCATTGAATCCACAGAGACACTGAGCTGTGTGTCCTCAGAACCATCTGTCCTGTCAGCAGCACAGCTCCCAAAAAGATGTGCTGACAGCGGCCAAGGAATGGGTTTTCAACAAGCTAGTAACAGCAATTCAATGGGTGAAAAATAGCAAAAAAAAGTGTCTGCAGAATTCACAGAAGACAAGTGTTCTTTGTATTTAAAAAAAAAAAAAAGTTTTTAAACCTCCTGCCCTTTTGACATTTTCTTTAAACTACCGATAACGTCTAAACTCTAGTCCTTCATTTATCTTTGTAAACAACAAAGTCACAACATTATCAAATGATAATAACCTCAACTGGAACTTATTGAGATAAAAAGTAAGACAAAAAGAAAACCTTTGGAAATATTAACCCATTAAAACCCAAACACCCAACACTGACCAAAATTATCTACTAATCTAGACTGTTTAATATCTATTGATCCACTAATCTTATCAATATGTTGAAATAATTGGTGCAAAATACAGTTTGTCATCTTTTCATGGTCATCAAATATGACCCATTTGGACGTTCAGAGGCTCCGTAGTTACAATGGAAACACTGTCATCTTCTACAACGTTGATTCACCAGTAAAACCCATGGAGTTGGATCAATGGCAGTGGATGGACACACTGGATTATGTTCAGTTTATATATTTTACTGAAAAACTCACTTTTTCTTCATTTTTCTGTTTTTATATAATAACCTTCAACTTTTCATTTGAGTTTCTATGAACATCTACATGATCAGTAAATTAAATACAGGAAAATACTTTATTTTCACGTAAAAAAATGCGAAACACACAGCATGATGTTATAGTAAATGGTGATAAATCAATTACGAAAGGTTAAATATAGACAAAAATGAATATGGGAACTGCCACAAAAGTAACACTGGGTCTTTATGGGTTAATGACAACAACAGTTCCTACGTGTTTCATAGATGATTAAATGAAAAAATAAATTATATTTGTTTTGTGAGATTGGCAGACATTAATAGCACTTCCTAAAACACACTGCAGGTGTGAACATGCCCTTTTCAAACTTATGCATCTTCTACCCAGCATTTATATTTTCTCTAAATTGCCTCATTTAAATACTATGGGATAATGTATTTTGAGCAGGAAAGAAGTAAAAGGAGTTTAGAGCTGGAGTTTTAATAAGGTTTATATAACCTTTCTGCACATTGCCTATAGCAATGACAGTTACCACATGCAAGTTTTTATTATTAGTGACCAGCCAAACTCTGCTGCTAAGTGCTGGAGATGATCTTGCTTTGATTTTCCTACTCTGCAGCATAAGGTCAACCATGCCTTAACGTTCACAATACTTTTACAACTTTAACTTTCTTTAGTGATAGTCTAAGCTCTAACTCATGGACAACATTGAAATGATCCAGTTTATGTGGAATAAATGAGGAGCCAGTATCAAAGAAACGCTTCAACCTTGTCAGGGTTTGATCAAAGTACTATTATCTATTATTTATACTGTATCTAATACCATTGTAATAGGAAACTATTTTACATATCAATTGAAAAGAAAAAAGTGCTTTGAGTGCTGTGTGTTTCAACATAAAAACTTTTTATTCTTTCAAAATAAACTACAGTAGCAAGTACAGACCTCACTCTTTTATGGCTTTTAAGTTACTTCAGTGTAACTATAAGCAGCTGCATTGGAGCAGCTTTCAATTCAATGCCCAAAAGGTATTTTCACGCCTCCTCAGTACCCAAATTTACAAAACATATGTCATTGTCCACATTTCTACTTCTTCAGCCATGTTATCTTAGAGGGAAAGGTACAATATATAGATTAGGTGTAATTCATAATTGTGATTATGCTGTCTTCAACATTTTTGACTGTGTTTTGATATTTATTGTATGCGTCTGAATGTGAATGCAGCAACGTGTAGCACTGTTGTCCAAAACAAATTTACCGCATGGGACAATAAAGTTTATCCTGATCCTGATCAAAATCATCCTGAAAAAGTGGGTCCAGGTTCAACAAACCCCGCCCCTTGCATGTATTGTAGCCTATTTTTGCATCGATCCAGCTGATGCCAGCATATCAGCTTTATATATGTGCCAAGTTTGAAGTAAATTGAAACAAATTGATTTTTTTGTAGACATTTGAAATGTCACCCATTATAAGTAAATGTGAGAAGAAAAAAGGTTTGAAAATTTTATTAAAAATTTGAACTTTGACCTACTTTTCCCAAAATGTAACCGCATCTAATCTGATCTAACCTAATTTGGTATGAATTCAACCAATAGTTTTGCTGCTAGAGTGTTAACAAACAAACAAACCGAACCAAAAACAATACCCCTTGCCTCCCCTTCGGGGGGCGGGGTAATTCAATGCATTTTGCTGAAATATAGATGTTGACCATAGATAATATCACCAACTGACATGAAACAAACACTTGAAATGAACGCAAACACACACATCTGATTGACTTTTCCATGGTCAATATACTGTCTGAAACTGTCCTCTATCATATTCTTCCTGTAGCATCCTTTACATCCTTTTCATTTTGTGTTGGTTTACCCTTTTATGCCTTTTATGCCTCTTTTATGTCCTCTGCAGCTTGTTATGTTTTTACTGCTTTCACAAGGCTTTTGTGAGGTCAACATACAGCTCGCCAAAAAAACTCTTCTTCTGTTTTTATAAGATAAATGCACATACCATATTATTAGTATTTTACTCTGGCAAAGGACAACCCAATAAAAAGAGCCCTACAGCCCATTAGAGGTCCTGACCCTAAATTTAGTAGCACAATAGTAGTCACTGAAATATATTATACAGATTTCTGTGCTCTGTCTCTTTCTTTTACTGTTTTTCAGAGCAGTATTGATCCTTTTGGGCATTGAGTTCAAGAGTTGGACAGGTATATTTTGCACTTCTACTCTATGATAACTTATGTATGGAAACCAGATGTTAGTTCATCTCATGTTTCATGATATTCCACAAGCGTTCGATTGGGTTCAGATCTTTCAGACACTAGAGGCCATCATCTTCTTCTTCAAAACATCATTGTCTACAGGGCAATCCATCAATTATTCTGAACTCTCAAGTACCAGCAGTGCTCATGCAGCCCCAAACCATGACACTAACACCACCATCAGATCCATACATTAAACTGGAGAAGACGGTTCCCTTCCTGAGAAAGCTAGGAATAGAGTAGAGTAGAGTAGAATAGAATAATAGGTTTTATTGTCATTACTTCGGTTCTGCAACAAAATTGTGGGTGGTCTCTACCAGAGACAGTGCACTTACATCTAAATAACAACACAATGAAATACAGACATACAGGTCTGTCCATGAAACTGGGTTTATTTTGGTATCTGGCAACCCAATAATAAAAGAGAAATGTAGACACAGTTCCCCCCAGGATGTACCTATTGATGACCTCAGATAAGTGCAAAAAAAATGATGCTCTTGCTCTGAGCCATCCCAAAAGTAATGAATTTTTAATAAAATATTGGGGCCAAAAATAGGACCAAAATATGGGCATGAAAAATTACCTATATGTCAGTGCAGTTGATTTGAAAGCATGGCTGTAAATGGTCTTATGTACCGCTATAAATAAAGACAGTGTTAAATTTGATGATCCTCGTGGTTTTGCTAATCCAGACATGCAGGTTTTTCATGAATCATCTCATTTGAGGTTTCGTGCATAAACCCGTCATGTCCACTTGCGTTACATGCGGAACTTGCCCATTTAAGCACATACAAATTGTGACTGAGTTTGCAACAGCGGCCATTTTTGTGAAGCACTCTGCCTTGCATATTTACTTCGATTCCCAAAATGTACCTGTGAGAATAAAAAGATATTCGGAAAAATAGTAACGCATAATTTTCGGGTCCTTTTTACTGTGTTACGTGCAGATTTTTGTATTAAGAAGACATAAAAAGAAAAATAAATGTTATATTTGAAAAATAGCTTATCTTTTTTTCTCAGTAAATATTTATTTTAAAAATAGACCCAAAGTGCTTCTGAACTTGTCTCATAACATTAGTCTACATCTTATTTGAATTTTTAGCGCCATGTCCTGGTTTTAGGGACCAGTTTCATAGAAGCAACCATATATTTAAAAATAAATAAATAAAGTGTGCAATTGAAATATGTGCAAATTAGAGATATACTGTATGAAAGGGTAAAATTAAAAATACATATAAAAGTAGCGTAAACATGTGCAAATGTAACAGTGTAAACGATATATGTAAACATACATGTGGCAGACATGAGGTATGTTCTCTGTGGGTCATAATTGCACATTACAGTATGGTATGGAAACTCAACTCAAGAGCTGCATTCAGGATGCATGCATCAGCGTCATCACTCAGACCAGACCACTGCTGTTTGAAGAAGTGGCCTCGTCTGTTTCCTGATCTGAGCCCCATCTAGCACTTGTGAGATGTCATGAAAAATTAATTGGAGGAACATCAGGTGTCCAACGTCAGCAGCTCAGAAAGGTCATGACAGAAGAGTGGAAGAACATCCAGCAAAGACTTGTGCAACTCTGTGAAACCAGTGCCCGGTAGGATCAAGGTTCTGTATAAGGTTCTGTTCTACATAAACACATCAGAGAATGCACACTATCAAATATATTTCAGGTCAGTGCACCTAATATCACTGCTTGGGAACAGTGAAATAATAGAATAAATGCAGAGGGGATAGTCGCTTGTGGGAGCTACTGTAAATACAGTGCTTTCTTTCTTTGTCTACTTAAAAAGAAGAGCAACCATCCCCTGAGAACTGTTGAGGAAATTGGCCCATGTACTTCAGTTGAGGATCACTTAGAATTAAAAAAAAAAGCAATTCAGCTTCTTTTAAATCTCTCTAATACATTCTGCAGATAGAGGAGTCACATGTTGGGAAATGAAGCATGCATTATGAAACCATTTTAACATTACTTCTCGTTGCCTGTGAATGGAATTCTCAGCAGGGGTTTGACGAGTAAAAGCCTGACTATCCATTAATTGTGGCTGTGCCATGGGTGCTGAGTAACACCACACTCACATAAATGGAAGAAGTCTTCCCTCGAGGAGGCCCAGCAATTGGTTTGGAGGTATAATTTTTAATCCTCGCAGAAGTAGAAAATGAAAGTCAACTAATTTTCTTGCCTGGCAAACTTGCTGCAAATCTAGGGCTTATATTAGACTTACAAAAGATACATCAGAACAAAACATATCAAAACAAAATTGCAAAAAAAAAAAAAAATCAAATAATTAGAGAGTACTTATATTGCTTTCAGTCGCAGCTCTGGTGTTCCATACAAAACTATATATGTACCAGCTGGGGTGCCATAAAGGGACAAATTCATGGGGCCTAGCATTTCTGGGGGGCCCAGTGGACACAGGATAGAATTTGTGAAAATTGCATGTAAGGTCTGCGTATAATAGAGGCATAGGAGCCGGGAGTTGAACATTGAAAGCCTGTTAAGGTTCACTTTCGCTTTACACCAGTGTTAGTTACGTTAGTTTTGGACCGCACCCCCAAGCATATAACTGCTGCCCCTACCCCACGTACATACCCCCCCGCGCACATCCGCCAAGATCATTTAGCTTTCACGGGATCCACAATTGCTAGCGGTGCCCCAGTGTACCAGCGACGGTCACTTAATTCAAGTAAGAAAATTGATTAATGCCATGTTCAATTAAATATGTAAAATGCAAACCACCATGAAAACAAAACGAACATGCAGAACGCTGATGCATAAACAAACCTCAAGTGTTGTCCTTCGGTGCCTCATAGACAGATAATCACAAGCTTTGATAATGGAGTGTGCTACGAGTGTTCGGCTGGACCATCACCGTGAAAAGTAATAGCAATCTGCCAGTGAAACATGACTAACCCACAGCTGACAGCGTTATATGTAATCTATACAGGAAAATATCACACAGGCTTATTGAGTTATAGCTAAGCCTGCTAACTGCGGTAGTCGACATGACAGCAGCATTACTTACTGTTTATAAGAGCCACAAAAGCCCATAAAGGAGCAAGTAATAGGTATGAATACACAACTTAAGACCATCCCAGAAACACAGACTGACAAGCTTATCAGCCCCTTCCCAGACTGAACATTTAACCCTTAATATAGTGTGCTGCATTCACAGTTCTATGTTAGAGTTGGAAAAGTCCGACTGAGTAAGTATGACTTCAATTTGGATTACATTTCCAATTAAATAGGTGTCTGTTAAGGTTATTCTGTTTTGTTGTATAATTCTGTCTGTTATTATATAAAAGTTATCCGTCACAAGACTATGGTGATTGAGCTCATGACCCACTGATAATATCATGTTAACCCATAAAAACCCAAACAGTCACAGGCGACCAAAACCATCCACTGATGTAAGTGTTTAATACCTGTTGACCCATTAATCCTATCAATACATGTAAACAACTGATGTAAAATGCAGTTTGTCTTCTTTTCATTATCATCAGATATGACCCATTTGGATGTTCGGAGGCTCCGTAGTTACCATGGAAACACTGTCATCTTCTACAACATTGATTCACCAGTAAAACCCATGGCGTTGGATCAATGATAGTGGATGGAGACGCTGGGTTTATGTTCAGTTAATGATAGATTTTGATGGAAATGTCCCTTTTTCTTCAGTTTTCTCCCTTTTTGACATAATAACCCTCAACTTTAATCTGAGCTTTTATGAACATTTTCATGATCCGTAAATGAAATATAGGAAAATACCTGATTTATACTGAAAAATGCAAAATGCAGAGGATAATATTATAATAAATGGTGATAAGGCACTTAAGAAATGTTAGATATCGTAAGAATTCCATTTGGGAACCGACACAAAAGTAGCACTGGGTCTTTATGGGTTAAAGGCCTTGCTTTTACAGTTTTATTATCCAGGTGTCTGTGGTAACAGTCCCACCAAAAAAAAAAAATCATCATCTCCAAATAGTAGTGACATATTTTCCATCACCATAGAGACCAGCGACCGGTTACTGAGTCCATGTCAGACCTGAACACACAAAGAGGCAGATCCATTCAATGTGCGTATTAATTGCTACCAAAGTGTATTGACTTTATAGTGAGTAATTATTGCATTTTTACCTCCACCAGGGAGGTTGTGCAGTGCAGTGGTATAGGCTTATTTCACCAAATGCAGTCACATAATGAGTCAAAAGTAAGAGGTGAGAGACTGTTTAGTCTCACCTTTTCCTCTTCATCACTGAGGAGGGAGGTGAAGGCCCATGTTCGCTCTTGCCCACTGTGAAGTCCTGATCCAGGACAGTGACAGGTGACGTGGTTTGGTGTTACCTGTCAAACTGTGACGCATGTGTTCTAAAGTGAACAGACATGTTCTCTGCAGCCAAATGTCGAACACCCCCAGAACACTGCGGTTTTGGAGTTCTTAATTGAATGGTCGTCCAGGGCTTTGATCGGAGAGTAAAGTTTTTTTATGACTATGCTGCATATACTGTATTATATAAACTGTATTTGATTTAAAAACAAAAAACATTCCCATATCTCCATCCCATATGATTCCACAGGGTTAAGCATGGGTCAGGGACAGCACTAGTACACCAGATACAACAAGTGGTGCCAGGCACCCCCCTGCACATATTGTTGCTTATTTTGCCATCGATCCAGCTGATGTCTTCACATCTATGCGTGTGGTGATGTCGGCATATCAGCTGCCTCTATATATGTGCCAAATTTGAAGTAAATTGAAACAAAATTGATGTTTTATAGACATTTAAAATATAGCCCACCATAAATAAATGGGAGGAAAAAAAAATATTTTAAAAATTCATTAAAATGTTTAACTTTGACTGACTATTCCCAAAATGTAACCACACCTATTCTGGGTCTCTGGCAATCTATAAACCGAATTTGGTATGAATTCAACCAATAGTTTTGCTGCTAGAGTTTTTACAAACAAGCAAAGAAACGAACCGAACCAAAAACAATACCCCTTGCCTCCCCTTCCGGGGGGAGGGTAATAAAGAGAAATGAAGGAAACACACATGTAAAGTTTTTCTTACTGTTTTCACTCACTTTACACTTATGTTTTTATATTAATGCAGCTTATACATAACTGTGCCAATAGAAGATTGTGATGTATTATTCTTTTGCTGCAAAATGTAGTTACATCCTATTTACACCATAAGAAACAACCCTTGAATATTAACTCCACCCTATTTTAAGGTGCCGCTGGAGGTGAAACAGACCCACTGTCATGCAGTATTTATTCTATTCTATTCTATTCTATTCTATTCTATTCTATTCTA
>JAPQRP010000002.1:11161229-11175449 GCA_037367295.1 Apogon hyalosoma
GAACATTTCTCCGAGTACGACATAATTGTTTATCAGCAGCAGCGGTTGGAGTGAAAACTGAAAATATGTCCAAACTTTGAGTTGATTACCTCAAATGTTCAGTTGTTGGTTGTATTAACAAACACAAGTGGCTGAACGGGACAGAGAAGCCCAGCCAACAACCTGGAGGGGGAGGGGCGTCAAGTAGCTCATGTGCATTTAAAGGGCCAGCGCTCCAAACCACCTTTCTGGTGTTGTTACTCAGAAATAAGGTTGAAGATGGACCTGTGGAGTTGAATTAATGAAGAATTCCGACCCAAGCAGAGCATTTACAGTTTATGTAGAGCACAGGGAAATGTTTGAAAATGCATAATTCCATTTTAAAAAGCAAAATATCACTCATTTAAATAATTTGATTCTGTCTATACACATGCCTTTTTTTTTAATAATTATTATTTAATGTTTATTTGAACTCTTATACAAATCTAAAATGAATATAGGTCCTAAACTAGTGGAGTAACCTTGGTTTTCTAGTTTTTCATTGGAGCTCAGTGTGAGTTGGAGTGATGTAGGTGGCCTTGAAGGTAAAGTACAGGCTTTGATGCTTAAATTTCTTGGAAATGGTGTGACATGGGCCCACTCCCCCACACAAAGCTTTTATCCCTGTGAATGCTTCAGATTTTGCAGTCACTTTGCTCTAAAGAGTGATTATTGGGCTCCATTAAAAGAGGAGCCATGGACATGCTTGCTGGCTTTCAGCAGATACTGAGAGCTAAATGAACTGAGACACATCATTGATGTGATAACCAGCTGTAATGTTTATTGAGAATGTAGCTTCTGCCCGTTTTGAATCAAAGCTTAATTTAGAGCCAATAGAACATTGACTGGTTAGTCAGACAGAACATCTATCTGATAATTTACTACTACACCCCCCCCCCCGTACTTCTTCATAATCTTACAGATATGACTGAGCAAAGAATGGGAATTGGAAAAGACCTGAACATGATGGAGTATGTAGTTTTGTTTAGAAAACATTAACCCTCAAAGACCTTGAATTATTTTGTGGCAACTTTGAAATGAATTTTTCTCTACATTTAAGTTTGCTAAGCAATTTATCACCATTTATGATAATATTATCCTTTGTATTTTTCAGTGAAAATCAGGTATTTTTACCTATATTTAATTTAGATGTTCACAAAGACTCAGGGTAAATCCAAATGTTATTATATCAAAACAGAGAAAAGTGACTTTTGTTGTAAAATATATCACCATCAGAACATAAAAACATGTACACTTAGCCCTCCCAATTGTGGGCCCTGGCATAAATTTCAATGTCCATCTGTTGGAGAACATGCACACGGGGGGTGGGGTGCGGTCTATACATAACTGCACTTATGCTAGTGTGAAACTGAAACTGAAACTTAACATGCTTTCAACGTCTGATTCCCGACTTCTATGCCTCTCTTACGCAGCAGATCTTACACGAAATTTTCACACCTTCTAGCCTGTATTCACTGGACCCCCGCCTCTGCTATATGGGGCCCCCACAAATGCTGCCCCCCCCCCTTCTCAGCGCCATGAAAAACGCAAGGTCCAAACATGAGGTGTCATTTCCAGAAAATGATTTGCTCAGGTGCCTATTTTGTAATATGTTGCTCATGAGATGAGTAACACAGTTAACAGCTGTATTTTTTTCATTCCCGATGTGCAAAACATCGGCGTTTGGACTAATCCTTTAATGTCTGCGTGATCAGATCCCTCAGGACAGGATCATCAGACTTAGTTCCATGCATTGTCGCTGCACTGCTTGTTTGGACCACAGGTGGACACAGCCCATATTGAATGATGACACTACATTTCTGAGTCCCTGTATTCAGTGACTGAAGAAACCTGTTCAGCTGATCACAATTTGTCCAAAATTCGTTCTCTAATGACCAATGCTTCCCTCTGTAATATGAAGGTAAACCCAAACCAATTAATTTAAAATATCTACAAATATACATATGACCCGTGTGTTTTTAATGGTGCTAAGTGTAAGTATACAGTCACTGTCATTTGTCAAAGTACATGGGTTTAAACTAGTGAATCAATGTTTCAGACGTTCACTACGAAGCCTCTGAACGTCCACATGGTCAAGTCTGATGATGCACAAAAGCTGAGAAACTGCATTTTACCTCAATCATTTACATGTACATTTTACATTTAGTGGTTCAAAAGTTATTACACGTTTAAATCAGAAGATGCTTTTGTTTTCTGGCAACTGTTTAAGTCTTTTAGGGTTAAAGAACAATTATTATAGTTATTTTATCAAAATAGAAAAAAAACTATACTTTGTTTTACTGTGAGTTCTGAGATATGCATCTGCTTCTTGTTTACTATGATTTATTTTCCCTGCCAACAATTAACTTCATTCACTTTGTCAGATGCATGAATGCGCCAAAATACTGCAGCCCCGAGAATATTTTTCTTAAAGAAAAATCCTTGCGTAAATTTAAAAACGGCTATTATTTATTTGTAAGGAATTCTCTGAAACACCACTGTTGATCAAAAACAAGCACTCATCACCTTCTTGGTCTTGGAGAGCTGTTTTGCTTTAAATACGCACAAACTCTCGACTCTACTTCTTTCCAGGGACACAAAAAGCAGTTTTAAAAGCTATGGCCTTGAAACTTTAGTCAGATATTCTTTCTTTGATCAACAGACAGATACACGCAATGCATGGAGAAAAAAAGAAGGTTTGATTTGCCATTTTCAAAGGGCACCCTTGACCAAAAGGGCAGAGACAATTTGCTCCCCTGCCCCTCCTTGTGAATATGCCTAACAAGTCAAGCAAGCCAGGATGAGGGAGCTTTTCTGAGAGAATGAGATCAGAAAATGCTCCAATTATAAAGGCTGCTTTAGGGCATGACTGCGTCAGTCATGGGTTTATACTTATAACTGCTGATAGGAGCGCGGTTTAATGTGCACTGTTCTATTAGGGCTTATTCACACCAAAATGTAGATGAATGAATTTATCTTTTGTATTTGCATTCATTTTCAGTCAATAACACAGAACGCTGCTGCTTTAAACAACTGGGGTTAAAACATACAAATGATCCTGGCAGAGCTTTGTGTGATATGTGCATAAAACTCACAGCATTTGTAGAGTATACTGTCTGAGCTACTTTATGATTAAAAATGAGATTGTGAAATGCAGCTGGGAGAACATTTATACAAGAAGATAAAAACTCATTATAGACCCAATCTATAATTACATTCAGGCGCCTCTGTGTTAACAAACTGTCACCTCACAACAGCATTTGCTTATTAAGTGATTTATCAGATTGATGAAACTATTTTTTTCTGAAATGTCAGAATTGTGCATTTAATATGATGTGAGAACTGTGTAAACGTATAAAAAGTTTACTTCTCAGCTCTAGGTGTTAATAAATACTATCATCTTTGTCACTGCTTCAAAACAGACCTGGCAGTTTCAGTGACTTAAAACAAATATTATTCACGATCTTGTTTATTTTATTTCTGTAAAGGACATAAACAAGTCCAATACAGCTGCCGCTCATTTCTCTGTACGCATCAAAGTTAAACTACAGAGAAGACGATGCATGTGTGCAATAAAAGCCTTTGAATTATGATATGAAAAAAAGTCCAAAAGGGTCACCTGCAATCCACTGATATTTCATTATCAGTCTATTCTAGAAAAGCTTTGTGCTTTTCATTGTGTGAAGAATTTGTCGTTCTGACACTGCATCAAGTCAGCCAGTATTTCCATATGTCTCAAGGATAAAAAAGGAGAGGTGAGCTTAAAGCAACCCTCAAGGATCACCTGAAAAGAGGTTCTCCATCTGGATGTTAATTATTATGGACTAGCTTGTGTCATTCAAAGTCCAAGGGAGAAGTGAAGTGGTACAGTTCAGCTTCGAACAGAAGAAAAAGCATCGCCAAGAGGTTTGAGAATCTGCCCACAGTATATATTCACAGCGTTTAAAGGGCATATTCAAATGTGATTTCAGGGCACACACAACAACATGGCTTGTTGGCGTTTCACTCACTAAGCATCAGCTTCTCCCATGCTGTGTGTAAAATGTAAAAACATGCAAAAATATGTAAATAATATGAAAATACAGCAAAAATATCTGTGTATTTTAGGGTATGCTTACATTCTTTGAACTAAAAATACTATAGACACATTGAAATAAGTTTAATGACAAGTCAGCGCTGAAAAGCATAACCAAGGTGACTCCTGTACAGATGGGATTTCTTAGTGGATCAGCAGGAAACCGACCTCAGACCAGTAACTGGATCATGGTTCTGAAGCCCACCACAGGTTGCTTAGTGCAATGATTCAAATACCTCAGGTATTGGCAGATTTTAGTTGTTATGCACTGAATATTTCCCATCCTCACAGAAGCCACAAAGTGCTTTTTTGTTTCCTTTCTTTGCCTTTTGGCAGCGCTGGTCAAAGGCTGCAGCCTGCAATGAGCCCAGGACTGCTTTTACCCACGCTGCCTTTCTAAAGATTTGACCCAAAGCAACACACCACAGCTACCAGAGGGAAGGGTAAACAGAGAGAAATGGACAAATCAAAGAGAAATCTCGCCTCACACATGGTTTGTTTATTTTTTTCAGCCTGCTTTTGCATATATTTACCTACTAAACACTGGGGTAACACTGGCCACTATGACAGTTTATGCTATGAAACAAAGTTATTATCGATAACGAAATGACAAAAATTAGAATTTTAATTTTTTTTCGTTAGCTGAAATAAATAAAAACTATAATTAAAAGAAAAAAGACAACTAATACTGTGTACTTACAATACTAACTAAAACGTATAAAAATTATGGATTAAATTCCCTTCGTATGAAATTGATTTATTTTGCTTGACCAGTTTTAGCTGGCAGCACCATATGGCGCTTTACACTCCGTCACTTGTCGTTCAGGCTACGTTCAGACTGCAGGCAAATGTGGCCCAAATCTGATTTTTTTGCCCATATGTGACCTGTATCCAATCTGTTAACGACAGTTTAAACAACACAAATCCGATTTTTTCAAATCCAACCCCGGCCACTTTCATATGTGGTCCTAAATCTGATACATATCTGATATTTTGCAATGCGACTTCAGTCTGAACAGCCAGGTCGCATTTATCTGACCTGTATGTCATTGAAATGCGACAAATGTCACAATTCTGCATCCCAGGAGGAGGAGTGTCGGGAAAAACATATTTACTTCCATAAACACAGTGCACACATGTGTTGTCACGTATTACGTCATGACCTGTTTTGCACATGCGGGTCACTTCAGGGTCGCATTCAGTTCATACTCAAAACTGATAGAAGTCACATTTAATGTGTAACATGAACGAGCACACAAAAAAATCAGATTTCACCAAAAAATCCAAATTGTTCATTAAGACCTGCTGTCTGAACGTAGCCTTAGTCGGCTTCTCATCCCCACTCTACCCAGCAACATGGAGACTAAAGTTGGGAGAAAGTAGCAGAGTCCTGTATGGGATTTCTGTGAATACAATGGCAAGGAAGATAAAAGATATGATAAAAGTAATACTATAACTAAACTAAAACTACGCATTTAGAAAAAGAAAAAAAGAAAACTAATAAAATAAAAAAAAACTAGCAAACCTGCTCTAAAAACTAATGAAAACTGAATTAGAGAAAAAAAAAAGTCAAAACTAAATCAAACTAAAGTGTAATGAAAAATCCCAAACTATTATAACCTTACCATGAAACAGTATAAATGTTTTCAATAGTACCGTTTCCTCCAAAGGTACTATCCTTAAGGGTTTCTGCCATAGAGTCAGGGCAGGATACTCAGTAAATCAATGCTATATTTTCACATGCAATCCTCATGTGATCTCATGATTTCATGAGTCCAGCTGCCTGGCGAGGTAACGTGATTTGGAAGTGCTTAGCATGATCACAGGCTACACCACAGAAGAAGAAAGAAAGTGTTACTTCATCCTCTGAAAATATAGAGGGTGAGTGTGGAATTGTCAGGCATCGTATTTACATTTTGACAACGTTTTATCAGCTTTTTGAGGCTGAAGATAAACAAGTCATGTCTTTTTTTTTTTTTCTCTTAACATGCACTAAGAGCCACGTTTATATGATTTTTTTTTTTTTTGTCAGGGTGGTAGTTATTTGCATGTGTTAACCTGAAAACATTTAACACTTGAAATTGTTGTTAGCCTCCATTTTGTTGTTGTGCAATTCTGAGGTTCTGAGTCTTATATTTTGAGCTCGGTGTTGTCTTTTTTGCAGCATTTATTTCTGTTTGGAAAAAAAAGGAGGAAAAGAATTGAACGTGACAAAATATGACTTATTGTTTAAAACAGTTAATACTTTTTTCAGTGAAAATCAGGTATTTTCCTATATTTAATGTACTGACCTTGTAGATGTTCATTAAAAACTCAAACTAAATTCAAAGATTATTAGGAAAAATGAAAGAAAAAGTGACTTTTTGTAGCAAATCTTGTCAAAACAGGTGTGTGCAACCGCTGGCATGTGTTGGGTGCTTGTGCTTGGGTCTGAATTCATCTCTCCACAGGTCCATCTTCAACCCTATTTCTGAGTAATGACACCAGAAAGGTGTCGTACTCAGAGAAATGTTTGTCTGAAGTCTTGACCTTATATGTGCAAATGTCATGACGTAACTAGTTGTAAATATAACAACTTAAGAAGGAACTAAAACAGGTTGTAGAAATCCACTCAATTTTTGCCGGAATGAATATAAAGATAGCTTTATAGCACCTAGAGGGTTCAAATTCAAAGTTTTTGAACTGTTAGGGTCCAAATACACAAATAAATGAACCAAAGACTAATAAAAGTGGGTTTAGCAAAATATGAGCCCTTTAAAATCCTGAACATCTTTTTTTTAAATTTATTTAACATCAAAAAAGAAACTACACATAGACATTTAACAAAGTCGTACCATGTTTGTAGTTGTGTGAAGTCACATAGTTTTTGCTTAAACAGTGTTTTCTTAAATAGTTAACATCTAACTAACATCAAAGCTTCTCCTCCTGTTTGACATTCCTACCTGCGAAAGCTCTCCGGCATCTATTTGACCGCTGTTATCTGCATCAAAGCGCTTGAACATCATATCGACCAGCTGCTTCTTGGCGGCCATGTTGTCCCTGTGGTTCCCGCGGACTGCAGACCCCATGTATCTTTTGTCATGCAGATCCAGAGTCTTGGTTTTCAGACGACGGTAATCACTCAATCTGCAATTATCATCTGGAGAAGAAAGGAAACGAGAGACGCAGAAGCAGAAGGTGAGAGACAGACTCAGAAAAACCTGCTTCTACTTGTGTGAGAGATGAGCAAAAATCCTACTTAAATGCGACTGAAAAAAAGGGACGCCTAAAAACACATGTTTTTTTTAAATACATAATGACTCCCAGGTGTTGAAATGTGCATGATTAAAAAAAAACACTACATTTAGGATTTCAGAACCAGGATGCAGCGTTTAAAATCTCAGCCAATTAGTACCTGTTCAAAAACCCCGATTCCCCTAAAGACTTATATTATTTAACAATGAGATGCTGTTTATGTTCAACAAAACCCAAATCTGGGCATGTCTGTGATTGTCTGCATCACAATAACAAACGCAATAACAAAATAAGGATTATGTTCCTGAGGGGAGCACACTGTGACAGTTGTGCAGCTTTTCACTGCCGCAAACTAAGAAAGCAGCAGCTTTGTCAACAAAAGAAAGTGACGAACAAATCCATCACACAGGTGTCAAAAGCTAACCCTGACAGCAACAGAAAACATGAGGCTCCAGATCAAAGAAGTCAACTACATGAAAGGTTCGGCAGAGTGGAGTCGAGGCAAAGAGAAAATAATGACTAGAACTAGCGGTTGACACATGTCATATCAACTTCCCATTGTTAGATCTAGAAGTGTTTCTCCTCTAATAACAGTCATATTAGCTGATGTCAACCAGCCCACGAGAAAAAAAAAAAAACAACAAAAAAACGTAGTTGTTTGGAAAGACGCTTTTCAATTCCCAGGGGAGGTAGGTGACATCTCTGCTATGTTGTATGAAGTAATCACCTACCTAAGAGGGAAAAACACATGTTTAAAAGCTGCCGCGTAGTCTTCAGAAAGACAAATGAACTTTGCTGGGATGATCAGACGACAATGAGCTAGTGAGTGCTGTAATGAGATCTCCACTCAGTAGATCTGGGTTCTCACTGAGCGCTGATGACTAGTTTAGTGAAATCAGCGCAACTCTACAAACCAACGACATGTCATTACTGAATGCGTGGGTTTGCGTTTTTATCTTCCAAATTCCTTCCGGCGGACGTTCTGTGAAACATCTTGAATAATCAGTGGACATTTAAATGAGATGTGAGATGTATGACAATTTTGATATAAGAGGCTCAGAGAAGTTCTATCAACACTCTGTAGAAGTAAAATCAGCATGAAAGCCAAGAAGTCATTTTCATCTTCAGTCTGTTTGACCTCAAATGAACCGAAGATATTGAAAGGCACTGAAAATTTTATCATTGTTTCTGAGAAAGAAGTGGCTCCTTTTTAGTTTAGAAACTTTAAAGAAGACAGCTGTGAAGATTTTCTATTTCATAGAGATGAAAAATACTCTAAATTATATCAACTGCAAATGATACTGGACATTTCAACCGTAACACTTCTGTTTGGTACAACTGGCAGCTTTAGATAGAGTCCAAAAAGTACAAAAAGAATTCAGTATGTGATGCAAAGTTCTTTACTTATAAGGGATCAACAGGACTCTCAACCCAATTACTAAAACACTTGTTTTTTGCTCTAATTGTATCCTAAATAGATGTTTCTGGGCTGTAGAAGTGAACCCGATGAGGCAAAATTGAAAAAATCTTTTGCTAATCTTCACTTTTGAAGATCCATCATGTCTGTCTACTTTTATATGGTCTATCATTAGATTTGATTGATTTGATTAAACTTTATTGTCATTGCACATTACAAATACAAAGCACAAAATCCAGTTTGCATCTAACCAGAAGTGTTAAAGCAGTCATTTAACCTCAAAAAAAAAAAGAAAAGAAAACAAGTGGGACCAGGCACAACAAACCCCGCCCCTCGCACATATTGTAGCTTATTTTGGCATCAGTCCAGGCTGATGTCATCATGCCTATGTGTGTGCTGATGTCAGCATAGACATAGACAAATGTTGGCCATTATAAATAAATGGGGGGGAATTTTTTTTTTTTAAATCCTAAAAAAAATTGAATTTTGACTTTTTCCAAAATGTAACCACATGTATTCTGGGTCACTGGTAATCTATAAACGCAGTTTGGTATGAATTCAACCAACAGTTTTGCTGCTAGAGTGTTAACAAACAAACAAAGTAACAAACCAAACCAAAAACAATACCCCTTGCCTCCCCTTTGGGGGGCGGGGTATTAATGAAACTTTAGTTCCAGTGTGAAAATGAGGTTTCAATATCAGCAACAGAACTTGACACATTTTAATGTATTTTCTCCGTGGTCAAGTCGACCTTTCATTTCTCTTTGATCTTATGTTTTTCATGCTGTTTTCGTCTTAACATGTCATGTATGATATTTACCAGTGGATTCTCTTGTGTGTTTTTTTCAGGTTGAATTCAGTATGGGTGTTGGGAAATGCAGGCGATAGTTAAAAAAAAAAAAAAAAAAAAAAACACAAAATAAAACAAAACACCCCGTCAAGAAAAATATCCATATTAGAGTAGACAGAGCAATAGTCAGGGAGCTTTGAAACAACGCCTCAGTTTGTTTAACAGTTACATCTGACAGGAAGAGACAAACAGACTTCTGCCAGACATAAGTAAGAGTTGCATGTTTAGTGTGAAATCTTCTCTGCTTACCAGGGAACAAACATCCTATCTAACAGCACGAATACATAAAGAAAACAAACACGGGAATCTACTCATTTAAAAAAAAAAAAAAAAAAGGTTTGGCTGTTGCAACACAGAGCGGTTAGTTAATTTCTGGGAAAGGAACCAACAAATGTAACGTTTGCCCTGGAATCTGCATAAGCCGCTGTAGTGGGTGCTGCTCAGGCTGCAGCATGTTGCATATCATGGGACAGGGTCTGTTTTGACAAGTGTCGGTGCCAGAGAAGCTGCCGTGGTCACAAATGGCAGTATGAATAAAAGATAAATAGCTGCTGGCGTACCCGGGGGATATGAAGGTCAGCACCGTCAAAGGAGCACATGCACCCCCCCCCAACACACACATTGTCTATAGGTACACAAACACACACAACCTCTTACGTACCGTACCCCCCCCAATCCAAACAGTGCAGGTCTACACAGGGGAGTGTCAACATTAATTAGAAAATGGCTACCATTATCCCATCTAAATTAACCAAGTCAATTTCTGGTCCGCTAGGGAACCAATAACAACTCAACAGGAGTCGAGTGTATTTTTAGAGTCTAGTGTAGATTTGAGTCTTATAACACCCAACCCTGGACTTGTTAGACTGACACGCCCTTAAATTTCTTTCAAGCTGTGATAGTAACAAGACATATTTTAACGCCATCTGTGCCTTGATTATATGTGATTTATGGGGTAATAATAGGGTTTTATAAACAGAGCTTTCATTATTGACTGTATATTGCAGCTCTTGTATTATGCAGTGTTTCACAGATCCACTCTAAAGCATTTCATCTGATTCTATGTGAATGTCGTTTTTTTCTATGTAGTTCCAGCCACGTAACATTAAACAGAAGTGGCAGTTTTCCACTTTAAGCGTGTGACTGGAGAATGTGTTTTCCATGTCACAGGAGCCCGTCTCCTCTTATAGCAAATGGACATAGCATAGATTATGGAAATGCATGTGAAAGAGCAAACAAACTATTAAATATTTACATGTTAAGTGTTCAGCCTCCTTTGGGTTTCTTACATATTACAGCTACAGAGTAACTTCATCGATCCCCAGCGGACAATGTGTTTTTTTTCCATCAGCTCACAAAAACATAGAAAGTAGAGCTGCAATGAATACTCGAGTAATTCAAGTGCAAAAATCCTCTAATTTTTTTTTTTTTGGCTTGAGTATTTGTTTAATTATTAATGTCATTTAAGCGGTCATTTGCGTTTCACCCCAGGGACGCGCGCAACTCAGAGTCAAAAAGTTGTTGCTATGGAACAGAGCGAGGAGACCGTCCGCAAAAAGCAAGCGATGTCCAAAGTTTGGGATCGCTTCAAACTTTAAAAAAACGAGGCCAGCACAAGGTAAATGCTCATCCTCCACTCAACAGCAGCCTGTCATTAGCCAATTTAACGTGATTGCTAACTGAGAAACACAGAAGCATTGGTTAGAACATAGATGATGCATTTGTTGTAGTTTATAATAATGAGTCTTGATGACGGCTTGATGATGAAATCCGATTACTCAATTAATTGCTGAAAAAGACTCAATAGCTGTAGCACTAATGGAAAGAAAACCAAATTAAAAAATATAAATAAATAAAACAACCCAGAACTAATGAAACAGCAATCACTACACAGGGAATACAGTTTCCTCTTAGAGCCAGTCCAAATATCAAGAATAATGACCACAGTATGGCAGATAAAAGTATCCCCATGGGCTTTTAATCCAATTAACACTCCTCAATGAGAAATAACTCTGTTGTAGCAGAACCATCAGCATTGAAACTCCCAGTAGTTAACCCTTTATAGGGCATTAATAGAAATACTCTGAAATCCAACATTTCAACCTTGGTGTGTTATTGAAGGACATAAAAATACTTTATTACTGTTGTTTTATTGTCATGCAGAAAATCAAGGTCTGTGAAATTACCATATTTGATTCCTTGCCCATCCAAAAAATCCAATACGTATATATAAAAAAAATACAAGAAAAACACATGTCTATGCATGTAGAGATGTCAGCATATTTATTACCTCTATATATGTGCCAAGTTGGAAGTAAATTGAAACAAAATGGGTTATTTTTTTGGGTTTTTTTAATAGACATTTGAAAGTTTGTCCATTTATTAGTAAATGAGAGAAGAAAAAAACATTAAAAAAAATCATAAAAATTTGAACTTTGACCTACTTTTCCCAAAATGTAACCTCATCTATTCTGGGTCTCTGACAATCTATAAACCCAGTTTGGTATGAATTCAACCAATAGTTTTGCTGCTAGAGTGTTAATTATCAAACAAACAAACCGAACCAAAAATAATACCCCTCGCCTCTTCTTCGGGGGGGGGGGTAAGAAAGAAGTAAATATAAAAAATACAAGAATTACACATATAAGGTGAAAGCAACATGTATTTTAGAACATCAGAACATGACTTTTAGAACACTAGACCAACATCAGTGCTGATCCAGACCCCTGTCCACGTCCACATGATCCCTTTCAACATCATTCCTTACATTAGTACCATTACGTCATGGTACCGAACAAAGCAGGTCCACTCACTGTTCCTGCAGAGGTGGACCTTACAGACCCTGGAGACCACATGAACTGAAGTAACCGTTGCTGTCACTGTCTTGTAATGTGTGCGGAAATGACCAAAAATAGTCACTTGCCCGATAAAGGGTTAAAGCACATGATATTTTCCCAGGCTGATCCATCTGAACTGTGCGCTGTGGAGTCAAACTATTTCATCCACTCAGCTGAGCTTTTAGTCTCCATTTTGTGACATTTTAAAAAAAAATGTCTATGTAAAATAGTATTTGCAGAGTGGTGGTTAATCTGACACGGAGGCTTTTAGTCAGAACGCAGAGGCATTTCCGTGGTAGGTGGCGTTCAGGTTTGGTGTTGGCGTGTGAAGGTCATGTTCTTGTCACAGTTTGTTTTAGTGTTTTGCTTTGGCTGTTCAGTGACCTTGTGTGTGACAAATGCCTCTGGTCACATGGCTCCATATGTGGCAACTGGAGCCATGTGTTGCCACGTTCCACAGTGAAAACCGTTGCCTCTTATTAATTGCCTTGAACTGTTCATATTACGTAGAGGTCGTGTTCGCACTTGGATGGAAATACTGGACGTCTGGTGCATTACAACAGTTGGGGTCAAATCATTTGTGATTAAAGTGTTTGCCAGTAGAAAATACTGCTGCAGCATATGGCTCGTCTCCAGGAAGTGAGGAGCTTTGTTATTACTGTACACACAGAAAAGCAGCGTCTCACTTACTCTGAACACAAACACATGCTAAAGTGCCCAAGGTTAGTTTCCGGTATGAATACACTTAACAGGTTCTAAATAAGCGGCAGAAAAGCAATCGTAGCTTTAATGGATGTTGTTACATGTCTATATGCCACCGGTATAAACAAGTGGAAGCAGTGATGGAAGAAACTCCGATCTTTCACTTAAAGCCACAGGAGCAAAAATCAGAGGAAAAAACAAAAACGAGAATATGGAAATGCACACCTTCCTCTTGCTGCTCTCCTCTCAGTCCAAATCAAAAGACTAAGGCCCAGTCCCGGTTCACCCCTTGGTAGAGCTGCACAATATATCATTTGAGCGTCGTCAGCTGTTATATCCTCCTGAGTACTTTTTCATATCGCAGTATATATCGCAGAGTTAAAAAGAATCGCAACGTCAGTTTTTTCCAATATCGTGCAGCCCTCCCCCTCCATTTTGTGCATTCACGTGAAGGGGTAGGGGTGTCATGATTCTCGATGATTGGGAGGGGAAGGGCTCAGGGGGAGGGCTGTTTGGTCCTCGAGACAGAGATTTTTCAGGGAAAGGAAGGGGTGGGACAAATCTCCCGTAATTTTCTTCCAGTCATCGGCAAAATGGAGGTAAACGCATCCAAAAAGCGCAGCGGCGTGATGAAAGAAACACACAAATGTTCGTATTTTCTTCGTAAACAACTTAATCATTTGATCGACTGTTTAATGCCGTTTCAATGTGTTATAGATCGCATTTCCGCGGTTTATAGTTGACAGCCTCAAAAAGATGACCAAAGCCCATGCAACAGAGGCGTTACAGCAGCTGACGACATGGGGAATACTTCCAGAAACAAAGTCGTCGTAACTGTTTATAGCAGCATCGACGACTGCTGATGACGTAACAGGTGTGGAAGGGGTGACCCATTTCATAAGGGAGTTTTCAACCACTACCCTTTGAAACAGAGTTGCCGAGTACAAGGGCCAAGGGGGAGGGGTAAGGGGTGAATTGGGGAGGTGCTTATATAGAAAGACAGATAACCTCACTGGAAAAAATCAAAATCTTACCAAGTGTATTTTTCTCATTTCTAGTCCAAATATCTCATCACACTTAAAATAAG
>JAPQRP010000002.1:11232168-11246442 GCA_037367295.1 Apogon hyalosoma
TAACTGAAAAACACAAAATTTAATCTTTATGACACTTAAATACAATTTGCATAATAATTTGGAACGCAGTGTACAGGCTTTGTAAGAAAAGTAAGAAGAAAGAAAGAAAATCAGTGCTGCATTGTTAAAGTAAAGTTATAGCTAAAGGTGTGATAATAAGATGTATACAGGCTATATGTGCAGGTTTGTCTTGTTCTTCTATGAAAAGGTCATTGTGTTTAAACGTCTTATATTATTACCCTTTGGAAAATGAAGACATTAGATTAGTATGAAAACCTGAACTTCTGCTATTGAATGGTATGCTTCTTCCAATGAAATTACAGTTTACACCCACGTTTATATATGAAATGAAGACTTTGAAAGGCTGTGTGCAAATCTTTTATATGTTTTTGACACTAGAAAAATAACATTACTGACATGTATTGAAAAATGCCTCATCATTTCACTCTGAATAGACGAGGGAGCGCACATGTCATTTTAATCATTTTCTTTAACTAAAGGTATTACATTAATAAGCAACTTCATGTCATTTTTATTTTGTGAGTTAATGAAATGAAGGTGAGGAGTTGAAAAATGTTGATGTCTAACGTGATTTTCACTTTCTTGTAATGCAAAGTACGGTATAGAAACTCCTATCAAAGTTCACGAAATTCATTTTTTAATGTCTTTTCGGAATAAATTATAAATAAAAAGAAACATACAAACACAAAGTACAAAAAGAGAGAAAAAAACCCAAAAAGTGTAATTGGTTATGATTTTTACTGTAACTGATGGATTCAGGTGCTCCCCAGTCAATAACAAATAACCCTTTTCCTCTAGAGAATGAAATAAATCAAATAAAGAAATGTCCGAACGCGGCAGAACAGATTCATAATTTACTTAGATTAACCAATAAAGTCAGCAGTTCCAATTCCAGCTTCATAGACTGGACACGCTAACTTTAATTTTCCCAGGGTGAACAAAGATCATTAACCCCTCAGTTTTCACAGACATTACATTCCTGACAAAATCCAACTACACTGATGACTATTATTAAGTCTAAACTCCCAGCATGCACCAGTGAAGTAGCCACCACAAAGGGAATGTAGATGGTGCGTTCAGGTGTCACTAGACTGAGCAAAGAAGTCACAGATTGTGGATGCAGGAAAGTCATTTAAAAGGCTTTATGAGGCTAAACACGTCACACATACGTACTAATATCTGCACACCTTCAAGGCTAACGTTAGCATACAGTACTGATCGGTTCAGGTGGATGCCATGGGCTGCAGTTTTCGTTTTGAGAGTGTAAGTGTGCAGACATCATAGACCTCTGACAGTTAATGCATGGTTCACAAAGTGAACCGAACACAAAATACACCAACTGGATCAGTGTTGTATAGTAACAAAGTAATAATTAGGGCTGTCAGAATTAATGCATTAACACAGATTAATCCATCATCATCATCATCATCATCAATACTAGATACTTAAAGTCTTTAACCCATAAAGACCCAAACAGCCGCTGGCAACCAAAAATGTCTACTGATGTAAACTGTTTAGGCATTAATTCTGTCAATACATGTAAAGAGTTGGTGTAAAAAAGTCATCTCATGGTCATCAGATATGACCCATTTGGACGTTCAGAGGCTCTTAGTGAACATGAAACACCGTCATCTTCTACAACATTGATTCACCAGTAAAACCCATGGAGTTGGATCAATGACAGTGGATGGACACACTTGGTTTTATCTTCAGTTATTGATAGATTTTACCAAAAGGAAAAACAAAAGTCACTCTTTCTTCAGTTTTCACTGTTTGTAATACAATAACCCTTCACTTTAATCTGAGCTTTCATGAACGTCTACATGACCCATAAATTAAATATAGGAAAATACATGATTTACATTGGAAGCAATGCAAAATATAGAGGGTAATATAAGAATAAATGATGATAAAACACCTAGAAAAGTTTAATACAGAGAAAAATTCATTTGGGAAGTGACACAAAAGTAGCACTGGGTCTTTATGGGTTAACTTGAGTAGCATCTCAGTTTGTGACTTCAGCTTCTACCAAAGTCATTTTTGGTAGATTACCTGTACTTCTACTTCAGTGTTACCTTCCAGTACTTTATACAACACTGAACTGAATGTACACATACTGAAATAGTTCAATAGCAAATCATGTACAAATGTAAAATGTGTGATTCCAATACTCGACCAGTAGTCAAACTAAGGTATCAATACTGGGATTTTTAAATACTCAGTCCTAATAAAATATATTTATGAGTATATTTTTGACATAAGTATATTTTCCTAATATTGACACGCTGGATTCCAGTGATTCAATTCAAATGGAAAATGTGTTATTTTAACTCTACTCCTCTTGCCTACCTCCTCTTACTGAGGCATATGGCATTGAATCATTTTGAAGTGCTATCATTTCACACTGTACCGTTGTGTCCTCATTATATAAATTGTTGAGTTATGGCCACAACCAAAGCTTTGTGAGGTCACTATGTCCAACACAACCTAATCTTAATCACATCAGCCTTGAGTTGCACAAATGCTTGATCAAGCACCTGAACGCATCACGTCTCCATCCACAACCATCACAGATGCAGAAGATTTATATTTTTGCACTTTTTTTTTCTCCGATCACATAAAAAGAAAATTTTCAGTGAAAGCTCTCACGCAGCTGCCACAGCGCACATACTACTACTCAAACTGACACAAAAGATCCTGCAGCAGCAAAGAAAACATGGTGGCAGTGTCTTCTATTTGATGTATTGCGTTCATCAAAAAAACATAAATCTCAACAGCCTGCATATTAAGTGATGAAGGATATGTTATATGACGATGAAAGGGTTACGCAGACAAGACTGATAAAAATCAGATAGGATGCAAACTTTCATCTGTAGCGTTCATGCAGTCATGTGCCTAATTCTAAAAACAGTCACGTCAAAAGGAAATAAGTATTGAGCCTTTAGAATGGGATCCACTCACATCACACACATTCTATGTTGCACGGTTGACCAATAAATATTGACTATAGAGTGGTGTTCCATTGCTTTGAGCTGCAGGCTCCTGATGTGCAAACCCACAAAAGCTACCGTCAGTGTTACTGAACGGCCAAGGCAGAGGGGTGTATTAATGCATAATTGAAAAGGAGCTTCGTTTCTAGATTAAAACATGAGTATCAGCCCAGTATACCGCGCTTGACATTTACATCATAACACGAATACGACTTGAACTGCCTGGTCGTAATTTGATTTTAAATGTTTTATTTTTGTCTTCCCGAATGTTTGTGGCATATATCACCTGTCATTATTTGTTTACCGGTACATTCTAAAGACTAATCAGCTGAAAAATCAGGAGTCTGTGCAACTATATCTGTTTATTCTATTAACTTCAGTGGCTTTGACGGTCATTTATCGTGGATATGAGGCTCGATTTTACTGTAACATAAACAGTTGTCACAGAACTATCTGGAAATTGCTTATATGATTATATTACGTGATTTTTTTCTTGGGTCAGAAACAGTATTTATCACATATCCATGTAGGGATTATCCAACACGGGCAGAAAAAAGGGCATTCTGTCAACATAACTGACATTAAATAGGTGGAAAATACTTATAATGTGCCATTGTTACATACAGGGTTCCTACAGGTTTCTACAAGTTAAATTTAAGACGTTTTAAGATGTTTTTAAGACTACTTAGAACAGAATTTAATGCCCATTTCACAGCCATACTGGCAAAAATTTGTGACTCCTAGAATTTAGGAAAATGTATTTACTCAAATGCCTTGATTCCCACCGTTCTGAGTCATTTCTCACTGGGAGCAAAGTTTTTGATTATTGGTTCCTAATTTCATTATAAATTGTCTTGTTGAAACTGAGTCAACTAGCGTTACTTTCTTTGCAGCTTGGACATTTAAAGGGCTCATATTTTACTAAACCCACTTTTATTAGTCTTCAGTTCATTTATTTGTGTATTTGGACCCTAATAGTTCATACAGTTTGAATTTGAACCCTCCATGTGCTGCAAAGCTGTCTTTAGAGTCATGTTCATCGAATGGATTTCTACAGCCAATTTTAATTCCTTCTTAATTTTTTTACATTTATAACTAGCTACGTCACAACATTTGCACATATACGGACAAGACTTCCGACGAACATTTCTCTGAGTGCAGGTGTCATTAGTCAGAAATAGGGTTGAAGATGGACCTGTGGAGTTGAATTTGTGAAGAACTGAGACCCAGGCAGAGCATTTACAGTTTATGTAGACCACAGGGAAATGTTTTAAAATGCATAATTCCATTTAAAAAAGCCAAATATCACTCCTTTATCAGACACATTTAAACACAATACAACAAACATATTTATGACAACATAACTTAAGACCTACCATATCAAATTTAATACCTTTTAAAGACTTTTTTAGGGTATTAAATGCAGATTTGTAAATTCAAGACTTTAAAGGCTTTTTAAGACCCCACGGGGCCCCTGTATATAACATTTAATCACATTAAAACATTTTCATATAAAAAAAAATGATAGAAATGTTTGACATCACTGAACGTAAATCCAACTAATTGTTTTGCTGCATACGACATGCAAAGACCATAAGGCATGAGAGGAAAAAACATTCATCCAAGCAATAATGAGAAACCAGACATAATTAATTTGTGAAATTCCACTTTTGATAGATACATGGCTGCCAATTAAAGTGTGCTCATGAATACTGAACCTTTAGCGGTAGGACATCAGGGTAAACAAAGTGGCTTAAAGTGTTAAACCTCATTCACATCCCCGACATCTCCCTGCATGGAGGCCTGCATTATCCTTTACCCGTCACAGAGGATTTAGATGAGATACAAGTGTGTACACTGTGACCTGATTGGAGCCAGTCAATTTGCTAGTTTATTAATTCCCCACAGTGCCCTGGCATAATGATTATCCAGTGAATTTGTGTCGTGCAGCCAGGCATCCTCTCGCCACCAGCAGGGTCAGCGAAGGCCGCAGTCATCTGTTATCAGTATGCACATCCAACAGTCCGGTCATCATCTGACATCGGAGACAAATGAGGAATTGTGCAAAGCCATTCATTTATCGATGACCTATTACTTTTTCAGAACGTGGACGGAAATACATATAGAGGTGCTGAGTGTTCAGTGTGGGCCTCAGGGTCAGTGTTAGACACAAAAGCTCACAAATGGCTGTTTTCAGTTGTAATGCACAATATTTTGCCAGACAGTGTTACATATATTACAGTATAATACAGTATAATACAGTAATGTAATAGTTATGGATTGATTTGTGAGGTTTATTGGAGCTTAGGCTCAGAATTTGCAGACTTCTCAAATTTGGAGCGGTTCATATTTTTGACCTAAAATACAAATGTTTACAAAATATGCTGTAATGTTTAAAGGAGTGAAACCTCTGAAGTCCTGGCACAGGGTCCATCACATACCCACCCCACAGGAATAGTTCTTCCCAAGTCTTACATCATTTAGATTCATATTGAGATTTAGATGAGGTTGGTAGTATAGGCTTTTCTGATACAACAAAAAAAAAAACAACAAAAAAAAAAAACAGCATTTCACCAGTCAGATTTAACATTTATAATATTAGTGACTTGAGTGATATTTTGCTTTTTTTTTTTTTTTTTAATGGAATTCTGCATTTTTAAACATTTCCCTGTGGTCTACATAAACTGTAAATGCTATACTTGGGCCTGAATTATTTTTCATTAAACTCCACAGGTCCATCTTCAGCCCTATTTCTGAGTAATGACACCAGAAAGGTCATTTTAAGCGCTGGCCCTTTAAATACAAATGAGCCACTTCACGCCCCACCCCCTCCAGGTTGTTGACTGTGCTGCTCTGTCCTGTTCAACCACTTCTGTTCCTTAATACAACCAACAACTGAACATTTTAGGTAATCAGCTCGAAGTTTGGGCATATTTTCAGTTTTTACTCCAACTGCTGCTGCTGATAAACAGTTATGTCGTACTCAGAGAAATGTTCGTTGAAAGTCTTGACCTTATATGTGCAAATGTTGTGCGTAACTAGTTATAAAACGTAACAAAGAAAGCAGGAATTAAAACAGGGTGTAGAAATCCACTCGATTTTTACCAAAATGAGTATAAAGATATCTTTGCAGCACCTGGAGGGTTCAAATTCAAACTGTATGAACTATTAGAGTCCAAATACACAAATAAATGAACCAAAGACTAATAAAAGTGGGTTTAGATAAATATGAGCCCTTTAAAATAAAATTTAAAAAAACATGTAGGTTTTCATGTTACCAGCTGAAGTAAATGTCATTTCCATGTGTCATAAAAAATTAATAATTACAAAACACAGTGGATAAACAATAGCAAAGGGTTCTGAAATATTAATTAGTGCAGCTTTAAATGACTGCAAATATGGGAAATATGATAGATAGTCCCTTTTTTATTTTATTTGTTTTATGTGCCGTGAAAAACAAACACATCAGCGCTGCATCAAAGGAAACCCCTGATTATAGTATATTCTTTTACATAACGTCACTGGATGTCAGACAGAAGACAACTCAAAGAAAATACTGTAGTAAAATGTAACTGAAAAGAAAATAATAGTATCATCTTAGGTTTTGTGATGAATGCATTTTGTTGATGAGTGTAAGTATAGTCACAGCTGAAGAAATGTATATTATGTATTAAAAAAAAAAGAAAGAGCTAAATATCCAGGGTATAGAGACAATAGTGTCTACTATGAGTCACATGAAACAAAAAACTAAAGAAAAACAAATGTTGCTCAGTTGCAGCTTCATTATGCTGTTGCAAAGTAAATATCTGTTTAAAAATCACACATGGCAGCAGCGTATGTCAAAACATTGGAAAATAGATTTGCAGGATGCAGATGTGACAGCAACATGACCTACAGTGAAACAACAGAAGCACAAAACATACAAATGCAAACAAATAATTCAATTTGACCAAGCAAATCAGTAAAGGCCTTTCATTGGATCATTACTGCAGTGATTAATGTGTTTCACTTCTTGACCCCCAACTGACTTCTCATTTCTTAAACAACCATATATAACAAGTGGTTCCAGGCACAACAAACCCTGCCCTCGCACGTATTGTAGCTTATTTTGGCATCGATCCAGCTGATGTCCTCATGTCTATACATGTGCTGATGTCAGTGTATCAACTGCCACTATATATGTGGCAAGTTTGAAGTAAATTGAAACAAAGTTGATGTTTTTATAGACATTTGAAATTCCGCCCATTATAAGTAAATAGGAGAAGAAAAAAGATTTAAAAAAATTAGAACTTTGACCCACTTTACCCAAAATGTAACCACATCTATTCTGGGTGACTGGCAATATAGAAACCAAATGTGGTATGAATACAACCAATAGTTTTGTTGCTAGAGTGTTAACCAACAAACAAACAAACTGAACCAAGAACAACACCCCTTGAATCCCCTTTTGTGTGTGTGTGTGTGTGTGTGGGGGGGGGTAATAACTAAATTATTTAACATCTGTGACAATTGCAATGTCAGACTGAATAAATGTGAGTTCAGGTGATACATAGGCATTTCTCAGAATCAACTTTGCCGAGTTCGGACTTGGTAAGAATGATCCAAGAGAATGGATTTTGCAAGAATACAAGTCTTAAGTTGACAGTAGCACAAAATGCATCTCAGAATATTTGCCAGCCAAGTCCACACGAGTCACCAACTGGTCCATCCTTGGTTTAACGGATGAACTTGTAAATGGAACAGTACTTGAGCCTTTCACGAGATTGCAAAAACAGAACAAAACACAAGAACGCATATTGAGATTTTTTTTTTTTAGTTTTATTTATTTTTATTATTATTATTTTTTCAATTTTTATTTAGTTATTTATTTATTTTTTATTTAATTAAAAAAAAAGAGAAACTCTTATTGATTGTAAGTCAGACAATAGCAGGCCAACTTAGAACAGTGTAGAACAGTTGAGAACAGGAAAAATCCAGTAACTAATTTGAACTGGAATGAATAGAATTGGCTGAAATCCCACATCAAAAACTGACTGTGTGCCAAGTAACTGACTGAAGGACTGAACTCTACATTGAAGAAAACATACATAAATCTGAATCATTGAACATCAAAAGAGTTAATCAATAAATTTAGAAATGAAAGGGTGGGATCGACTTTTATCTTTTGGGCTTGGAAGCATTTTCCCTCAGAGTCAGTTTTTCCAACTGAGACACCACCACTAACCTCAACTGCAGTCGATAGAACAGCTGGAAACATGTCCAGTCAAAGCTGATAAATCCAACACTGACAGATGATTGACTGGTCTTTTCTAAGAGTTCTACTTTATTTACCTGTTTGTCTTCAGGTCATTAAAAAACGGACTGACATTTATATTGATGATGTTATCATGGTACATTTTTCAGTTCTATCGCCCATTACTGGAGTAGAACCTTTGTAAATACACAGAAAACGACTCTGAAACGCCTCATTAAAAACAAAGCCGACATGGAACGCACCCTGCGCTGGTTAAATGTTAACCTTTAATCAGAGCATGTAAGCAACACTGAGGTCCTGACATGTGCGAGTGCAGTGTGCATCATTTGAAGGGCATCAACCCTTGATGCATGCATAATAAGGTGTAACAGCACAACAGACGTACTTGGACATGGCAGACACAATCAGATTGTCATTGCAGATGGATCAAAGTAGCGTTATCACACTGAAAGTTCAGCCCCAGGAAAAATGCAAACCAGAATAATGGAAACGTACAAATGTGGAACAACCTGCTCTCTGCATCTAAAACCTTCTGAGCTGCTCTCTAAGATCTCCAGCGCTCACACTGAATGCAAATGTTTACATCCACTTCAGCAAAACGCTCCAGTGTATTGACGCTCATTCACTCTCGGACATGCGAAGCTATGATGCGTTTTCTATTTCTGGTTTGCCTTTTTCTTCTTCTTTTCATAAACTAAGACTGTTTGCACGGTACCCATCTGATGTTTTCCATTAAATTTAGAGTCCTGGGGGAGAGACCAGACTGTGGTAAACAACAGTCACAGGCTCCAAGCTCACTAGGTGAACTAAGTTAAGCTGGCCCACAAGGTCTATGAAGAACAAACGGATGCAAATCAGAAGAAGCAGCCTCTAAAACACAGGTGTGAAACGAACGGGCCATGGACCAAAACCGGCCCACCAAAGGCTCCAATCTGTCCAATCCGATGGTTTACGCCAGTTCCTCTACTTGCTGTGCAGGGTAAAGGATGCTGAAAAGCCAGGCTCTCATTGGCTAGCTGTTAGCCAATCAGAGTCAAGCAGATGAGCAAGTTGAATATTCATGAGAACTGGTGCAAATTGAGCAGAGTCTTCCAGCAGCGTTTCAATACCATGATAGAATGGATGGAAACTTGGTAACCAAGGCATTTTTTCCACAAAAAATGTTAGAGTCCATGGTAGAATTTTAGACATTCCCACAAAAGTAATGAAATGTATGTGGCAGGGTACCTTTAACAAATTTCAGGTTGTTCATGTAATTCATATATTTAAGGAAACTTTGCAGATGTAAACATTTTCATCATTTTTTCGCTGTTATTACTTTAATGGTCTGGGCCATGTGTGATCATATTGGGCTGAATGTGGCCCTTCAAAGAAAATGAGTTTGACACCTCTGCTCTAAAGCACTGCTTAAACTTTATGACACACATAAACAGTGTCACACTGGGCTCAGTTACATACTTTGGATGACTCAGGCACATAATGCCATGGATCAGCAGTTAATGGCAGACACAAAAATCTACAATAGCACAGGCATGTTAGGAGTATTTTTAGCCAACCTGTTGCCATGCAAAAAAATGTAATATATTCACAGCTAAAGGTCTGACGTTATTCAATCTGCCATCGGCCAGGAGTTTCTCCCACAATGACTGAATTAAACTGTGACCATTAGCAGTGTCTCAGCGACTCCAAGCTCCTGAATGTCACCAATTTGTTGACAATGAATTATTTGTGACCTACTTCTGGAGAAAGAAATCTAATGGCCGGGAGCAGGATTTACAGCTTGAGTTAGAGCTATTCCCATTGTTGTAGGTTTTATTTGATATGTTAGGCTCTTAAATTGGCAGCCAGTTAACAAATAGTGGGTGAATTTTGCTTGAGGACACCAAGACAAAGCAACATCAGCTGAAGTTTGTCCCTTTTCATTTCTTTAATAAGAGTGATTCATTGTAGTTTTTGGCTCTGCGCAGGTATCCTTGGGCTGTCACTGAAATGATATAACCTAAACACAACTGCACTTCTAAATGATGCACTCAAGTAAAGCCAAGTTGGAGATGCTTTCAGATGCTATTTGATTGTTCGCATAAAATCCGTCTCCAGTTACGCACAGCACCTGCGTCTTGGTTTAAGCTATAGAAAATATGTAAATGTACATAATTACTACAATTTCCATAACGACCATAATTTCACACTTCAGTAGCAAATTATCAAGTCACCTTGTTGTGAATAAGACGATTTCTGCAGCAGTAGTGGATGCAGCGTGATGTTAACTTTCAGAAAGTAAAGTGTGAAGAGAAATATTCATCCGTTTTCGCCCCAAAGGTGAAAAACATGTATCCATCAGCAGAGTTATAGAGGGATTGCGTTATCACCTGCTGAAAAACATATCCTGTTTTCCCCACTGTATGCTAATTGCAACTCTGTGACAACACTTTCACTCCTAGTGGCATAAACAACTCGTGAACATTTTATGATATGCTATTTAAGGCCTAAGAGCTTTTCCAACCCAGAGTAACCCACTATGTTTTAAACATTGATGACTTCTCTTCCACCTCAATGGGTCCATTCCATGGTCTGTTCTCTGAAACACCAGGACAAAAATAAAAGAATGAAAAGAAGGAGTCATTTTTTTCAGCTAAGTTCACACTGTTTAAGTCTGTCATCATCACCGTCTAATGAACTGAATGTTGGTTTTATCTTTAACCCATAAAGACCCAAATATACGCCAGTGACCAAAAGCATTTACTGATCTAAGATGTTTAATAACTTTAGAGCCACTAAACCTATCAATACATGTAAATAATTGGTGTAAAATGCAGTTTGTCGTCTTTTCGTGGTCATCACATATGACCCATTTGGACGTGCGCAGTTACCATGGAAACACCGTCATCTTCTACAACATTGATTCACCAGTAAAACCCATGGAGTTGGATCAATGACAGTGGATGGAGACGCTTGGATTATGTTCAATTAAGTCAAAGATTCAAAGATTCTTTATTGTCAATTCACTAGATGCGTCACATACAGAGAATTGAGATACTGTTTCTCTCACCTTGTTGAACGTCATGCATTTATAAAAGGTAAAAAATAGAATAAGAATATATAAAGAGTAAAGTATAACAGGATATAAAGTGTACATGTTAATTTATTCACAGTAGCAGAAGTAGTGCAGTACAGTAATGGTAATGGTTATGAGGTGAGAAGGTTCATAATGGAGCCAAACAACAGCAATATGACACTAGTGCAATGTTTATAGTGAAGAAGGCAGTTAGCAGCTGATGTGAGAGAAATCACAGGATGTAAGTCTACTGTGTGTTATGTGCAAAAAAAAAAAAAAAACTGATGAGGTAGAGTCTTTGTGTAAATATGGAGGTGGGTAATGATATATTTTACTGAAAAAGTCCCTTTTTTGGTATGATAATCCTCAAATGTAATCTCAGCATGATGACGAAAATACATGGTCAGTAAAATATATATTTATATATATAAAATACCTGATTTTCACTGAAGAAAATGCAAAATGGAGAGTACAATATTATGATAAGCAATCAATCAAATTTTATTTCTATAGTGCCAAATCATAACAAAAGTTATCTCATGACACTTTACATGTAAAGCCGGTGGAAACCAGTCAGTTTACAGAAACCCAACAGAATCCTCCAGGAGCAAACACTTGTGACTGGTGACAGTGGTGAGGAGAAACCTGGAGCAGACCCTGACTCCTGGAGGATGGATGTCTGCCTTGACCAGCTGGGGTTAAAGAGAGAGGGTAAAGGAGGAGAGAAAGAGAAAGAGAGAGAGAGAGACTGGGGGAGAGGGGGAGAAGGTGGGGGAGTAGGGGGAGACACGGATGCAACTGATGCACAGATAACTGAACTAGAACATCTATGGAACTAAATAATAAACACTATCACAACTGTATGGAGAAGTGAGTGATGATGATGATGATGAAGGCAGGAGAGAGATAAACAGAGATAAATCACTTAAGAAAGGTTAAATAGAGAATTTGGGAACTAACACAAAAGTAGTGCTGTGTCTTTAACCCTGTAAAGCCTGAACCATTAAAACACTGACAGAAAAGCTCCAGTTCTTTGAAACTGGAGCTTTTATTGGTCCTTCTGAACAACCAAAAACTTTTTTTTTTTCGAATATCAATTCCCATGTGTGAGTTTCAATTTTGTATCGTATTTGATACATCAGGTGTCAAAGCTCAAATATTATTAATTTTGAAACAAAAAACATAATATAACACAAACATGTCTACAAATTGTTAATTCATTTTCAAAATTGGCAGAGTTCTTCCTTCTTCCTCATTAATGACAGTCTTGTAGCGTGACTGGAAAGGCCTCTGGTGAATGAATTCCTTCCCCCTGGTGGATTATCCGTGTATTGCATGTATCTAATTGTATACATCGGGTTTTTCAAGAAAAAAAAATCACACTGATCATGTAGAGGGCTTCAAAACTCATGTATCAAATATGATATGTTTGGTTTTATAGGGTTAAGGGTTAATCAAGGTGATTTTCCTGTTTTTTGAGAAAGCTGAAGTGTGCAACTTGCTGATACAACATATTTGTACTATAAAAAATACAACAGTCACAGTCAGAGAAGGTGTTGAACAGTTGCAGTCATATTTTAGATGGTTACTCTTTGACAGGATGACTCAATAGTACAACACAATTTTTTTTTTTAAGAGTAAAAGAAGCAGTGCTATGGTCCTGATGTGCTGACGGGGGCTGCAGCAAAATGACTCCAGTGTGTTTCAGATGATCATGCGTGTTGGAGAGGTATAAGACACAGAGGCATCAACAAAAGGCAAATGCGTTACATTTGAAGAAAAGGCAGGGTTTTCAGAGCAGGTATAGGAGGGAAATGTGGGATGTGAACATCCATCTTGTGGCAGTTTACCAAATACAACTGACAGCACATGAACAGGCTGTGCCGGGCGTTCGCAAAACCTAACAGAACATTCAAATCAAGTCACGTCCAATTTATTCATAAAAAGCCGCCTGACACATTCATCACAAACCACTTTGCAGAGTACAGAGGACATACTGTAAATACTAATTTTAAAATGTATGAATGCACCGAACGAGGAATATTCTCTAACTTGTCAATTGTTCAGCACGCTTTAATTCTCACTGTCTGTCCTCTAAGGTGCCTATTAAAAGCATCTCTCCCGCACATTTACTTAATATTCTATTGTTTTTACATAACTTAAATCAGTGAGGATTCATTATTCTCTTATGACACTATTCAGAAGTTTTTCCTTTTGAAATGGAATCAACAAATCTGTCTTTCTCACAGTCTGCAAAGGCTATGATATGTTATTAAACATAGATACTTCTAGGACAAATTGCAACGTCTTGTGAGAGGACAATCCTGTTTTGTTTTACACGAACAGGCTGTCAGTAGCTACATGAATGCAGACTGGTAACACTTCAGCTATGTACAGTACTGTGCAAAAGGCTTAAATCACCAGAAGGTTTGTTGTTTGAGCAGGACTGTGACCACACATCTGTATTTCTCAGTCTTCGTAATGATATATTCACAAATGGAATATACAGCAACTATGTAAATGGCGTTCAAAACAAAAATACAAAGTTATGTTAAATGTTATGGTTTTCTCTGTCATTAGAAGTCTTATTAGAGGGTAAGGACCTTGGCTCCAACATGATGCCAATCCAGGCGCATCTTAAAGGAGTGATATTTTGCTTTTTTAAAATGGAATTCTGCATCTTAAAACATTTCCCTGTGGTCGACATAATCTGTAAATGCTCTGCTTGGGTCTGAATTCTTCATTCATTCAACTCCACAGGTTCATCTTCAACCCTGTTTCTGAGTAATGACACCAGAAAGGTGGTTTGGAGCGCTGGCCCTTTAAATGCAAATGACCCCTCCCCCTCCAGGTCGTTGACCGTGCTGCTCTGTCCCGTTCAACCACTTGTGTTCGTTAATACAACCAACAACTGAACATTTTAGGTAATCGGCTCGAAGTTTGGACATATTTTC
>JAPQRP010000002.1:11317989-11328933 GCA_037367295.1 Apogon hyalosoma
GTATTATCATTCATATTCTCTGAAAAATGGACAAAGAATCACAAATTCTGCTGGGGTATGTAAACTTATGAGCACAAGTAAATTTATGGTATCGTTTTATCGCCCAGCCCTACCCGGAATCAACGACAGGTACATCACTTATGGGCAACAGTGGCTGCTCCCCATAGATTCTACCCACACCCATGATTCACATAATAAAAAAGGCACAGTGTGATCCGACTTTTTACTGAATTTGCACCTCCTTTGTTTATAAGTGATGCACAAAGCACCATTAATGTCATATGCATGACCGGTACAGGTTCACTTTAATAATTCAATGAAGACATGTACGTGGTCATGATCCTGACCAACCTTCTTTACTATTATTATTTTTTTAAAGACAGGAGATTTTAATAACCATATCATTCACTGTAACTCTAACAGCCAATTTTACAGTCTCCGAAGTAGCTGGAACAGAACTAAATATACCTTACACTTTTTGACAGCAGTGAGATTTGTGGCTTCTGACGGCTGCTGAAGTGGCGTCAGTTTTGCTCAGTTCGTACTATATCTTTGATCCAAGCAGGCGGGCTTCTAAGAAATTCAAGACAACACACTACGACCAGTTCCCCACATCCACTGTATGGAAATTTGCACTAATTTGTCCTTAGAGAGGACGTATTATTCATCACAGGTCTGAATAACCCCCTGGTGAGAAAATGAAGTGATTCTAATATATCCTTTGTCATGCAAAGGATTTGTGTCTAGCTTGGCACATCTTAGAATTATAAACAGACAACTACTGGCTTCAATTGTTCCCTTGGATCCCTCCAAAAGACGCAATTATTAACAGTTAACAGCATGAAAGAGCACCACAACAAATCCCAAAAGTTGTTTTCACAGCAGAGGTTTTTCCTATGTAGTAACTAGTGATGCAAGTTTTCAGATCCTTTACTTGATCAAAAATACTCATTACAAGGAAAGGTTGTACATGAAAAATGCAAAATAGTACAATTATTTAAGTATCAACTGTATAATTTAATTAAAATACTGAAGTAAAAGTACAAGTATGATCAATATATTGTCGTCATATTATTAATAGTGATTCATCAGTTTTGAAGCAGCATATTACCGTTGAAAAATGAACTGGTTTCATCATTTTCCCAATATAAATATAGTTTTTTTTCATATCCAGTTTTATAGAGGGACACCAGTTAAATCTAAGGCTCATGAGAAGATTAATGAGAGAGCAGTTTAAAAAAAAAAAAAAACAAGTTCTGATATACAAATCTGTTTTCATTCTCTGGACTTTTTCTTTAATCTATGATTTTTGGTTAGATATTAGCTGATTTGAATATTTAATGAAAAGAAAACATTTGAGAAGTTATAGAGAGAGAAAAAAATATCACCATTTGCTGGAGCTGTTAACATCTCGTAAACAGATGAAATGTGAACTGACGACATGCTGCTTGTTCTCTAAGCCAAAAAGGAGCCAGAAGCTAAAAAGTTTGTGAACCAAACTGTGATGTATTTTAACAGCTGTTACATTATTCATGGTGGAAGAATCTCAGTTTTAATGATGATAGTGGTAATAATAACGCTTTTAGGTCTGTCACTTTTCTTGCATCTCAGCAGCTCCATTTGCAACACCACAAAAAAAAACAAAACAAAAAAAAGTAAATGACAAAAGACAAAAGTGACATGCATTTAACATAACAGTAGAATCCATTAAGAACATGTTCAGGCTCTTTAACCTACGTTTAACCCATAAAGACCCAAACAGCCAACAACCCAGACAGCATGTCCATGTGGGCCCCAGAAGGGTTACATTTGGGCTGCATATAAGGGTCCCATGTGGGTTTGTCTGCAGTTTCCATGGTGACACCACATGTGTTTACCCATATCAGAATCAGAGATCTGAATATCTCATATTATTTAATTGTCACACTATTTATCCCACTATATTTATCTTTCATGTCATTTGCACTACTTCTTTTTTTTTTTGTGATACTTAACAAGACATTGTGGACAGAGAGACAAGACATAAACACACAAAGGGAAAATCATACAAAAATAATCAGAAAACAACAACAACGACAGAGTAACGACAAACAACGATAATGACAACGTCGTGTTACAGAGAAAAAGATGCTAAATATAAAGAGCAACTAAACAATATAGACTGATTGGGGCAATAGGGAAAAGGGGTAGGGTGGGGTGGGGTGAATGAATGGGGAGTGAGGGGAAAATAATAATTGTGGTCATAATGATGATAACAACAACACAAAAATATATAATAATAATGCCAATAGTCTAATTTGCTAGTATTATTGTGGTGGCGGTAGTGGCAGTAGGCAGTCACAATACAGCAATTGGTTAAATAATTTAATGTTTGTAATAATGTATTTATATCAGTTACTTCCAGTTTGACTTCATATGAATTAACATGAATGAATATGGCTAAGGAGGGGTGGAGCCAAGCACACATTTGCACTACTTATACTTAAATTCTAGTTTTTAGAAATATCTTAGTTTGCAATACTTTTTATTTTTTAAATGTAAATAACTGTACTTTTTTTTTTTTTGCTTGAATTAAGCAAAAACATCTGCCAATGGAACAAGTGAAAAAAAAATGAGTTCTTATGTCTCACTGGAAAGTTAGCGTTTAGGTGATTATGTCTTAAAGTGTGACGAGATATTTTGAATAGAAATGAGAAAAAATACACTTGGAAAGATTTAGGTTTTTGCAGTGTAGTACCATTCCTTCATGGTACCTAACAAAGCAGGTCCACTCAGTGTTCATGCAGAGGTGGACCTTACAGAGCCTGTAGACCACATTGGACCTGAGACTGTTGACTCACTGTAACTGCTGCTTTCACTGTCTTGTCTGTCTATGTGGAAATTACCAAACATAATCACTTACCTGATAAAGGGTTGAAATACAAGTACCTCAAAATTACTTGAGTAAAGGTGAGACGCTTTCCACTGGCAGTGATTCTATAGTGTCTCGTATATTTGAAAATAGGGTTTTGACATTATACGGTCTACGTGTAATTATTTATGATTGCGGGCAGCTCTGCATTCCAGGCAGTGGCGGGGAAGACCTTGACTTCTCTTTTATAGTCGTTTAATTTATAGGCCGTTGGAAATGTCATGAAGTACAGGCTGTTTCTACAAGTCTGCTAGTGAAGTCTGGCACGGGCACATGGCTCTCACGTTAACAATCATTGCATAATTGGACTGATGTGATCTACTGTACTGTTCCTAGACCCATGCCGTCACATTTGGCCCGAGCAGCAGCGAACACTGACACGACCTGCGAGGCCATTAAAATGCAACACATGGTCAGACCACCCAAACATCCAGTTCCCAAAGTGTCCAAACAAACAGCAAACAACAGCGTTATTATCTCAGAGACAGACTGTTGCTTCCCTGATCTAGCTTTGGCCGGCACTACCATCACCACCACCCACTCAGGCATATTTTACAATGCCTCGAGCCATATTTGCCAACAGCCTGCTGACAGACACAGACAGGATTAGCGCAGCAACTGAGAACCTGCTGACCCTTACCCTTAAGGTTTGTGCAGCTTCTATAATGGTCTGACTGACCATCTGCCCAAGAGTACGAAGACAGAGCAAAGAGGTCTTTCAATACTGCACCCAGCCTACAGCTTCATGACCCTTGTTCTGTCATACTGTATGAAATAGGTTATGACAATAACAATTTAACAGTCCACTTTGAGTTCAATCGAGACACGGAGTAGTGGAGGTCATGCTTCAGGAATCAGGAGCTGTTTGAGAAGTCAGGGGAGAGAGCCTTAGACTGATTCCTGAAGCGAAGAAAAAGGAATCTGATCCAGCAGAAACTTAACACAGCTCATACATCATTACAGAACATTAGGCACATGAGGATAATAATGTTTTTTTTTTTTTTTTTTTTTCTAAATGTCCTCATCTGCAGCTGCATAATGTGAAAAAAAAGAGGGTTTTGTATTTGTTTGCATATTTCCAACAACAGCAGACCCCAACAAAAGAGAAATGCAAAGTGCACAATAGTCGAAAAAAAAAAAAACTGTTTTCACATCATCAAACAAACCGCCTGCTTGCCAGTAGACACATGAATGTCAGGAGGTAGTGTCTCCTAAACATGGCAGCAGGATAACATATCTCAGTGTGTGTGGGTCTGCACAATAAAGATTCCACATACTGGAGATGGGAACAACAAAGACAGACACAGAGACACAGATGGGAGTTGGCAGCGGTTAAAGCTTAGCTTGGAGTGGGAAGAAGGGAGATGAAAAAGGGGAAAGCAATGTTAGAAGTGTTATTGTTCAGATGGGTTGGGCTGAGCTGCTGTGACATGAAACAAACAGGATACCTAAAAAACTGTACATCAAAACGGATCAACAGAACACAAGATGGTGTTTTATTATTGGATAAACCCAATTTTGTACATCCTCACGCTGCTGCATTGTGATCATCATCATCATCATCATTCCGATACGATCATCGCAAAATGCCTGCATCTTGATAGTTACGAAAAACATTTTATAATCACATGAAGCCTCAGGTTTTTAATCAACTAATTAGCGTCACTTTGGTGATGACTGTGAGGTGAGTTTATTGTTTCATTATAAATGCATTACAGGTTTTCTTTATGCTGCACAAACCTGGTTTATGCTAATATTGACATCTGTTCTTTGAGTAAATGTAGCCTCTACTTTGGTAATTCCTGCAGGTTTCAAGCTACAGAATGTAACATTTCTGCAATAAATGTCTGAAAATGTCAAGAACTGGGTTACATGTGAGGCATAATGTACAGCAGGGGGGTCAAACTCATTTCTTCCAGGGGCTGCAGTCAGTCCAATTGAATCTCAAATGGGCCGGACCAGTAAAGTAATAGCATCATAATTTATGAATAATGACAACTTTTTCTGTTTGTTTTAGTGAAATAAAAAACATTAAATTATGAAAATATTTACATCTACAAACTATCCTTTAACAAAAAATGTGAATAACCAGAAAAATAAGTGTAGTTTTAACAACATTATGCCTCCATTTATCATTTATACATATGCATTATGCACAATGTTACACAAACATTTGGTAATAAGTATAATATTGTTAAAAAATTGGAGTTTGGAACTAAAATAAGAACAGTTTCTCATTCAGTTTCTCATTTGCCAGGTCATTGTTGTTCTTCGTAGTTCTTTGAAGTTCAGCTGGACTAGTTTTGCTCTTTTGAAGCAAAACTAGTCCGGTAAAATGGAGTTGTCAGTTTATAGGTTATTATGCTATTATTTTAGTTCAGATCATATGGGTCTGTATGTGGAACCTGAACTACAATGAGTTTGACACCCTTGATAGTTAATATCTTCAGTGTAATTATCTTCAGTGTAATTTTTGTGCCTTGTAAATTCATCCCACAGGCCAGATTGGACCCTTTGGTGGGCCGGTTTTGACCCCCTGCCACATGTTTGAGACCCCTGATGTATGGGAACATTCTACAGTTTTACAAAGAACAGTTACGCAGAAATGACAGAGCACAGAATGGCATTACTGAGGAAACAGAAAAGAGAGTCCAGCAAAGCTGTTTAGTGACTTTAGTTGAGTTGTGAGTTTACACTACACCACACATTTCCTGCAATGCTCAGATTTATAGGAAACAGTATTTTTATTCAGTGTAACAGTTAATTCCCCATCACCTGTGTCATAGTCCTTTTAAAAGGAAACGGTAAACGTTCAAAATAATGATCTGAAACTGGTGATGAATGCAGGTGAACAAGCTAAAGCGTATATAAACATAATGTTAATAGTTAACATTAGATCAGATGACTCGTCTAATGCTAAGTTTCCATGTAACATTATAATAGTTATTATAATAGTTAGATATTTCAATAGAATTAAATCATATAATGTGAACAATAGGAATTGACAGATGTACTGGAGAAATTTGGATTGATTTTTGGAATCAACCTGATTTAGGTAAAAATTAAGGTAAAATCAGGATTTTTTTTTTTCTCCTGCTAGCAAAGTCATAGATGGCTATGTGAATGTTTTTCTTCAGGACTGAATGAAAGACCAATAATCATTACTTGCAGCTGTTACTGTTTATTATCATGTTTTGTATTGAACCACATGGAATATAACTGATAGTATAATGATTAAATGTCCAGTGCATTATGTATGATATGTAAGAGCTATAAAGACATTAGTGTTATAGTCAAGGCCAGCTAGACCGAGACCAAGACAAGACCCAGACTAAAGCGAGTCGAGACCAAGACTAGACCGAGACCACAAAAAATTGGTCTCTAAACCAGTCTTGAGACCTACAACACTAAAAGACATAGATGACTGAATCGGATAATTGGCCTGTTTCTTGTGTATGTACTGAAAACCATTAAAGCTGCGTATGACTTTCATCACCAATTTTTCATCAAATCCATAAAACCCGAGTCAGAGCCTAAGTATCACGAATCCGTTAGTCTTTCCATGATTACGCAGCTGAATCCCTTTCCTCACGGTGAACAACTTTGAAATGTATTCCGTCACAAGCCATTTTGTTTGTTTACATACCAAACCAAAGCCAAACCGTCACTTGGGCCTTTTCGGAATTCCACGCAGCCGCAGCAGCAAGAAGCAATGAAGCCGTTTCCGTGTTTGTTGCTGCTGCGGCCAAACTGCAGCTGCGTGGAATTCCCAGTCCCTCAGTGTACTATGCAACAAAATTTCCGAAAAGGCCCAAGCGACATATTGATTTGGTCCGTAAACAAATGGACTGCGTATGATGGAGTACACTTTGAAGTTGTTCACCGTGAGGGAATGAATGAATGAATGAAGTGATTCAGCTGCATAATCACAGAAAGACTCATGGATTCATGATACTTAGGCAATGACTCAGGTTTTACAGATTAGATGAAAAACTGGTGCCGAAAGTCATAGAACAAGCAAATAGAACGTAAAGACTGATTTATTACATTATCTTATCAAATGATTTCAGCTTGATTTACTGAGTCTTTTGTTATTGTTTTGATTGAGAGACGCCTAGTGGCAGAAATTACATACTGCACAGCTTGGACAAATCTACTACTAATTACAACCGCTGCTACTGATCTGGGCCCATTACAAAGGTTGTTTACCGTCCGAACAGCCCCAGAGGGGTCACTGTGGTTCTAATGCCTTACACATCCAGGAGTAAAAGTACTGCACACTGTGTCTGTGAATGTGAAACAAGCTGAAAAAGTGAATACGTACTCAGAAAACCTTAAACATAAACAACGTGGATTTTCTAAAAACCCCCATTTCCAACAAAAACTGGCAGAGTTTGCATTATTACATAGTCTTTTCAAGTTGTCAATGTCATCTTGCATGTTTTGTCCCAGCAGAAAAGCATCCAGTTGCTTTGAGCTTAGTTGTGCCGTTCTAGAATATTAGTGAAATGAGAAAACCTCACAGAGCTGACATGGCGTTTGAAAAACCAAAGAGCAGCAGCATTTGTCGCCGCATCTGAAAGTACCACACTGAAAACCAGTGTTTCATACTGTAAAAAGCCACAAGAGTTGCTCCGTGAAACAGCCCAATAAATACACGGAAACTGTTAAGGAATCTTTTAACCCGCTGACAGAGGAACACTTTAGATCACAGTGAAACCCTTAAAATGGTGCTATTTTCAGTGGCAGCACAATTTTCCTCCCCAACATACAGCTTTATTGTCATATCATCCGGATCTGTCCTCCACTTCCAGCTGCCATCACTGGGCGCCCAAACCTCCATACAGAGTGCTATTTCTCTCCAATCTCAAACACTTTGATCAGTTTTCCAGCTATTTTTTCCTCCTTTCTAGTGAAAAGCAATATTGATTCAAAAGCCTTTTCCTCCCTGTGGCGCTCGAAGAAAGTCATTGTAATGAAAAACAGAGCAGACCCATTACCACTAGCTCCTCAGCCGGCACTATCTCCTACCTGTTGTTAAATGGCTTAATTGGATCTGAAGTGGTAAAAAAAATGGAACAGGTGGAAAGAATTTTTGGGTCGAGCAAAACGTTTCCTTGAGAGAGTACACAACACTTTGGATTTTGTTTGTGTTCTAATGGATTTAGCTGCGGATGAGAATATCATTATCAATTCACAGCAGAAAGCCTGGAGCGAAAATGGGCATTGTCTTATCTGTCTTTTTCTAACAGAGTCAATTCTTTATTAGGTCTAGTGCGTTTATCAAGCATCCCCACTATACTCTGCACTCTATGTATAATATATTGCCAGTATAAATCATAGATTCCTTGGTCCCTGGTTTGTATTCAAGTGGAGAATCAATTAGTTAGTGCAGCTTTAAAAAAAAAAAAAAAAAAAAAAAAAACAGCCTCACTTATTCATCTATGCATCAGTAGAAATAGAATCTGTCTTGTGCTTTCAAGGAGCTTTTGCAGATAAAGTGAATGCATTGTGGATTTAAAGGGATTGAAGTTGTATTGTAACAGGCCTGCAGATGGCTGACTGCTCAAAATGCATAGTTTCTGTATCAGTCACTGTCTGTTCAAGAATTCCAATTGCGATTAGGAGGGAAATGATTTATGAAAATAGATAAAATGACTACGATTTAATCCTTAATCCTCATGTCAACTGTGTTTGCCCCAGCTTTCTAATTTCTAACTTGTATTTTGGTGCGTGAGATCAAGTTTTCCACAAGTAATATTCTGCTAAGGTTGCTGTAATTCGTCTAACCGGTCGTCAGAGGAGATTAGGCTGTGAAATTCAGGATCGATAGCAGGACTTAATCTGGTTTTAGGTTTGCTCCGACTCCATCTGCTGCACCGTCGGCGGGACTGCAATAATGACCCCAAATTTTTTTTTTTTTTTTTTTTTCGTAGAGCATCAAACAACACAATTAATGGCCATCCCCGGCGTAAGAGCCTGTAATATATTGCCAAATGAGTCAGGCGCAAAGCTGAGGATGAAAAACAAAAGTATAATCCCTCTGCTGCTAACGGTGTCACTCAAGGATTATCGTGCCAAGGAAAAAAAAAACAAAAAAAAAACACACTAAGTACTACGTGGATAAATTAAAAGCTCTGGGCAACGTGGCGTGTCTCCAATCGAACCAAAAACACTGATTCTGTTACAGTGTGAGTGTTTTTGTTCTTTTTTTTTTTTTTTTTGACAGTGTAACAGCAACTAATCTTAACTTCAGATGCTCCCCCGGATATCAGCTGGTTTGAGCCTCCGGGATCTTGCACAAGCAGCGGAATAGTAACAGCTTAAGGCAGTAGATTGAAAGATATTTTCTGAGTCAAGGAGGGCTGACCTGGTGGATTATTAGGAAAGAGTTGTAGCGCCTCGACGATGATGAGGGTTAAACTGGATGTGTGCTCGACTCAGACAATGAGGGGAGACTTTCCGCGGATGAACATTAAAACATACAAAGCGCACATGAGATATTTTATGTGTTTTTTGTTGTTTTGTTTTTTTACCTGTGTGTCCAGACGTAAAACATCCAGGAGGGATAATCCACACGAGATAAGACTTCTCAACTCAAACTAATGGGTAATCTCAAGCAGCGTGTCCGGTCAAATCCACGGCCGGTGGAGTAATTTCCGATGTGAATGTGGTGGGTTTTCCTCGGGAGAAGTTTGCACCTAAGCAGTCACAGGGGACGGTGTTAATCCTTTCCCAAAATATCATCAATGTACTGACAGAAAGGGAGGAGAGGAGGAGAGCGGCACCAACATCAGCATCAGCAGCAGTAGCACTATAGCGGGGGGGTGGGACGCGGAGTTCAGCACCACAGCAGAGTGAACAGCTCCGTCGGCGCGATCTAACCTCGGCCGCGCTCGGGTCTCGTGTGCGCCACCGAGGCAGGAGCCACCAGCCCCAACCTCACCTACCAGCTCAGTCCCGACCGGATTTACATGCAATCACGAGGGAGGGAGAGAAGAGAGGAGAGGAGAGAGGAGGGGAGGGACGGACCAATCAAAAATACCCCGAAGTAGAGGAGGAAAAAAAAAAAAAAAAAGCCAAAATAAAAAATAAAACCAGGACAGACAGACTGGAATGTGAAGCAGCTCAGTCCCATCCGTGCAAACTGTCCTTGACTAAGACGGAATAGGATGAGGATGAGGAAGAGGAAGAGGGAGACGGACAGTTGGGGTTCTTTATGGCTGTCCCTCAGAGTCTCCGACGCGCGCACATGCGTGCACGCCCAGGTGCGCGCGTAAAAAAAAAAAAAAAAAAGGCTCCAGTGATGGAGTGGTGAAGGAAAAGGTGCTGTATCCACCGTTTTATACTGTACTTCATCAACACATGACACTACTGCTGCTGCTGCTGCTGCTGCCGTGACCTCCAGGTGATCACCGTGAGGAGGGGCTGACACGAGGGGCAAGAAACACGAGGAGGAAGGGGGTTTTAGTATATTATGAGAAAGATGGAGCATTAATGACAGCCAAACTTTAAAAGAATAGGTTAGATCTTCAGTGGGTATCTGTACTGTTCACACACATACACACACACACACGCACACACAAAACATGTAAAACAAAAAAACAAGAAAAACATGTTACAAAAGGTACAAGATGCAAAAAAAAAAAAAAAGACAAGATCAAAAGGTTTACCTGTAAGAGGTAAAATAAGAGAACACAAGAAAATGTATAAGAAAATAGAATAAGACATCCTAAAACATGGGCACAAGAAATAAAAAAAAAATCAAAAAGTTTTAAGCGTGTGTGTGTGTGTGTGTGTGTGTGTGTGTGTGTGTGTGTGTGTGTGTGTGTGTGTGTGTGTGTATTTTGTCTATTGTCTTTTTGGTTTTTTTTTTTGTTTGTTTGTTTTTTTGTCTATTGTCTTGGTTCTTGTCTATTGTCATCTCATTTTTTTTTTTTTTTTTGTTTTTTGGTTGTTGGTTTTTTTTTTTTAATTCTGGTGACTTGTAGTTTCTTGTTGTTGTGATTTTGTAAGTAAAAATAAAAAATAAT
>JAPQRP010000002.1:11353484-11366815 GCA_037367295.1 Apogon hyalosoma
TAGTCTTTGGTTCATTTATTTGTGTATTTGGACCCTAATAGTTCATACAGTTTGAATTTGAACCCTCCAGGTGCTGTGAAGCTATCTTTATATTCATTTTGGAAAAAATCAAGTGGATTTCTACAACCTGTTTTAATTTCTACTTAATTTGTTGTGTCTATAACTAGTTACGTCACGACATTTGCACATATAAGGTCCAGACTTCTGACGAAAATTTCTCCGAGTACGACATAACTGTTTGTCAGCAGCGGCGGTTGTAGTAAAAACTGAAAATATGTCCAAACTTTGAGCTGATTACTTAAAATGTTCAGTTGTTGGTTGAACGGGACAGAGCAGCACAGCCGACAACCTGGAGGGGGCGGGGCCTGAAGTGGCACAAAGCGCTCAAAATGAACTTCCTCCTGTCATTACTCAGAAATAGGGTTGAAGATGGAGCTGTGGAGTTGAATGAATGAAGAATTCGGACCCAAGCAGAGCATTTACAGTTTATGTAGAGCACAGGGAGATGTTTGAAAATGCATAATTCCGTTTAAAAAAGCTAAATATCACTCCTTTACGCTCAAACTTTGACACCAAACTTGCCGTCGAATCCCGCCACAATTAGAGCCACTTGACCTTTGACCCGCAGATGCTCCTCACGTGGCGCTGCCTCTGTGACGTCCTGCCTCCGTATCTCACCACATTCGTCAAAATTAACAGAGCAGCTTTGGCTTTTTCTATAAGATTTATTGCTTCGAGCAGGGCCTGCTGTCTGGTTTCAGAGCGCTGCTGCAATGTTAAACAAATTTACTCTCTTAACAGGCACACAACAGCCCTCCAACTGCTCTCTCTGACTCTTCACAATGATGTTTGCTTTTCAGCTAAAGCTTTCATGGATTTCCAATAAAGCTACAGTGTAGGAGCCTCTTCAACATCTTATGGATAAGAGTATTGAATGAGCGCCCTTAAAAGAAGATTTTTTTTTTTAAGCAGTGCTGCACAATGAAGAATAGAAGAACACAAAAAGTATAATCTAGGGGCGTCACATTCATTTTAGTTCAGGGGCCACATTCAGCTCAGTGTGATCTGAAACGGGTCGGACCAGTAAAACAATAAGAGTGAAAACAGTAAAATTACATTATGAAAACGTTTTCAAACTATCCTTTGACAAAATCCATCCATCAACTTGTGGAAAAGAAGGATGAATGAGAGTCCCACAGAAAGGTTTTTATTATTATGAAGCGGCGGCAAGGGGTGTTATTTTTGGTTTGGTTTGGTTTGGTTTGGTTCTTTGCACTGCAAAAAGGGGTGTCTAAAAAATAAGATTAAACACGAAATCTGAGGAAAAGGTAAAACAAGTGAAGTATCTGTCCATGCAGCGAAGGTAATTTCACTTGATGAGATTTCTTGAATAAAGATGGTTAAATCTAGAAATAAGCATGTCTACATGTAAAATAAGAAATTACCTCTTAAAACAAGATAAATTATCTAACACTTCTAAATCTAAGTTTTTGTTTTGTTTTGTTTTTACCTTGGTAAGAACCAAATAATTACCTCCACCAAGGAGGTTGTTTTCATCGGGGTTTGTTTCTTTGTTCATCTGTCTATCTGTTGCCAAGATAACTCAAAAAGTTAAGGACGGATTTTGATGAAATTTTCAGGAAATGTTGATACTGGCACAAGGAACAAATGATTGGGGGGGGGTCTTTGTTTGTTTGTTTGTTAACACTCTAGCAGCAAAACTATTGGTTGAGTTCATACCAAACTGAGTTTATAGATTGCCAGAGACTCAGAATAGATGTCATTACATTTTGGCAAAAGTTCAAACTTTTTATGAATTCTTTAAATCTTTTTTTGTTCCATTTACTTATAAACCCACATGCGCTGCTCTGTACAGGCTCTGTTCAGTTGAGGTCAAAACTGGATGTTTCAGCAAATAATGAAACACATTCAGGGCATGATATGTTGAAACTATCAAGAAAAAAACACGTTAAAAAAAAGAAAAAAAAAATCCATGTCTTTGTGTCTGTCTGATGATGACCTTTTGAAACACAAAAAACTTTTCAGATTGTGTAGAATTTTAAAGGTGTCCAAAAATGTTTTCCCACTACTCTATTTAGTAAAGCTAAGATTTTGTGGACAGAATACACTGGAAAAAAAAATCAAAATCTTACCAAGTGTATTTTTCTCCTTTTTAGTCAAAATATCTCCTTACACTTAAAATCAGACATAATCAACTAAAAGAGTAACTTCTCAGTGCGATATAAGAACTTATTTGTAGACCACAGATCTGGAAAATCTTATTTCAAGAAATCTTACCAAGATAATTTTCACTTGTTCCATTGGCAGATTTTTATGTTTGAATTAAGCAAAAAAAAAAAAAAAAATCTGCCAATGGAATGAGTGAAAATTATCCTGGTAAGATTTCAAGAAATAACATTTTCAAGATCTATTGTCTAAAAATAAGTTCTTTATATGTCACTGAAAAGTTACTCTTTAAGTGATTATGTCTTTTAGAAATGAGAAAAATACACTTAGTAAGATTTAGATTTTTGCAGTGTTCTAGTCATTACTAAATTGCTCTGGGTTTCACTTTTTACCACTGATGAACCATGTCTGTCCACATGGGAATGATTTGTTCCAGAGGTCACAATGTCTAAAGCTGACATGAGGCACATTATTCACGCTTTTTATTCATCTTCTCTTGCCTGCTGTGACCTCATTCTCCTCTTTCTGTTCAAGACAACTCTGAATTGTTTGCAGATTATGATCAGCTGATTCAAAGTCATCTCACAAGGCTCTAAACCAATTCTGAACCTTGATGTCCATTCAGCAATCATGGAACCTTGATGCTTCTGTAGTTAACCATGTGTTTCCACATGTTTGGAACACATAAAATATACATAATAAGAGACAGATGAACTGTGACATTGCCCATTGATTTGTGAATGTTGACTTTTTGGAGCCAGAAGTGATCAGATTTATTATTCATGAGCTAACAGCTTACTGACTTGGTAAAACAGAAAAGATGATTTGATCAAGCATTGGCTAACAAAGTCATTTTTTAGTCTCATCAGTGTAACTTACTAATAATGATTAAAAAAAGGCATTTTAGTAAATAAACAGGAAATGTAAATGTCTCATTCTGTAGAAAAGCTACTTTATATGCCCGTCAGTCAAAATCTGGCATTGCAGACATTTAAAGACTTCAGTTTGAGTCCAATTAGTAGCTCTGGTTCACTGTAAGTCTTTTGGGGTTGGGGCTTTTTGAAATGAGTACCCAGCAGCTCTCAGGGGTATTTTAACTTTAAGAAGGTTCATTTTGCAGCCACAGTCCTTCCCCCTCTGACAGAACCATCCTAATCAAGAATGTGTCAGCAGTATAGTGCAGTGCACAATGTACAGTCAACCAAAACATGGTAATATAGTACAGTACCTCAGGGCAGCAGCACTGTTCGGCAGTGTTTTGTCAGTCTCTGTAGTCTTGATGCTTTTTAGTTTGCCAATTATTCAAGTGAAACCATCTCCTTTTCTCTTGTGTTATTTGCCAGCTTTTCTTTAAACCCAGACACCAAATCATCACTGAGCGCAAGGAACAGTCAGTTACTGCTCATTTTCCACTGGTTTCTCAGACATTTACATTGTTGTTATCTCCATCGTCTCTTTCCAGCCTTTAGAATATGATATGATCACAACGTTTCACAACTCAAGTGAAGGGAAAACCTACTACTTTTTAGTTCCAGCTGGAAACCAACATTCTAGTTTCTCATCCAGTTTATTTTTCACTGAAATGCTTGGAATGAATAGAAATTAGGTTTTGGAGCTGTGATGCCAGCAGTTCCATCTAAGTGGAGGGATTGTGTTAAGCTAAAGTACAAAAAAAGAACAAAGAGGTTAATGTAGCCCCTCTTACATAGCGCTTCTGTTACGGGAATATTTTGCCTTTATTCTGGAACGACGTCTGTGTAAATGAAATGGCGGAATCATTTATTGCGGCTTTGTAACGCCTCTGGAGGTAGTAACAGAGCCGTGACAAAGCTGGAATCATGATTCCAGAATGTTATGTAAAAGGAACCCCTCTTGTTCTGCATTGTCGTTTTGATGACGTATTGCGTGTGCAACCCCCTGGGGGGATTTAAAAATGAGTGCAGGCCGTGTACAATAAACAAAAATATCAGTGTGACCAGAAAGATATCGAACTGGCAAGATCTGTGAGCAGTTGTCACTTCGGGCAGAGGACTCTATCCATGCTAACAGCCGACTCTGGAGAGGTTAGCAACACCAACAGCAACACGGGATATTTCTGAGGCGCGAGTTATACGTCACACTATACGCTGCGCTGCGTCACCGCCCCTTTGATACCGGAACGCAGGTCCACAGTGTAAAAGTCCAGCCTGTCTCACCTCTGTTACTCCTTTGGCTTGGCTGTGGAAATCAGTCAGTGGTGGAAAAAGGATGGGATGAGCATCTTGCCTTTTTTCTGGGATCTCTGTGTATGAGTGGCTCAGGAATCATCACAGAACAAAGGAGAACTTAGAGAGAGGTGCATTTTAAGCAAGAAAACACAGTTCTTTAGTTCTTCATCCTTTTAGTCTTTTTTGCACAGTTATCTCTGACCTCTGGTGTTATGTCCAACCTGAGATGAACTCCCCAGTATGTGAATGCAGCAAAAAAAACCAGAAAACTTGAGGAGACAACAGCCAGATTGGCTTTTAAAGAATTTATTTCACAGTGATGCTTCAGTTTGTCAGTATTGTTCTCCACTGGCATCTTTTGACCTTCCTCACCCCATCCACATCCGTAATGGCTGTTCTTTCATCCGATCACTGTGGTTATGTCTTTTTCATTGCTGCACTGTCCTTTTATTTCATTGAATAATGTCGATTATACGCATTTATCTTTGGTGCGTAGCACTTTATAAAATTTGTTTCCGAAGTGGCCCGTGAAAAAACATAATCACTGTTCTATTTGTGAGTTGCTGAGCAGTGTTACCTTTTATTTTATTTTACTGAGGGATTTTCTGCATAGGTGAGCCTGCTACATTCTTCTGGGAGAATTTATACTGTATATAAATTCCGCAGCTATGCGTAAAGCCATTACTCATACATTTTAATGCATACATTACTCATTTGACTGCACCTAGTACAGGCATTGTAGTGTTTCTTAAAGTTTTATCAGTCTCCTTCCACTCATTTTGCACGAAAAGGTCAGATAACATTTGGATTTGGTGATACTACTGTTTTTAGGTGACACTTCACAGCTAAACAAGCAGCTCTTGGGCAACATTTTAAGGAGGAAAGTTATAAAAATTTAGCAGGCACAGTTTCAGAAGTTAATACAGAGCTGAGAAACCTGCAGCAGAAAAAAGTAATGGTCAAATTTAGAGCAATTACTTTATGATCAGCCTTATAAATAAAAATGCCCACGTAAAGCATTCATAGCCATGTGAGGATGGGTTTCATTATTCCTATGTAAAATAATGTATTTATTATTGGCTAGTGTGTCCAAGTTTCCACTGTCTGAAAGTGTGATTGCTGAAAACTGGATTTATATGAGAAGTTTGTAGCTCCAGTCTCTTATAGCAGTGGGTGGTCATAGTATAGAAACCAGAACTTACATCTGAAGTCAAACTCAAGTCAAGATGCTGGAGGATATAAAAGGGTGGCAAACAGTCCTTACCTACTGTCACACTTTCACCACCAAGCTCAGACACACGAAATCAGAATTTTAAAACGGTGATACTAATCTTAGTGCTATGTTACATAAGGGAAGAAAAATGTCCTTATCATCAGTGTGGATAGCAATATTAACGGCTGGAAGGAGGCAAAAGGTCCATTTTAAAGATGTCCTGCAGTTTTTAATCTTATACTTTCATAGAGCCAGAAAATAGATATGATTTGGATTTTAGTGGCTGTACCAACACATCTGTTGGATATTTGCAAAGGACCAGCTGCAACATTGGTTTGCAAAAGATATGACAAAAAAGTAGTATTAGTATATGGTATAGTATATGTAGTATTTATAATATGTAGGCTTTCTACTGTCAAAAGTTAAAAATAACCTGCAATTATCTAGAATGTTGAAAACATCATCTTACCTATGAAGTTCTGCCAAAGATCCTTAAGTAATGGACTGTAGAGATATGAACTGAATATATTTAACAGTCCATCAGATTTATATGACCACTAGAGGGAGTAGTGAGTCACTCTGCCAGTCTCCCATCTGAGGAAAACCACAGGGCCTTTGACCAAAGCATCAGAAAATGAACAGATGGGATGAGAACCACTAAGAAACAACTTTTAGACTCAAAGACAGTGAGTCATAAACGCTAGATGCACTGGTGTTGTTTTCACCACTGAACACAGCTCTGAATGACAACAGTGGAGTTTGATGCTGAAATGGCAGCTTTTCTGCTACATTGCTGAGTTTGATTATGAGGCTCATGAAGGTGTAAAATTATTATGTGAAGTTATTATCTTTGCTAAGTTGCCGTTTGTTGATCCACGGTTCACATTTACATTTACATTTATGCATTTGGCAGATGCTTTTTTCCAAAGTGACTTACAGGGGAAGATTAACAATTAAGCTCTCTCTCTCTCTCTCTGTGTACTTCATATTCAAACTAAACTACAGTTCTGACCTTGTTTGGATGAGTCTAAACAGACCTTTAGTTCAGCTATTGACAACATAACAAAAAGGTGTTTTGTGGTTTTACTGTGGCTGTTTTCTGTCTAAAAACAGAGCTAAGCTAACAGAGCTATAATGTAAACTATCAGCTGATGCAACACATGAAGATTATAAGACGGTGTTATTTTGATGCAGTGTTATTTTGACCAACTGTCAGAATAAGCATGTATGAGATTTAATTCGAAGAAGAAAACTTGATGATACCATAACACAGATGTGTGAGCTTTATACTAAATTAGGTGACTGATACAGTCTGTGGATACATAGTGTTGATTCCTTAGTGGTTTTGGTCCTAAGTGTGTTTTGGTACCACACTTAACCCTGCGGTTGAGAGTTTGGAATATCAATACGACATAGAACCCCTTTATATTACATACTATTTATCATACTATATTCCATTTGTTGCAGCAAATAAATCCCACTAAATCTCACACACTACGTCTTTAAATCTCAAGTCAAAAATACAACCACCAAAACTGGAATCTGTCACAAAACTCTTTCAGCCAGTTGAAAAATGCTTCATGTTACTATGGCAATCAACTTGGAAGAGTTTGTCTCTTGTTCACCTTCCTCGTGCCCCTGTGTGCTCCCAGTTTCTAGTCTGCCAACCTTTCAGTCCTCAGCCCACAGTTATCACAGCGCCAGCCTCTGCTTCTACAACAGTAGGCATTATTGTGTCCACTTCATGGCATGAGATGCTGAGCCGCTGACAGATACTCAACCTGGGTCGGACTGTTCGGGTATGTTTCTAATTCTGTGTTTGTCGACTGTCAGAAAACTGTGGGGTGTCTCTCCGAGGTCTGCAGCACACAGCAGGACATAATTATTGTGTGTTCCTTGGTACGTCACCCAGCTCTCGAGGAGAAGCGAGCTCGGTCAGCCTCACTGACTCCCATCACCCATTCAGCTCCTCCTCATCTCACACTCTGAAGAAAATGTGTATGTGTGTGTACAGCACTGCTTTGTTTGTGTGTTTGTTGTTTTCTGCAGGATATATGAAGACAGGCAGGAAGGGATAGCATAATACTTTTGTTTACATGACTGTAAAAAGTGTGGATTTGCCTCTCACAGTTTCTTTGTATGTGTGTATGTGTGTGCATGGATGTCAAACTAGACAAACCACGCATTTATTCCCTATGGCAGAAGTGTGTGTCATATCTAGGTGAGTGTGACAGATCGGGGGCTTCACCACATTGACAGGGGAGCCAAGGCCATCTCACTTGTATTATTCATGAGAGCCAGGAATGTCTCGTTTGCACAGCACAGATAGCACAGCTGCAGAATAATGGGAAGCTGTGGCTCACTGCTGTGTCATCAGCATCACAGTGTTACAGCAGCACCTAGTGCTCACTGCATGGAAACTAAAAGGTCTGGAGGACGCTGCACTTAGGAAGATGTTTGTTATTTAGTGGCAAAAGAAGTATTCTTAAAGTGATCAGAAATACTCACTGGAAAAAATCAAAATGTTACCAAGTGTATTTTTCTCATTTCTAGTTAAAATATCTCATCACACTTAAAATAAATCATAATCACCTAAAGAGTAACGTTTCAGTGAGATATAAGAACTGATTTTTAGTCAATAGATCTGGAAAACCTTATTTCAAGAAATCTGACCAAGATAATTTTCACTTAATTTTTGCAATTTTTTTTTTTTGCCTAATTCAAGCAAACAAACAAATAAATAAATAAATAAATAAATAAATAAATAAAAATAAAAATCTGCCAGTGGAACAAGTGAAAATTATCTTGGTAAGATTTCTTGAAATAAGATTTTCAAGATCTTTTGTCTAAAAATAAGTTCTTATATCTCACTGAAAAGTTACTCTTTAGGTGATTATGTCTTATGTTAAGTGTGATGAGATATTTTGGCATGAAATGAGAAAAATACACTTTGTAACATTTTGATTTTTGCAGTGTAATGTGTGCTAATGCTAATGCTAGGTACTGTTTGTGTATTATGGGGAAAATGCAGAGACAGAATTTCCCTACGGGGATAATAAGACAAGTTATCCTTTCAACCTTTAACCTTATAAGTGTTGCACTCAGATAATAACCCACATGGCTACACCCACACTACTAGATTTTTTGTCTAAAAGTTATTACTTGTGCTATGTTTACACCTAGTGTCCATGCTGCTTTAGTGGTTTAAAGTTTTAAAACTGAGAGAAATGCTGTTGGCATAATTTTAATTTCAGTGGCGGCTGGTGGCGCAGTATGCAAGTCAGTTTTCAGATGCACTATAACCACATACCACCACTAGGATACGCCAAAGCACATGCATCACTATTTTAAAATATTAATTTAAATGAAAATGCACATTATGTGTTTTCAGTCATGTATTTTTTTATATGTAAATCTCACTCATCTATCCTTCAAACTTTTTTCCATGACTCTGTTGTTAAAGTCATGTCCCTGATAAGTGTCTTTTCCACTGATAATATGGCTAGTGCACCAGGGGCAAACGTAGATCGCATGACATTAAAAAAAAAAAAAAAAATCAACTTAAGGGTTAAAACATGTCAATGTTACCACTCGTGCCGAGACTTGATCCCCACTCTCCCACCTATCGTCTTCTTCTTCATGTGAGACAGGATGGGCGGCTCTATTGACAAGCTGCCACTGTTTAATCTGCAAACTCTGAGGTTGCATTGAAATGTGGACTGATAGAAATTTCTGTCTTTAGAAACAGTGATGCTGGTTTATCACACCTCTTTCACATGGTTGTTTTGGGAAGAAAATACACAACCATGAGTAACAGCTGTCACTGGCTCCGTTAGCAGCTGTTGTGCAGTTAAATTAGTTTTTTTAATCACCCAGTGACTGACTTCATTCAGAGCATGAAAGCTGTTTTTGGACACATTTGCAGTAATTCCTGTGTGATGTTTCTCAGGTGTGATTGAATGTCAGGACATTAACACAGTGAAAACATACTAGTGTAGATGTAAGCATAGGCTCAATCATAAATTATTCTTTTGTTACATTTGCATCCAAAAAGAATTGGTGACTGAGGATTTTGGCTAATCTGAATATGCTGGTATGTAATGCAATCTGACTTCGTACAACCTGCACTGACCAGCAGCTGGCCAGTAATTTCATCCTCTACTACCTCCTATTACTTTTTTCTTTACATAAGTCAGGTTTGACATAAATTGTATGAATTAATTTGACTTGAACCTAATACAAGTACGGGATTAGTTGAGGGATTATCTGTTTTGGACTTCCTCTGTTGATTTTTGGTGATATGTTAGATGCTTTGAATGTTTATTGCTATTAAATCAGGTGTGACGTTTAGGCAGAAAAATTAGGATTCAGAAACAGAATCATAATGAACTTTCCTGCTAAGTATGTTTTCACATACAAGAAATTTGTCAATTTGCAACAGACAGCAATAAACATATACTTAGACAACAGAGAAATGAAAAGAAATATTTAATAAATGACAATATAAATTTATAAATATATAAAGGACTGTACAAAATGTGCAATAATGTTCAATGTACAGATTTTAAAAAGACAAGAAAAACGTTATGCTTTTAGCAAACTTGTAGATGGCTGATTTATGAACACAATCACTGGTTTAACCTATAAAGACCCAGTGGTAATTTAAATTTTTTTTCTCTAGATTTCTTAAATGATTTATCACCATTTATTACAATATTATCCTCTGTATTTTGCATTTTTTTCAGTGAAAATCATGTAGTTTCCTATATTTAAGTCACTGATCGTGTAGATGTTCATTAAAGCACCAGAGTAAAGTTGTGTGTTATTTTATCAAAAACAGAAAAAACTGCAGGAAAAGTGACTTTTTCAGTATAATATATCATTAACTGAAAACAAGTGTGTCCATCCACTGCCACTGATCAAACTCCATGGATTTTACTGGTGAATCCATGTTTTAGAAGATGACAGTGTTTCCATGTTCACTATGGAGCCTCTGAATGTCCAAATAGGTCATATCTGATAACCATGAAAAGATGACAAACTGCATTTTACACCAATTATTTACATGTATTGATAGGATTAGTGGATCAACAGGTATTAAGCATTTTACATCAGTAGATGATTTTGGTTGCTGGTGGCTGTTTGGGTCTTTATGGGTTAATCTTTGATACTGTGTTGTAAATTAAAGGTTCGTGAAATATGAGTTGTAGTAGTTGAAGTATATGTAGCATCAAGTACAAATCGTACAAATTTGAATCCAAGTACAGTATTTGAGTAAATGTACTCCTTTCTCCACTGATTACAACAAGTTGAAGGTCTTCTGTGCTCAGAAACATGTTTTTTTAATGGAATTTCACTATGCGAATGATGTCAGAGTATGAAACTGTCTGGCTCTTTTCACATGCTACATCTGCAGATGGTGAAACATTTGTGCTCAGCTTAAATCTGGGTTTAAGTCTTATACCCACAGGCAGGGTTTGTGGAATAAAATATTTATGTAGTCAGGAGATAGTATGCATCTTTTAGGAAGAAACTTGAAATCATTAGTGTGCTTAGCCTGAAAACTTTAACAGAAAAATAATTGTTTATGCAGAGATTTGATGAGAGGATGTGATTTCTTGAAGGAGTGGGAAACATCTCAAAGCTACAAACATAATAAGTTTCGATGTGACGGAGGGAAGTTTTGGAGCCCTTCTTAAAATTTTATGTGCATATTTCTTTTAGGCAGATGCTGCAGAGAGCACAATGTTACACATCTAAAACAAATGTGTGATTCATGAATTGAGTTGAAAATGCAAAAGAAGGACAAGAGGGCTGCACTGACCTATCGTAGACGTAGACTTTGAGGGTTTGTATTATACAATTTTGCAGCCAAACTGACCTTTAAATCAACATATTGCTTATTTTGTGGAAAACCCTGTGACAAAATATGATTAAAAACATTTTCATTAAATTGTGTCTCACTCCACACTCACTGAACTGTGTTTATAGTTTAGTTGTAATGCAGTATTTTCTTAGTTTGATCCATTTGTCTGTTTATGTTTTAAGTACAGTGTCCCACCCACAGTTTGACAGAACATTGCAAAAAATTGGAACAAATATTAGCTTGGATGTATGATGAAGATTTTGGTGGTCAAAAGCTAAAGGTTGAGGTTAAAGTGACCTTTTTGCCCGTCCATTCTTGTAAATGCAATATCTTGGAATGCCATGGGGGAATTTCGTCAAACCTGGCACAAATTGTTACTCAGATTCAAGGGTTTAGGTTTTGGTGTAAAGGTCAAAGATCAAGGTTTTTGTGATGATGCAAGCATGCGGTATCTGGACTGTGTTTGTAACTATCATCTGCAGACACAAAGAATTTCCAAAAATTCCAATTAATAAATTAATTAATTAATTGACTAACATTGTCCATTGGGACCATTGACCTCTTTATAGAAAGGATATAATAGGTTTTAGCCATTTGTGGGTAAAAAAAAAAAAAAAAAAAAAAAGAGTTACATTCATTAGTAATAGTCATTATGGACAAGTATACTGTGAGATTAACGCCACAACAAAATGTGAATGACACAAGATGTAAAAGACAATGAAAATGACACAAAAGTAACAGGTAACAGGAAATGCAATGTAAGAGCTAACAAAATGTGAAGGAAACTTTCCGACACTGTTTTCACAGTGGAAGAAGTGGGAAAAAAAAAGCTGACAACATTATCATAATCGTTTTGTACTTACATTACATATGTTATTATTTTGTTATTACATTACTTTTGTTATTATTTTGTATTTACATCACCTTTATTATTATTTGTTTGGACTTACGTTACTTTTATTGTTATTATTTTACTTTATTATTATTATTATCATCGTCATCATCATTTTGGACATTGCTTTTACTGTTACCATTTTGGACTTACATTGCTTTTATAATTATTTTGCACTTATATTACTTTTATTGTAATTTTTTGTTGGTTCAGGTAATCATCCGTGTAATAATATGACATGAATTGTCAATAGGTTGTTATGATATGACGTTATTACAGCTGAGGAACTGCCTAAAAAACGGACTTCATTTGTTCGAGTGTCCTTGAAGGCATCATTAGTTCCGCCAACCTGTTGCTCGAGTGCAGGGACACGCCCCCCGCTCCGTCCGTGTATTTCATGTGCGGCTCTGCTCCGGTCTGTCACTGCTAACGCTGCTAAGTCCACCAGAAGAATGGCTGCTAACCGGGTGCTGGTTTACGGCGGAAGAGGGGCTTTGGGCTCCAAGTGTGTCCAGCATTTCAAGTCCAAAGGCTGGGTGAGTGACCCGAGCGGAGTCCGGAGATGCTAACATTCCGCTTTGCTAATCATTAGCTAACATCAACTGTGTTTGTGCGTTGTGTTTCACAGTGGGTTGCTAGCATCGATTTGGCAGCTAATGAAGAGGCGAATGAAAATGTTTTAGTGAAGTTGACGGAATCCTTCACCGAACAGGCAGGACAGGTGAGTAGCAGAAGACACACAGCAGCACATATGACACGTTTAATGCCCCTGTATTTCCTATAAATTACACTCTGGTTGAATAAGTGTCTGTAAAGCAAAGTCCAACATGCACTCAACAATCTCATGCACGTGCATATCCAGATAGAATAGAATAGAATAGAATAGAACAGAATAGAATAGAATAGAATAGAATAGAATAGAACAGTTGTGCAACGAAATTGCAGGAGGTCTCTGCCAGCCACAGT
>JAPQRP010000002.1:11366915-11378741 GCA_037367295.1 Apogon hyalosoma
AGAATAGAATAGAATAGAATAGAATAGAATAGAACAGTTGTGCAACGAAATTGCAGGAGGTCTCTGCCAGCCACAGTTCACTTACATCTGAGTAGAATAGAATAGAATAGAATCCCTTTATTGTCATTATACATATGTACAACGAAATTAAGAGACAACTTTCTTGTGGTATGTAGTGCAAAACAGTTTAAAAGAAGAGTGTAAATATATTTACAGAATAAAAACAAGCCTGTCAACCAACAAAGAAACAGTAGAGATAAATATATTGCACTTTGACCCTGGCTGAACACTTGAGGATAAATATTAAATGTATATCCTTATTTGAGGTATCATCACTATAATGTGTTCAAGTACCTGTATTGTACTTGGGTAAAATGTGTTTCTAAATTTGGAGGTGTGGGCCTGGATGGATTTGTACCTCTTCCCTGAGGGCAACAGTGAGAACAGGCTGTGTCCAGGATGAGAACCGTTGGAGGTGATGCTTCAGCAGCAATATAATAAGATACAGACATCTTTACAAAGGTATAAAAGTGTGCAATCAAAGCATGTACAAAATGGAGATACACTGTATGAAAGGCTAAGATTTAATATTGTGTTAAAGTAACTGTAGAAACAAAAGTGAAATCAGTACATTTAGCAAATAAGAACACGAAATGAGTAAAGTTTTTGTTATTCATTTGCACCAGGGGTGTCAAATATACGGCCAAAGCCAGCCCTCCAAAGGGATGAATTTGTGAAGTGCAAAAATTACAATGAATAATTCATTCAATCATTTTCCGAATGAGAAGGTTTCAGGGGTGCTACAGCCTATCCCAGCTAGAGCATATAGTTTAAATAATATATATTTCAGTTACTGATGTCTGTTACCAAATATTTTATGCCTTTGTAGATGAACTGTGATCTTTAAGTTAATGCACATGTGTAAATGATAAGGTGAGGGATAATATTGTTAATATGTACTTATTTTTAGCAAGACATTTCAGGTTGTTATTTAGGTTATTCACATTTTGTGTAAAAGAATAGTTTGTAAATGGGTGCTTCTATGAAACTGGGTACATTTTGGTACCTGGCACTTTGCCAGTTTTTTTAAGACCCAATAATAAAAGAGAAATTTAGACATATTTCCCCCCAGGATGGACCTAAGGATGACCTCAGATAAATGCAAAAAAATTTATACTCTTGCTGAGCCATCCCAAAATTAATGAGATTATAATAAAATATTGGGGCCAAAAATAGGATCAAAATTGGGACAGGAAAAGCTACCTAGCTGTCAGTGCATTTGATCTGAAAACATGGCTGTAAATGGTCTTATATAGTGCTATAAATAAAGACACTGTTAGATTTGAAGATCATAGTGATTTTTCTAATCCAGACATGCAAGTTTTTCATGAATTGGTAGTCTCACTCCAGGTTTTGCATGGAACCCATTGTGTCCACTGGCGTTACATGCAGAACTTGCCCGTTTAAACGCATATAAATTGCGAGTGATTTTTGCAACAGCAGTTATTTTTGTGAAACACTCTGCCTTGCATAATTAGTTAGATTCCCAAAATGTACCTGTGAGAGAATAAAGATATTTGAAAAAATAGTAGCATGTAATTTTCATGTCCTTTTTACCGTGTTACATGTGGATTTGTGTATAAAAGTAATGTAAAAATGTGTCTGAAAAATAGTTTCTCTTTTATCTCAGTAAATATTTATTTTTTTAAATTAGACCCAAAGTGCTTCCAAACTTGCTTCATAACATTAGTCTGCATCTGGTTTGAATGTTTAGCCCTTCTGTCCTGTGTTTGGGGACCAGTTTCATAGAAGCACCCAAATGCAAAAATTTTCACAATGTAATTTAACTTTTTTTTTTCCACTAAAACAACAAAGAGAAAATTTTGGAGTTCTCATTATTTATAGGTTATTATGCTATGATTTTACTGGCCCGCCCACTTCAGATCACATTGGACTGTATGTGGCCCCTGAACTAAAATGAGTTTGACACCCATTATTTAGACAAAACAGACAAGGCTGCAGTCATCCACACAAAATGTGTACGTCATTAAAACAAATTAGTGTTTAGAGAATCTTGATTTGTCAGTGTATATTGGACATGCACACACACTGAAACTGACCCTCTGCATTTAACCCATCACTATCTGAACAGGAACACACCACACTGCAGACTAGGACCAGTGGGCTGCCATGTTAAGTGCCTTGCTCAAGGGCACATCAGCCAATAATTTCCCTGCTGGTCTGGGGTACTGAAGTGGCAACAATTTGGTCACAAGCAATTTCTAGGCCACAGCTGCCGTCTTTTGTCATAAGGTCACTGAAATCAGTCTGTTTTGGTGGCATGTGAGCTAAAAGTTTGAACCCTCAAATCCCTGAAAACAATAGTACATTTGATTCACATATCAAATTAACAGGCACAAAGGCTCTTATATTAATGTGTCGTTGTTTTAGAATACACATCCAATAAAATTAGTGAATAAATAAAGACTGTGAAATTAAACAAATAAAAAAACAAACCAAAAAAACCCTTAGGTAATCTGAGTTTAGCAGGGAACCAGGGCGTTACTGTGCACCTAATGCTGCTTTTATCATAAATCTGCTGTGGGTCTGTCTGTATGTAGGTCGATAAAAATCAATCTCAGAGCAATTTCTTTGCATTACTAAAACATAATGCGTAATATTGAACCAGTTTGTTATTCCGGGCAGTTCTTGAATTCACCATGTTTTCATTATATGGATTTTTTTTTTTATGCTGTAATCTTAACATGGTGCAGAATTGTATTTTGTAAGATTTTGTTTATGTTAATCATTGTAGATGCTGGAAAAAACTATTTGCACTATCCAGCATTTTCAGTAAAGAGACAGTAAAACCTTTAAAGTTCTGTTTTTACAAAAATATGTATAAGTAAAAGCATGATATGTCGAAGTAGGCATCCTTATGGGTTGTACTTCAGTCACAACTTTAACTTCTAATCCTCTATCTCCATTTTGAACAGGAATATAGAGGAATATACATGCATATTCAGTTGTTCTACATGTGAAATCACTCACATCTGCATTCACTTTTACACCCTTTATACCAATCTGTTAGCTGTTTCCTATTTAATCTCCGAGCTAAATATGGACCAAGGGAGATTGTATTTCTATTATTTTCAACAAAAATAAGAAAAGAACTAGAAATATCAGTGGAGTCATTTAGACCACCTGTTTATCTTGAGTACTATCTCCTGTATGTCCAGTTACTGTCCAGTTTGTTACCACATACGACTGTTTACGACATTTCTCCACTTTGAATTAAAGGTATGAAAAAATAGCTAGTGTGATTATTATTTTCCATGTACTGTTTGTCCTCAGTGCAGCGTCAACATGGCTTTATTAAAAGCTGATGATATCTGTCGTTGTGTGCAGGTTTCAGCGGATGTGGCCCAGTTGCTAGGGGAACAGAAAGTCGATGCCATCCTTTGTGTGGCTGGAGGATGGGCAGGAGGAAACTGCAACTCCAAAGGTCAGATTTCATGCTTATTTTCCCTTAAGATAAATCATTAGACATACATTTCCTACAGAATATAATTCATAAATATGAGGAAATCAAACTCCATTCTTGTCATTTTTTCTTGTAGCTGTAGTGTTGCAAGGTTTATGTGTGTATTTATTGTAATTTTTACTTTTTTTTTTTTTTTAATAATCGGTCAGTGTTAAAAGTGTGCAATTTGTCCGCTTTAACCTGCAGGAGTCTGTCATATGTGTTTTTCTGTAAAGTGAGTCACATGTTCACCATTCAGATAAAATATATCAAGTTGTTTTTTTCCCCATATTAGACTATGCGACATAGAACTAGGCTAGACTAGCACTAATGTCATCAGAGGTATATTTATTATCAGTTTTGTAGCTTTATTTGTTTAGCTTATAAACAGCTAAATGTTTTCTACCTAAACAAATGAACTCAAATATTTCCATTCTCTAGTATGCAGTTTAATGTTCTTGCCTTATTAAAAGTTTTCCTCTGATACTGAAGTGACCCTTTAAAGGGCTCATATTTTGCTAAACCCACTTTTCTTAGTCTTTGGTTCATTTATTTGTGTATTTGGATCCTAACAGGCCAAAAAATTTGAATTTGAACCCTCCAGGTGCTGCAAAGTTATTTTTATATTCATTCTGGCAAAAATCGAGTGAATTTCTACAACCTGTTTCAATTGCTTCTTAATTTGTTATGTTCTATAACTAGTTGTGTCACAACATTTGCGCATTTAAGGTCAAGACTTCTGACGAACATTTCTCCAAGTACGACATAATTGTTTATCAGCAGCAGCGGTTGTAGTAAAAACTGAAAATATGTCCAAACTTGGAGCCGATTACCTAAAATGTTCAGTTGTTGGTTGTATTAATGGCACAGAGCGCACAGTCAACAACCTGGAGGGGGCGGGGTCATTTGTATTTAAAGGGCCAGCGCTCAAAACCAGCTTTCTGGTGTCACTACTCAGAAATAGGGCTTAAGATGGACCTGTGGAGTTGGATTAATGAAGAACTGAGACCCAAACAGAGCATTTACAGTTTATGTAGACCATAGGGAAATGTTTTAAAATGCATAATTCCATTTAAAAAGCAAAATATCACTCCTTTTAAAAGCAGTCACCAAATTACATGATGCGTTTAAAGGAATATTATAAGATATTGCAGGATTAAAACTGAGGCTTTTGTTTTAACATGTTGTATTTTACAGATTTATACAAAAACACAGATTTGATGTGGAAGCAGAGCGTTTGGACATCCACCATCTCCAGTCACCTCGCTGCTCGACACCTGAAAGCGGACGGACTGTTGACTTTGGCCGGAGCTAAAGCCGCCCTCTCAGGCACTGGAGGTAAGTTACAGATTTGTGTGTTTGCTCTTGTCATCATGATGACCTGATTTGGCTTAGTGTCACATCATGGTTGCAGACAGACTTTGACTTATTGGAGACTACATTTGCAGATACATCTTTGTTGACCAACCTGCCATGTCAAATAATGAAGGTAATAGAAATCACTGCAGGGCTCTGATCAGGGATTGACTCACTGATCAGAGGCGTTTGGAGTCTCACACAGAACACAATAATGAGAGGAGAAGGTGTCAATAAAATGGATCCAAGAAATAAAATAAGGGTAAAAAAAAGAGGCAGTGGCTGATGGGGTGTTTGGTTCTGAGGTTACACGACTCAAACATGTACAGAAAAGTCAGTCATTTGTTTGTCCTTTATGACCTTTAGTATCAGACTCATCCCTGACTCACTCAGTCTCTGCAGACTACAACAGGAGTGTAAATATTTAACATTTAACATGGAGAGCATCGTTCAACCTAAAGAGATAAAGATAAGGGAAATATGGTCAATGATTAACATATTGATTGTGTAAAAGAAAGATAATTAATCCATATCAGCAAAAAACAGTGTGCTTTATATTAATTTAAGTTGATTTCAGGTCAACTAATAAATGTAATAATGTATAAATCTATTTTTTCCATATTATTAATAGTATGTGGGAAAAAATAAGCAAAAATAAGTTTGAATTAGTTGCATTTCAATCTCAGTGAACCTTAAGTTTATTTATAAACCTGTAAACACCAGAGTCAATCATATTGTAATGCTTTTCCTGATTCAGTCATGTTTTATGGACAATTACTGACAATTTTGATGTTTTACGTACTGATTATGTTTGCTATTTCTGTCTCTTTAATTGCTTTTTTTGTTATTGTCAATTAAATTTAGAGTCAGTTAATTTGAGTAGTATTTAGACATACTGTATATATTACAATAGGACTGAAAGATCTGTAGTTTTTGTCAAAAAGCCAGTAATTAATTTTGGTTGAAATTAATGGTTCATCTTTTTGCTGTACTAAAACATTGTAGATCTGAAACTAAAAGTTTATTAAAAATCTTACAGCGAGAAAGTCATTTTATTTGTGTTTTACCTTTATTTAACCAGAAAGAACTCTTCCGTCCATATAAGTATTATATAAATGACTCTAAAATCAAGTAAAGAAACATGAATAGCAAACATAATCAGCAAGTAAAAAGTCTAAATTATCAGTCATCATCCATAGAATATTTGAATGAATCAGGCAAAATATTTAGATTTACAAACCTTTAAAAATCTCTTTTCATATGATTAATTTGCTAGGTTTTCTTAACATACGGAATAGAAAATCCAGTACTTTACCCAAAATTCTTTTGATGCTGGTGAGTTTAACTTTACTAATACTTGTTATGAGAAACCCACAACAATAATCAACAATAATAATGATTTTCAAAAATGTATTTATTTATTTTCTTTCCTTTCTCTTTTTTCTGTTGTCTTGTTTACACACACACACACACACACACACACACACACACATATTTATATATATATATATATATATATATATGTGTGTGTAGAGAGAGAGAGAGAGAGTTCATTTATATTCAGTTATACTGCACTTACTTGTGTATATATTTTTTTAGAATTTTCATTCCATCTTTTCATAACTTTTCCAGTGGTTGTTTGGGTAGGGTTATGTTTTGTGTCATAGGTGGATGTTGTTCAGAAAATCAAAATTATCTTCCTGTATAGTAAATGTTTTATTCATGTTCTGTTAGTAATAAAAATTCCTAAGAACTTTACTAATACTTTAACACTGTTATCATGTGACACCTGTGTGGCATCCCAGAAGGCTTTGTGGTGCCATGTGATGTCCAGCGCCCCCACCACCACTATCACCACCACCCAAACCCAAGTAAACCATGTGATGGGCTCAGATCCAAGTCAATACAAAGCCCTGGCTCAGCAGCACAGAGCCTAAAATCTCATTGGCTGCTGGCTTAGGAAGAGAATGACTCAGCAGTTGTGGATTCACACATTATCCACATGGACACAGTATGTTCGCTGTAACCGTTTGGAACAGGGAATATCTTTTGTTCTCTTTGTGGTGGCCTCGTATTCCTGTGAATCTGCCTTTGTGCTGATTGTTCTCTGGGATTGTCCTCTGAACACACAAGCCTGGTGTGGAAATGACAATTATTTTCTGTGAGGTCTAATTAAATGCAAGGCAGAAGTAGAGCCAAATGTTAAGAAGTACAGCAAGCAGTGTTAAGAGGTACTTATGCTTTCCCTTTATTCTGCCCACTTTGATCTAACAAACTGAGTAGGAAGTTAATGAGCATCAGTGAAGCCAGAACATCTGGGAAGTGGAAACAGGAATGCAGATTAAGAAGACTAATTGTATTGACTTTGTTGGCTGCTGTTAATCAGTGTTTTTGAGTGAGTCAGCAGTGAACATTTCAATGCTAGAAGGCATTAGCTCATTAACCAAATGTGAAGATTATCTTCTGGTAAAATGGTATAAAGACATACACAGTACTGTCCAAAAGTGTTAGTCCAACTTTATGTTTGCTGGGTTAGTAAAGTTCTAATGACCACCCATATGGGTCCATCTTATCTTATCGTGTCTCGTTTCGGCTTGTCTTGTCCCGTCCCGTCTCAACATTGTCTATAACAAAATTTGGGGAGATAAAATTTTTAGGTGAAAAATATCTATTTACTGCGCGGTAACGCGTGAACTTCAAATGGATATGAGTTTTTTAGGCTTTATGCAAGCATTCAAAACATGCGGTTCTCGACAGAAATTGATATCAAGTAGGACAAAACCTTTTAGATATTATGTTCAACTATACTGAAAATAAATTTTGGAGTAAAATATTGAAAAGTCATGAGAATGTGGTAACACGTGGACATGCTGTCATGGTAACACGTGGATGACTCTACCATTGTATGCATCAGCCGAAATGTTGACTTATTGTTTAAAACAACAAGCCAGATATAATCACAATGATTAATTTAATGTATTTAATACTAACACAGTGTTATTTACAATTTGTGGTGGTCCATACTGATATAGGTAAATTACAAATAAAGAGTAATTTGTTGGTAACAGGTCACAGATAGTCTTTTTAAATGTGACCAGTGTATGAAATCACAAACTTCATCATTCGGAATTTTCATTTCTCAAAATAATAGACAGTTTTTTTGTTAATTTAATGCAGTCAAGCAGAAGGTTTGGAACTTCTCTTGTACCGTGTAAGTGGTATTATAAAAAGGATAACAGTTCCATAAAATAGAGATCTGTAGCTAAAAAAATAGCCTAATTGATAAATGATGTGTGCAAATTTACTTTATCATGTTGATGTTGATGACCCATATGCATGTCTCAGTCTCTGTTATAAGATCCAATCTAGATATATGTGAAGTATGTACAGCAGTAAAAACAGAAGTTTCAGGGCAAAAACAGCTTTTATAACCTTAAGTGGGAGAATTTAGTGTAATTTTGCAATGTTTTCCAACTTCAACATTTTACCTTTGGTTAAACCCCAGAGGGAGTGACAGTATGGGACTTTTAATGTGGGAATTGGATGCCCATTAGCTCTACTTGCCATGTACCCAGCAGTTCTTGTACTCCCCCACCCCTGTCTTGTACTTCACCGTCTGAATAAATCCAGATCTTACTGTTGGTGAAAAACAAAGCTTTTAAGAACAGTCATGTCACCACCCCTTGTTCCTATTGGTCAGTTGTTTGTGAGTTACCTCAATGTGCCTGTCATAAGATTGGTTTAGGGGGGCGGGCAGATGCTTGGCATTCTTGGGAAAGTCGCTTCATGTGAGGAGAGAAAATGCTCTTAGTGATTCCAGATGCTGAAGCTGCAAAGACTTAATGGGAATGAGTCCTGGTAAAAGTAGGAGAGAAAAACAGCTGAAATTAGTGTAATCTTTTGCATTCTGTCCAGTCAAGCCTTTAAACAGCACATACATGTTTTCCATGTAAAGAACTGTGTTTCATTTTAGGGGTGCAACGGTACATGTTGTACTGATGTACCGTTCGGTACGACCCTCACGGTTTGGTACGAGTATTTTCATCATTTTCAAATGACATTTCCAGACAACTCGTGTGTATATTAGAACTGTGCAAGACGACTGACTTATGGAATTCTACAGTCATTGGTTAGAGCTGGACGCGGAGCCCGGCTAGAGCATTACTTGGCCTAGGAGGACGTAGTGAGCCTCGGCCCAAGTCAGAAGCGGCGAGCCGGACACGGAGCACAGTGCTTCTACTTCCAACTACCCTTCTCAATATTAACATTAGTAAAACCTCCTCTGTCATCGCCTTATTTATTATTATTGACTTTCTTCTTCTTCGTCTTCTTTTTCTTCTCAAAATCTTTACTCTTCTTCATGGTATTTGGCCAGTATGGTAATTAAGAGCGGTGCCCTCTGGTGGATTGATTTGAGAAACGCTCATTCCAACATACAGGACGCTTTGAAGTATGAAGGCACTGACACGTGACAACGTTAGAAACAGTTGAACCTATTTACACGTGTAAAGGAACATAAATGAGCCTTAAGGCTCTCCACTGGCTCCCAGTTATGTTTCAGTACACAGCCAGGCTCCAGCCGGCCTCGATGTCCAAACCGTACCGAACCGTACTGAACTGTGACTCAAGAACCGCAATATGTACCGAACCATGGATAACCTGTACCGTTGCATCCCTATTTAATTTTATCGGGTATTGATATTTAGTTGTCTACCTCACCTGTATGAATGCCCTGTGCAGTGTCAGTGTGTGATGTATATATTTGCTGATGAACACATACTTTCCCAGAATATTGAAAAGTATCTGTACTCTGCAGGCATGGTTGGCTATGGCATGGCCAAAGCTGCCGTCCACCAGCTGTGTCAGAGTTTAGCGGCCAAGAACAGCGGGATGCCATCAGGAGCTGCTGCTGTCACAATACTGCCGTAAGTACTGCAGACTGCAAAATAAAGTTAGTCGACTCAGTTCGACCCGTTCCAACCCGACAATTTATATTGAAAATAGGAACCAATTATCGCTAACTTTACAGGCCGTGGTGAGAAATGACTCATGGTGTTAGAGTAAATAAATACATTTTACAATTTAGGAAAATAATTTTTTCCTAAATTGCATGAGTCACAAATTTTTGGCTGTATGGCTGTGAAATGGGCATTAAATTCTGTTCTAACTAGTCTTACAAAGTCTTAAATTTAACTTGTAGAAACCTGTGGGAACCCTGTGATAAATCACTTAAGAAAGCTTAAATATAAAGAAAAAATCATTTGGGAGTTGCTGTAAAAGCAGTTCTAGGTCTTTAAGGGTTAATTTGGCCATCCTGTGGTGTTCTGTGACACAAACTGAAAATCTCTTCAGTGCCAGATATTCTTGTCTTGCCGTTTGGACCAGAAAAGTAACTCACAGACTATAAAATCACAGATTACCTCAACAAGACAATTAGTCTACTGATTTCTCCCAAAAGCCATAACATTTAAGTCAAGTACCAAATTGACACATCTGAGTTTGGATCAGTAGTTTTGGCTTTTCTTACTTTGTGTTTTCATTTTCAGTTTGGTTTTAATTTGTTCTGAAAGCAGGCTTTTCAACATGCTTAGTTTTAGTGATGGTCCTTTTCACTGGTGGTCCATGTTAATCTTCTTGTTCCTGTGAGCTTCTGAAATTAACTTTTAAATCCCTGGGTTATTTTCCTCTTGAGAAGTGCTCCACATATTTTATCACCTTCCACTACAAGGTACTTGCTCTTATCTAATACACAGTCGTATTCAAAGTAATCCCAAATGGAACTCCAGCTCTCGCTCCCCTGATGTTCTCACCATGATGGATGGATGGACAATGCAGATGCATGACGAGCTGCCATCTACTGGTATTAAACTGGCACTGCTTAAAAAAACTACAGAGTACATTTCATAGCCACAAAAAATTAAATGAATTCTAAATGATGAAAACACTTTTTCTGATTTTACATTTTGTTTCTTACGTAAATACACACACAGTTTTAGTTAGTTTATTTATTATATTGCCTTGTTTTCATTTTTATTCTAGTGTAAAGTTATAGTCTTGAAGGTTTTCATTTACAGTATTATATGAAAGTCCCTTTACTTACAGTTTCATGATCTGGGTGTCTGTGGTGACATTCCTGTAAAAAAAAAAATCACCATCTATGATCAGTAGTGACACCATAGTGACCAGTGACCTTTGACTGAGTGTGACAGTGCTGAATGCATTACGTGCCACTGTATTCATTCTGAAATAGTCAAAATATGTTCACATATCTCTGTGGTATCTGGCAAAGTTATGAATCAGGGGTGGCCCTAGTAAATAAAATAAGTAAAAATAGAGAAAAAACACATTTAAAGTTTGTATTCATTTACTTCACAATTATGATTATCAGAGGATTATGTTCTGTTATTCTGTTACTGTAGAATGTAGATACAAACACTTTCAACAACTGTTCCTGAATATATTGTTGATTACACATTATTTTAAAGGGGTCATATTTAGCTAAACCCACTTTTATTCATCTTTGGTTCATTTATTTGTATTTGGACCCTAATAGTTCATAAATTTTGATTTGAACCCTCTATGTGCTGCAGAGCTATCTTTATATTCATTCAGGCAAAAATCCAGTGGATTTCTACAACCTATTTTAATTTCTGCTTAATATGTTATGTCTATAATATCATGACATTTGCGCATATAAGGTCTAGACTTCCGACGAACATTTATCAGAGTACGACGTAATTGTTTATCAGCAGCAGCAGTTGTAGTCCATACTGAAAATATGTCCAAACTTCGAGCTGATCACCTAAAATGTTCAGTTGTTGGTTGAATGGGACAGAGCAGCACAGTCAACAACCAGATGGGAGTGGAGCTTGAAGTGTCTCATTTGCATTTAAAGGGCCAGCGCTCAAAACGACCTTTCTGGTGTCATTACTCAGAAATAGGGTTGA
>JAPQRP010000002.1:11427655-11442902 GCA_037367295.1 Apogon hyalosoma
AGAGAACAGGGAATAAAAAAAAAGAGAAAAAAAAAAAAAACAGTCAGTGCACAAGGTCAATACAAATAATTACATTAAGTACTTGGTGTAAGAGATGTACCGATGTGGTCTGAGTATGGCTGCCAAATTTTCAAAAAGGTTTTATATTGTTTTCTGAGACAGTAAGTGAAAACTGAAGAAAAAGTGACTTTTTCTGCAAATATATCATTAACTGAACGTAAGCCAAGTGTCTCCATCTACTGTCATTTATCAAACTCCATGAATCAATGCTGTAGAAGATGACAGTGTTTCCACGTTCATTACTAAGCCTCTGAACGTCCAAATGGGTCATATGTGATGACCATGAAAAGATGAAACACTGCATTTTAGACCAATTATTTACATGCATTGATAGGATTAGTGGATGAGAAGTTATTAAACTTTTTAGATCAGTAGATGGTTTTGATCGTCGGTGGCTGTTTGGGTCTTTATGGGTTAAAAGACAACCTATTGTGTTTTCCAGTTACAAGGTAGACATCATGGTCTTTGTATTATATTAATACAATGTTAGGTTCAGTTCAAAGTCCATTAACCCTTAAAGACCAAAAACATCTTCTGATCTAAAATATTTAATAACCCTTAAACTACTGATCCTATCAATGTATGTTAATAATTCAGGTTATTGCTGTTTCAAAGCTTTTCAGTGGCATCAGATGCATCTTTATTTCAACATTCAACGCTCTATAGTGAACATGGAAACAGTTATGGTCAGTTAATGATATATTTTGCTGGAAAAGGCCGTTTTTCTTCAGTTTCCATTGTGATATAATAACCTTTTTAATTTACTCTGAGCTTTTATGAACATCTACATAATCAGTAAATTAAATATAGTCTTGGCCAAAAGTTGTGGCAGACATTTGTTATTTTCTCGAGCTTTGCTGCTTAGGTTTTGCATTTAAAAAATCTGCATGTTTCAGCAATGCATTAAAGTACTATTTAACAAGTTGGAAGAAAATAAATCACTTTTATACAAAGAGTCACTTGGTGTCATTGCCAAAACTTTTGACCATGACAGTGGTAAATACATGATTTTCACTGAAAAATGCAAAACGCAGAGGATAATACTATAAAAATGGTAACAAATCACTTAGAAAAGGTTCAATGTAGTGAAAAATTTGCCACAAAATAGTTCTAGGTCTTTAAAGGTTAGATACTTTACTTAACGGCACATACTTTGTACTTTTATATTTTGTTTTCAGGGCCTGTAATTTTCTGTTTTCTGGAGCAAAATGTTAAAAAAAAATGTTAAAAATTGTACTTCTACATGAGTAAAGAATGAATAATCTTTGTTTGTCATATCTTTAAGTTAACTTTATTTATTTACATGCATAAAGGTCAAAGAAACATAAAAGACACAGCACTTCAATCACATCCAGTGTCCCTTGGCATTTGGAAATATTTCTGTTAATAAGCTTTAGTTTGAGAGATAATAAAGGCCTGAGGTGGATATATATATATATATATATATATATAAGCACAGTTGGGTTTTATCAATGCAATTAATAAGAAATTAAAACTACTTCAAACACGCGTTGCATATATGCGGTTCTCACTTGTTACAAACCAGTGAATGCAAACCTTTTCAATACAAAAGCCACAGAAAAGCACTTCATCATCATTAAAAACCAGCTCGAGCTGTGAAGATTGAATGGGTTCAGGGCATAAATGTCACTATAACAACTTTCTGAACATGTGGAGTGTTTGAAGATATTTTTAGCTGCAGCAACATGTAAACAATTCAGCTGTTAAGGACTCCGTGGCCTGGTCGACCACACGAAGACATACCCTTTTATGTTCCTAAATGAGAGATTTCTTTGAATCCCCACTTTAAAGAAGCCCCTGTCCTTTATTATTCATGTTAATTTATGCACAGAATACCCAACTAATACAATTTTGGAATATATAAGTGTGTTCTGGTCCAGGGTAATGAGATATGCCAATAAGAATATGTAAATTTGGTGAATTATTGAATAGGCATGACTGAGGATTTCTTATTAGTTTGCGTGTTTATTTGAAAAAAATCCATCAATTTTTCAGACTGTCTCTCATGCCCCATCCAATAAGTAAATCTAATCAAACACTGAAATCAATAATTCAGGTGTTTGTGTGCTGCTGTGTTATCTGTGTGTGCATGTATCTCTACAGGAGGTATATTCTTGTCCGGGCTTCATCACAGTTATTATAGGATATAAACTCTGAACTTTGTGAGTCGCATTGTTTACTGGGCACAGATTTACTGTAATAAACTCATGACTGATCTGAAATCAATACAGTTTATCAACCGCTCAATAGCGATTACTGCTAAGTGCTGATTTTAATTACTTCGGCCCGTCATCAGTGTTGCAGAAATGCTGCAAAACACAAAGAGCTGATGGGGGAGCAGTAAATATATAGGCTGATAAATGTATAATGTATTACCAGAGCTGGGCATCGTTAAAAAAACACCATATAGATATTGATGCTTCGGCTCAGCTTCTAAATGAGACCAGTTTTCCATTTTAAGCAGCCAGACTGCTTTGGAAAAGGACAGTAGAGGTTGATTTGTGAAAGGAAATAAAACAATGAATTAGGGGTGGGCAATATGGCAAAAATATGTCACGATTTTTAAAAAATAAAATCATGATCGCGATTTTATCACGATTCTTTACACTGATCTTTGAGACTAATTTGCAAGTCTCTGAACAGTGCAACCAAACAATTTCTCTATGTAAAACATAGCCCTAAAAGAAAAAAATGAAACAATTTAGCCCAAAGAACCTTCCAGAACATTTTTAATTTAGTTTGTGTAATTTTGTCACCATGTGCCAAGAACATAAACATATCAAAATGTAAACAATAGTCTGATTAAGTGCACTCTTGCAACATAAATACCCAACTGCACTCGCCCGTTATACTTGGGCCCGGTTCAAGGGGTCAGCTTGAGGGGGCAGTGCCCCCTTAAACAAACGTCCTGCCCGCTCCGACTAAAGTTTTCGAAGGTAAGGAACAGGAAAATGAGCTGCACAACAGTGGGAGACTAAAGTCTTAAGTTTCACTTTGTACGGTTGTATAGTGTTCACATACTCATTGTGGGGTACGTACGGCATGGAACACACACCCCATATAACCCCCCCACCCCCGGATTCCATGATCTCTGTGCTTTGTTGGATCATTGATATATCAAACACATCTACAACTAATGGTTTTGTACATTTTATGGTTCTTTGATGACCTCTTGCAGTTAACAAGAAAGTGTAAAAAAGTAAATAACATTGATCTTGTGGCATCAATAAACGGGTTAATAAAAGGGGGTTGGGCTTAAATATTGGTGTCCTGTTTGTGGCTGAAGGTAAATATTGTATCTATGTCATCATGATCATCTTATTTTAGCTTTTATCCAAGACCTTGTTTTTACATCTAAACTGAACAGTCACAGCTGGTCCATTAGGGGCACAAGCCTTACATTTAATTGCAGAAGAGCTGTTTATATGTATATATACTAATTTTATCAAAACCTAAACTAAACTCTGAAACTAAAAAAGTTTGTATTTTTACCATATAATAATCTTCTACTGTTCTGTACTTCATGTCAACATTTCCTGAGGTAGTTTTTATCTGTATTTAATTAATTTCCGTGTTAATATGTTCACTTCCTGGTCATAATGCAAGTATGTAGGTGGAAAAACTGAAGACTTTTGCCAAACAGGAGACATGAGACATTCATTTGAGGATTAAAGACTCACTTTATTGTTTGACACGTGCAGCTAATCAGAATAGTTTTTATTTTCTTAACTTTATGGGACTGGATGTTTTTTGCTGGGTTGTCAAGTCACTTTGAATGTGATACAAATGCTTTCAAGACTCTAGAATGAAGTCAAAACAGACAATTACACTGCTCCAAATGTCCCACAGCAATTTTTTTTTTCTTTTTCAGCCCGTTACACCACATTTAGTCGCCTCCATCTCTGTATTTCACACAAGGACAGAGAATAAGGCTGAACACCACTTCTAGCTGTTTGACTAGAATGACAAAATAGCAGTCGATTGGTGGTCAGGTGGGTAGGTCACAGATTTGCCATGTAGGGTATCCAAATTTTAGCCCAATGAGTAACCAACGCCCCCAAAAATGAAAGAATGCAGACATCGTTTAGTCAAACATTAAAACCAAAAGCTTATGACAAGCATTATAAGATGACTGATGTAAAAATCTGACTCTGCACACAAATTCACAACGACTGTGTTTGTTTAGCGTGTCTCCACTAAACCAAACCAAATGTCATTCAGCTGCAGCAAAACCATCACATATTGGTTTTAACTGTCTGTTGTTTATTGTTCTCTCATCTCGCACTATTGTTTTTTACTGTTGTTCACAATAAGTCTTTATTAACATCTTTTATGTTGCATTAGTATTGTTAGTTAAAAGCCTCCCAGCGTCTCAGTCTCTAATTACACGTTCTGCATTGGTTGCATTCTTGTGGTATTTTTTAATGCAATCAATTTGATTTTGTAGCCTGAAAATTATGTTGTTTTGGGAGTGATTGGAAATCGCCTTTTTTCATTTGGGTTGCGAGGTCATGTTGATTTTACCAAAGGAATTGCTTTACATTAAAAAAAGTAAAACGTATATGTTATTTTTAGTAGTTTCTTAACATAAAAAATATAAATCTATTGACCACGATGTGATTTAACTTCTGTTATCTGTTGAATGTTTCCGCATTTTTCTTTCTTTCTTTTTCGCATTTTTATCAGTTTTATATCATAAAATATATATATATATAAAACATACTTATTATTACTTAAAGTTGTCTGTTAATATAGAATCCTTCATGAAAAAATTATATAAGTGTGTGTCTATTGACGCTAATGAGGTTAATGAAATTTGGAACAAAAAACCCCAGCATTTTTTTGTATTCGATACTGTTGAAATTATATCGTCTGAGCCATACAGGTATAAAGTTCAGTACTAACCCTATATATTCCAGTGTGTGGTGATTTGGTAAAAGCTGTACCGAATGTGTTTTTTTCTTTTTCTTCTTTTTCTTCTTCTTCTTCTCCTTTTCCATTCCCCTGCCTCATTTGCAATGATTATGTTATCAGGGCAGCCAGGCAAAAGGGTGGAGCAACCATAATTTCAGTGCGGGATTAGGCAGAAATAACGAGGTCACCAAGTTACAGTTGCCATGGCAACGACACATCCAAGAACACAGGATGCCATTGCTTAAAAAAAAAAATACAAGAAACAGGGCCCAGGATTTTTCCTCTCTCTCTCTCTTTTTCTCCCCACCTCTTTTTTTTTATTTCATTCCCCTCCCTCTCCACCCATCCTCTCCTTCCCCCGTCTCCCTCTGTTTTTTTTTTTTTTTTTTAGGCAATGAGGAGTGGAGGGGAGCAGTTCACTTTCCTCTCTCTGTTTTCCAAAGCCTTTTGTTTCTGAACATATTCAGAATAATAAATTCACTGTTGAGTACATTTGCATCTTTCTGGTATTCATATTTGGTGGGAGGTCTGTTTCCTCTCATTTTAACGTGACTGTATCCAGTATATAAAGCTCATTAGAAAACACCTCTCCTCACCCTCAACCCTTTCCTGCAACCCCCTACCTCCCACGTTCTTACAAAAAGACTCAACTCAAGCTCTCCGCATTTTTGTCTCATTTCTGTTTGGGGGGAAAACTTTGCTGTATGAGGTGATCGAAGTCGAGAAAGCCTCAGAAAGAAGAAACAACAGCAGCTCTTTTGAGGGGAAACAATTCATCTGCTGCCCTGGCCTGAGTATTGATTTGGATTGAAGTTGCCAGAAGCTTTGGGCTTCTATTCAAACAGATATCCATTCCCATGTTACACCTGGCTGCTGGTAAGACCAGAGCCCAGCAAACCAGCTCAACGCTATGCAAAGTCCAATAATCAGCAAGCCTGGAGTTAGCGCCCCATCCAGCACTGTAATTTTGTTGTGCTATTGATCGTCTTTGGGATGAAGCCGATTACACAAAAGACTGAAAAAAATAGGTATTGTTTGGGATTGTAGACGATACAAGGACACTGGTTAAACCTGGCATGGTAAACACAGCAGGGATGAATTAAGCAGTGAGCTGTTATGAGCGTGTCCAGTTGGCTGTGGATTGTTAAAAGGTCTGGCAGTGGATGCTTGTCTCTTAAACAAAAGGTAATAAGACATTTTTGGACCTGCACTATACATCAAGCATAAATAACCTACAGTGTGTGTCACATTTTTAATATAGTTTACTAGAAGCTGGAGTGAACTAAACTTTTTCAGCCCAAGACCCAAAATACTCCCTGAGGTTCAAAACAGTGTTGAATAAATGCACCTTACAGCTTATCCACATCAGAAACAAACCTGGAGTTCAGACGTGAAATGTCTTTCTGTCCTCTTTATTAATTAATTTATTTATTTATGGCTGCAGTGCATCATAATCACCTTTCTTCATACTGTAATTGAAGTGGATATGAGACTTCTGCTCGTATTCCTTGCCTGTGCTTTCAGAGTATAGACAATTTAGCCAAAGTTCCCCCAATTTTTTTTTTTTTTTTTAATTTTGTTATTTTTTTCTAACCACAGGACTTTTTAGAGAGGTGGAGGGGTTGGCTGTAATAACCAATCACTGATCAGATTCTGTGTCTCAACAGAGGAAAAGTGGCTTCACTTGTCTATAACAGCCTGAAGTTCACCCATATTTATATTTAATCTTTGGATTTGGACTGAGGAGAGAGCTGCAGATCGACTGGACTTATTTTCAACATCTAGTGCTATTTCCTCCCTGATTTTGGCTCCTGTAGTTGTAATAGGGATAATGCACATTGATGGGCCACCATATTAGAGTATTATAGTTGAAAACATGCCAGATGATAAGATAAGATAAGATAAGATAAGATAAGATAAGATAAGATTTTATTGATCCCACCATGGGGAAATTTCACAGTTGACAGCCGCAGCATACAACACACAAGTACAAAAAAAAGACACAAGTGAGAAAAGAAAATGACAAATTTGGTATTTATATAAATAGAGAATTTGAATTATAGTGGTGATTGCTAATTTACACTAATTCTAAAGCTAATGCTAATTCTCCCTTTGTGCAGTAATCACAGCTTGGCTTTTCTGCCTCCGTCCATAATAATATACATTATATAGACTAAATGTCGTCTAAAATCAACGTTTATTTGCAACATAGTATAGCAAACTATTACGTGATCACAAACAAATTCATTTTAGCAAAAAAAAGTCTCCATTTTGAATGTCTGGGGTTGCCAGAAATTTGTGATGTTAAAATGGGGTCACGAGCTGAAAAACGTTGGGAACCACTGATCTAAGACCTTCTGCGTATGCATGTATTTAACTGTTCACAGGAATGCATCCAATTAATCAGTCAATCTAAATCACCCATAGATGTGACTGTGACAGTGAATGGTTATTCATGTATATGTATAGTTTGACCTTGTCTTTAATTGTTGGTAGCTTAATAGGCTCTGGCACCCTATGACCCTCTCCAGGTCACGGGGGTTTGGATAAAGAATGATTTTTTTTTTTTTTTTTACAAGTTACCTACTTTTATACTTACATAAAATTAATTTACACAAACATGCACATACATTTGTTGTTTAATGTACATAAATGAATTGACACTGTCAGTTAAGTCTATATGAGTCTATATTATTCAAACCTTCATGTTGTAGCCATAGTGATTGAAAGGCTGAGTGTGCAATGCTGGATATGTTTTAGTGACTGCCATGTTAGAGGGCAGGAGACTAATCACCGAACTTGGTAAAATAGCATTTGCAGAGGCTACAATGGAACCATCATTTGTTAGCTGAGCATTAGTCGGCACACATTCTGGTGGAAAACAATCTCTGTCAAATGTTGGTGATAAAGCTCGACATGACTGATAATCAGTGTTAATTAAAAAGAGAACAATGTTTGGATAATCATTTGTGGAAAGAGCACAACAGTTTTGTTTGATTTGAGAAAACATATGCTGTCGAAACACAAAATGTACGCAATGTACTGCTAAAGACCTTTACCATTTCCTGTTTCAGTGTCATATGGGTCTCTATACTGTCCCCTTTAAGTGACTCGTGGCAGATCTAGTCCAGTACATTTCAAAGAGAGGAATGAACTTGATGTACAGATGCAGACCGATTCTTTCACCTCAAAGTCACCCACGTACGTAGTCGACCCATTTTCCACAGGCCACATGTCCTCTGTACATTCTTATAGGAGAAATACATTTTCAAAGCACTCCTGGCTGGAGAAATTGGACTGTTACGGCCTTTTTCTGTCTCAGTAATGAACTCTCACGACACAAATCGGTAAAATCAAGCAGGAAAATAAAACTGGATAATTGGTAGAAAATAGAACTGGTGATAAAATAATGTAAAATAGCATTTAAGAAAAATATTAGTACATAAAGTCGCAGAGAAAAATATTAGACCACCCCTTGTTTTCTTCAATCTCTTGTTCATTTTAATGCCTGGTCCAACTAAAGGTACATTTGTTTGTACAAATAAAATGAAAACAACAAAAATAGCTCATAGTAGTTTAATTTCAGAGCTGATATCTATCCATTTTCCATGTTTTCTTGATAATAACCCAAATCACTTCAGTTCTTACATCAATATCTATGTCATTGTACCGACAAAAACAGTGCTTTTATTCATTCCATGTTTTCTTTTCTGTCTGTTTCTTTCACATGATAATAATAATTGGTAATAATAATAGTAACAATAATAATCTAATCATTTTTTTTTTCCATGACTGTATTTGTTGTATTTCAATCTTGTCAATTTACTTTCAGTCATCCCCACTACATTCTGACCACACCCATTTAGGAAACAGGAAGTGAATTTCATTGGCTGAAGTGCCTTCTTTCTACAGAACTATCTGGACGTGTATGTGGAGAAATATCTAAATAAACAAGTGGTACCAGGCACAACAAACCCCGCCCCTGGCATGTATTGTAGCTTATTTTGACATCAGTCCAGCTGATGTCATCATGTCTGTGCATGTGCTAATGTCAGGATATCAACTGCCTCTATATGTGTGCAAAGTCTGAAGCGAACTGAAACAAAACTGATGTTTCTATAGAAATGTGAAAAATTGGCTCATTATAAGTTTTTATTTAATTTATTTTTATTTAATTATATTTATTTATATTATGTATTTATTTTTATGTATTTATTTATTTGTTTGTTTGTTTGTTTTTTGCCCATTAGAAGTAAATGGGAGAAGAAAAAATATTTTAAATATTCATATAAAAATTGAACTTTGACCTACTTTTCCCAAAATGTAACCATATCTATTGTGGGTCACTGGCAATCTATGAACCCAATTTGGTATGAATTCAACCAGTAGTTTTTCTGCTACAGACATTTGAATTTCTGCCTATTACATTGCACTGGGGGAAAAAAAGATGTAAAAAAAATCATAAAAAATTGAAACTTTGACCTATTTTTCCCAAAATGTAATGAAATCTATTCTGGATCACTGGCAAACTATAAACTAAATTTGATATGAATTCAACCAATAGTTTTGCTGCTAGAGTGTTAACAAACAGGCAAACAAACCGAGCCAAAAACCATACCCCTTCCCTTTCCTTTGGGGGGCGGGGTAAAAATACCAAAACCAGTCAAACATACAGAAACATGACTGATGCACATTTCCACTGTCAAAATATTGTCACCGAAAGTCTTTACTTTGCACTGAAATAATATTTTTTTATCTTAACCCAATATTGAGAATATAACACTGCCTCTTTTTAACATGTTCTGTCTTAATTTGTTCATTGTTCAGCTTTCATCACCAGACACCTCCCAACATAAAACACTATGAGGTCTCTCCTCTGAATACACCAGTATAGCAGAAAGGAATGCTTTTCTTCTATATTAGCAAGGGAAATTAATCCACATATACCATATGTGTTTTACAGTGCTAATTGGCTCCAGTCATACATCATACATTTTCAAACTCCTTGAACTTTTTTTTTTTTTTTTTTAAACATATAAAACTAGACAAATCTGGTTTAAGGGGAATGATTGTGACAGTCCTACATTTGCAAATTGGATTTGGCATTTGTTGCATTTCATGAAGTTGTAGAGGAATAACTATGTTGTGACAGTGTGAGCTGACTAGTTTACATTGATGTGGCATTGTTTTCTCATTCGTGTTGATGCTTTGGTACATTTGTGCATCACTAGGATCATCAGAAATGAAGCGCTGACAGATGCAGTGTTTTTAATATTTTTCTGCCTAATGCTTGTCAGTGCTCTGTATAATAAGGTGTTCTGCTTTTCCCCAGTAATTATTATTCATCACTTGTATCCCTATTTATGTATGTTTGCATAGTTGAGGTTCTGTAGTGGATGAAAGTTATCATGGGTGATGGAGGAGGGATAGTTCTTAGCCCAATGTGTTTATAAACTATATGGACAGAAGTAGTCGGACATGTTGAATGCAGATGTTTCTTTTCAAACAGAAGTCTATATTGATATAAATGTTGATATTTCTGTCTCAAATCAGCATGAACAGGACATCTTACAGCTGTAGCCATGATTTGTCCATATAGTTTATAAACATCAGTATTTCGCTAAAGTATAATGGGAGATTTTTCTTCCTAAGTGAGATGTGAAGAAAGTTGATGGTTATTTGTGGTTAAAAATAAATATAATTACAGTCAGAATATGAAAATATTTTAGTAATTTAGTGATAGAGCTTTTAAAATCATACTCATGCATTAGAAAAAAGAAAAATCAATGTTGAGAGAAATTAGGTAAAAAAAAAAAAAACATTTCTGAGGCATTTTGGAAGCAAATATGAGCAAATATATACACCATCAAAACTCAGTGAAAACATTGTAAATAAAATAAAGGAACATCACCACAACACTGCAAACAACAGTAAAAACAAAAAACACAAGCAAAACAATGTGAAAAAGGAAAAAAAAAGGCCCAAACTTTCTGTTTTTATAGTGAGTCGGTTTCACTCAGTGCTCTGTGTTTTGAGGGTGCACTGAGCATGCTCAGATGTCTATAGAAAGAACAAGGTTTATTATACCAGCACTCTTTGAAATTTTTCCTATTGAGCAAACGGTTCAATTTTTATGAATATTTAAAATAAATCATACATTCAGAACACTCACCACAGACACATTAGGGGTTAAAGGGTTAAGAAATGAGATGGTAATCACTGCATCAGTTAGAGATAAACTTATTACCAGATTAATCACGCGAATAAAAGCAGGAATTACACAATGGAAGGATCTTGTATGGTATGATTTTGGATAAATAAGTGCATATAGTAAACATGGAAATAGTTAAATTGTGCTGTGTTTAACTGGAATCCCGACACTCTTGAATATGAGAGTGTGTTTTCTCTGTCACTGTTTGTGTAATTTTAACCCCATCAGAGTTAATTTAACACTTTTAAATAGTTCTGGACAGTTTCCAAGTCACTCTGAATCAGGGTCAATGTGGACTCATTAGACCACATGACCTTTTCACATTGAAACACAGTCCAGTCTTTCTGCTCTATATCAAACTGATGGTTGTTTAAGAAATGAGAAGCTCCTCACTGCATCAGTTAAAGGTGTTAAAGAACTTGTTACCAGATGAAACATATTGATTACTGCAGTAATTATCCAGTGGAAGCGTCTGAATCATTTGCTTGGTTAAATCCAGGTGGGGGCTTTTTTATATCATATTACTGAACTGGAATTTTAATGGTTTCCCATATTACCTACTCTACTCATCCCAGTTTACAAGCTGGTAATATAAGTTATATGCCTCTGTAGTTACCTTTCCATTAACTTTCAAATTGCACGAATATAACTTGCGCATGAAAATTTACCAAATGGATAAACGACAATTTTGGCAAAACTCTTGTTTTTGCGCTGGCAAGAGGTGGTGTTTTGGGTGTAGCAAAATTGGTATATCACGCAAAACTGCAACGGAAAGACCTTTTTCTGCAACTAGAGTCACGTGACAAAAAAAAACAAAAAACCTGGACGTTTATGGACGTTACAAGCGAAGAAGAAGAGTTTTAAAAAGAAACATGGTGCGGTATGTGTGAAGACACCAGGAAACCGAGTCATTTTTTAATTTAGTGTGGGATAGAGGGGTAATATTTAATAATAATGAATATATCTGACAAACAACACGATATTTACGTTCATCGGCATGTGTACGGAATGACTTCTCATGTCATCTCGCGATAATAAGTAAACAAATTATCGCATTTGTGATTTAATGGAAAAACCAACATTACGCACTTCTGTTTTTTCGACATTTAGTAAATATCGGTAAAGTTTTGCGCATATGTCCAATGGAAAAGCGACTAGTATATCGCTCTAAAAAAGTAACTGACATTAAATTTTAATGTGTAGGTTGCCAGCAGGCAGATCAGAATTTAAAAATTAAATAAATCCCATCATAAACTCTGATCATAAATATATCATTATAGTTCATCACATCGTCTTTAATGCAGATAGATGGTGTATTGCACTAATTAGTTGTGGTGCAGCATTTGGCACTTGTACCACTTCACCACACTCCGGTTTATTTAACTATATTTCAGCTGACCTGCATGTTTTTGGACTGTGGGAGGAAACCAAAGCACCTGGAGGAAACCCACGCGAGCTCCAGGAGAACGCACAAACTGTACACAACATTCAGCACAGCAGAGACGTACTGATGGTAGGAGTTGGTCTAAAGTAACTTGACAAACACTTCTTTATCAGCACTGACGTAAGTGGTTTATAAATAACATCTGACTTTTATTCCCAGTCTTTCATCAAGACTTGCAACAGTAATTATCTAAGAACAAAACCTCTACACCTGAAACTTCAATCACGTCTCAAGTCTGAAATCTTGAGATATGGACAAAAGCATGTTTCATGATGTCACAGTGGACTTGACCTTTGACCTTTGGCCACCAGAATCTGTGAATCATTCGTTCTTTTCATATTCAATTGAGAATCCACAATTGGAAAATTAAAAAAAAAAGACTCATTTCATTATTCATGTACAAATCCAAAAAAAAGTTGTTTTTCATTCTTTTGAATTAAAAATTGGAAATAAGCAAAAGGACCAAATGTTGGGTTTCATGTTGACATTTTTGATATCCTCAAGGAGGACGACATGACAAAAATCAGCAGGATCTTGGTCAGTGTATCTTGAAATCTTTCAGTTTGTACAAAATCTGTACATCATAGACATGTTCCCTTCACGAATGTCTACGAACTCCAGATTTTGTACGAACTGGAAGATTTGTACAAACCCATCATTCGTTAGAATCTTTGTAACCTAGGCATTAACGCTCTTTTCTTGAAAATGACAACATTCGGTTGCAGAAAATGAAAAAAAAAAACCAGCCTTTTTTGGTCCGTTTGTCCATTTCTGTCAGGTAGTAGCATTCTTTTTTGTTATTAGAAAGAGAAAATGAAAACCAATCCGGTTTTTTTTTAATTTGGTTTATCTGTTTTGATACTGAAAAAGAAAAACACCTTGAATTTCAATTTTAATTCCTCTATTTTAAAATGAAAATCGATTATCCACTAGTTTTTCTTTTGTTTCCGAAAAGAAAATCCAATTACCAAAAGATACACTGACAGATCTTCCAGGTATTGTTGTCTTGTCTAATACAGTGCGGCCCTGGTAGCTGATCTAAGTAGAAGCCACTTCGTGTAACACAAGAAGAAATGGGTATACCAAACTGGATATCAAAAATGTCAACATGGAACCCGACATCTGGTCCATTTGCTTACTGCCAATTTTTTATTTGTGCATACAATCAAAAAGAAAAACAACTAATTTTTTGATTTCTGATTTGAACATGAATAATGAAATGAGTCATTTTTCGTTTTCCGATTGTGGATTCTCAATTGAATATGAAAAGAACGAATGATACACGGATTCGCCAAACTTAATAGTTCAGTCCATATGAACATTTACGTCAAATTTTAAGGCATTTTAAGATGAAAAGTCTTGTTTTAAATGTACTGGAGACTGAAAAACCATCTTCTAGAGACACATGGATTTCTTTAAGGACAGAAAAATCAATAGTAACAGAAGCATGTGCAGTAAACCCACTATTTAAGAACGGTAAACTTTATTTCATCTATTCGTTACTTAATCAGTCTTAGAGACACATAAGCACAGCATATAATTAAAAAAATACTGTTCACATTTATGTAAACAGTTGCATTTGAGTTGTATTGAATTTATTTTAATTAAATTCAATTTACTCAGTGTTGCTAAAGAAAGAAGCTGAAGTATATATGTTATTTTACTATGACAATAACAATTAGTATCTTTAGTCAAAGTAGAGGAATATTTAGAAATCTTCACATACTGAAAAGATTAAAAACTTTTCTCATCCGATCCTAATTCTGCAGTAGAAATTATTAAACCAACTTTAATTGCTTTGAGGAATTAATAATGTAAGTTACATGTGTAGTGATAGTCCTTGCGTAGTAAGATTACTGAAACAACTTGTTAATTGGGTCGGTAACACTTTTGTTCACATTTGCAAACTGGATTTTCATTTCAACAGCAATTAAGTGCCAGTTATTTAACATTAAACCAGCCATGAAAGGGAAATCATGACACAAAACTTACAAATTAGAACAATATACATATCTACGATGTGATTAAATTCACGTTAACTCTTTAAAAGCCATATGTACAGGACTGTATAAAAGTCTGAAGCCACCTTTATCTTTGTTGTTTCTGCAGAGGTGAAATGAGCAAACATATTTATTTTTCATTCTCTTTTCTTCAGATACAACAAGAAAATACAGGCAATATGTTCTTAACCTTAAAACACACACAAGCAAACTGATCTAAATGTGTTGTAAAGTTTAAAGTTGTGTGTGACCCCTGACCCCATGACAAGAGGCAGCACAAACAATTACAAATATCTGACATGTTGAATGAAGCCTGGTATAAAACATTAGAACATGAATGTAATCAGTCTCATATTGTCTGAACAAAAGGATTAAAGACATGTTAAATATAAAGGAAGGTCACACTAAATACGACCACTTTGGTTTATAGAAGCTGTTTTTCCCCTGAACCGTTTGTTTTTACTGTTGAACGTACTTCACATATATCCAGATTGGATCCTCAAACAGAGACTGACAAATGCATACAGTTGTGCTCATAAGTTTACATACCCTGACTGAATGCACATGGGACGGTCTTGGATGTTCCAACATGACAAT
>JAPQRP010000002.1:11451129-11462245 GCA_037367295.1 Apogon hyalosoma
TGTGTGTGTGTGTGTGTGTGTGTGTGTGTGTGTGTGTGTGTGTGTGTGTGTGTGTGTGTGTGTGTGTGTGTGAGAGGCAGAACTGGTTGAAAATATTAACTCTTTGCTCGCTGTGCTGCTTCACTGCAAAAATTCAGCTCAAGAAAAGAAGTATGTGGATGTCTAAAAAGTTGCTCTGCATTTGTGTGCATGTATTCAGCTCTGCGGTGCCTTCGCGGTTCCTCTAAAAGGCTGCACAGTTGCTTGAATAAAATGTAACCATTGTACATTTCTGTAAAAAAAAAAAAAAAAAAAATACAGAATCTCCTCGTTTGTGAACCAATAATACATTTCATATGCACATTTCATCTAGTGTTCCAACTGCTCATGGTGTGTTTCAACCATCAACCATGTTTCTCAGAAATTAATTTTAGTATGCTACCCATTATTGGATGATTGTGGTTAGATTTAGGCACTGATAACACTTGGTTAGAGTTAAGGAAAGATACCAGGGGGTTGTTTGATACAGATGTGATTAAAGAAAGACTCTCACTGTCTGTAGTTGTGTTTGTACACAGAGCAGTTAAGTGTCCTCTCAGTCAAAACCAAGACAACAGATGTTTTTATTATAAAGCATAAGAGTAAGTTGCATATTAATGTTTTGTTTTTGTAAAGACGGGTGAATTTAGTTAACACATACAGAAGTCATCAGTGTTGCTTGTTGGTTATCTGACATTGAATGAAAACAGAGGAGTAGTAGGAGTATAAGCATGCAACGTAATATAAAGAAACACCTTATATATGTCCTTACGTTCGCCTGGTCAGAGTGATTACTGTGATTTTAGTAACCTTTAATTTAAACTCACAGTATGTAATTTGTGCCACTAGGGGTCTCTCACTCAAAACACCGACAGCAGTCGTAGAAATCGCTGATGTTGTGAAGCGGCGTGGGATCGTGTTGTTGTTTTCTCCACTGTTGCCGATAAAAATCTGCGAGCAAGAACGTTTACAGATGGACTAATGTATTCAAGTTTTATTCATATTACTTTTAGTGATGTGTATTCACACCGTATCATTTCATTCTGATGAAACAGCTGTAGCATCAAACATTCGTTAACGTCGCTGCTATTGAGAGGAAACCAAATGAACCAAATGACTAAAATCCCATATTCCAATGGTGAATACATTAGATATGATGTACGTACAGAAAGCAGCTAAATATAACTCAGGGTATTTTAATGCAGAAATGTTACATATTATACAATGTTTCCTAATCCCAAGTAGTGCAAATTTTATGCTTAAAACTGAAAACTATGCAAGTCAGGATGCAAACTCTACTCTCTGGTGGCAAAGTCCTGGATTTTCTACATCAGACATCCTGCCTCCTGCTTACTGAGGAGAGGGGAAGAAGCACCTGATCCTTCAATGACAAACTACCTTGAGATGCAGAAATGTACAATGGCAACATTTTAATCTGCAGTCTGGGTTGTTGTGTCTGTGTATTCAGCACAATAGTGTCTCACCAGTTTGTTTAAAATGCTGCAGGCTTCACAAAAGCCCAGTTAATCACTTTATACACTGTATGTATTTCCTGAACTTCCAAGTCTGTAGTTTCAGCAGCAGAAGCTTTCCTTATTTTCTTCAGAATTTGTCGGCCATGAGCTTCATGTTCTGCCGCTTCACTACCAGAGTTCAGTATATTGCAGCAAATATGATTTTATTCTGCACCTTTTTGCACACAGGCTAGTTCTGAAATAGAACTAAAAGCCTCCACTTCCTGTATTAATCTATTTACACTAATTCGTCATCCCTGTGTGCAAATATTGGTTTGTAGTTTTATGTGTCTTCCCATAATTGCTTGACACGACTGTAAGATTCATTTGTCACCGGTATGAGGAAATAGCATAATTGAAAAGTGCTTTTCAATTACAATTTGTTTAACTTAAATAATGAAATAAAATATGGTGCTTCAAAGTTTTACTTCTTTTTTTTTTTTTTTATAATTCCATCCAGCAGTGTAGAGGAAAAAGAGAGAGAGAGAGAGAGAGAGAAAAAAAATCACTCACGGCAAAATGCAAATGAGCCTGGAAGCTATTACGATGCTAATGAGATTCCACCATAGAAGTTGCTGCTCCGGCATCCGGGGTATATTTCATCCATATTTGGAAAACAGTTGTGTGCTCTAAATAGGGGACACGCTTCCCAGTGTTCACAGTCTGGTTTGCAAGTTTCCACTTTCAGCAGGGTCCAAAACCAGTCTGAATCTGGTCAGCGTTCGGAGGCGAAGACTATTTTCTCCCTAAGTTTTACTGAGCTGCATTAAAATGAGACTCTGGTGCTTTATCATTGTGTTAGACAGTGAAATTCTGCATTATTTTTAGACTTCTGTTTCATCACTTCTTCTTGTCAGTCACCGGCATGCTTCTTTTATTAATATCGCAATCAGACTATTCCTCCTTGCTTCTAAAGATCATAAGCAAGCTGCACGTTGGCACAGGTTTCTCTTAAAAAAAAAAAAAAAAAAAAGAAAAAGGCAAATAAATGAGCGTGATTGTTTACACTAACAACAGCAACATCCAAAACAGCTACAACTTTACATTTTCACGCTCTGCTGTAAAACAGGATAAGACGTGTTCCCGGTTCTTTCCAAACAGGAGCGGCATCGGTGCGTTCAGGTGCAAAACCTGTAGCACGGCTGCTAGGGTGTGTAGTTTGTGCGCTAAGGTAGGTAGGTAGGGAGATAGGGTACGTTACCATAGTAACACCAAGAGGGAACCCAGCAGAAGCAGAGTGTCTATATGTGTCCTGACCCATTTCCATTCTCATCCACAAGTGTTTTGTCTCCCTCACCTTGCTGTTCCACAACTAAAAGCACCTCTCCTTCTTCATCCTTGATGCATTTGCTGCATTTAATAAATGGTAGAGACTTAAAACATTCAGCAAACATGCACAGGATACAAGACTACAAACTCTCAAGGTACATTTGGTTTCCTATTCAGCTCAATTCAATTGATTCCAGTTTTATTCAACTTTGTTGTCCCTGAGGATACAAAAGCCCAGTATGAACAGATGAAAAAAAAAAACGAAATACATAAAAGTACATAAAACAAAGTAGAGGATACTGAAATCATAAATTACATTTCCCCATATTAAGCAGCTTAGAATGAAGAATCTGTCCTCAATGAAAACACAAAATAGAGTTAAGTGTGATTAATTGCTCACCATTGTAAATAAAATTATTTCTGAGCTCTGTTTAATATGAAAAGGAAGAACATACATGAGGCAGTGAAGGTCACATACTCACACTGCGCTCAAAATTATTGAAGTTGTAAATGGATTATGCTCTATTAAGTCTTTCTTTTACAAATTTAATTTTACAAAAACGTTCCAGAAATCATCAGTTCCTTTGAGGGAGATACAGCCTCGAAGTTTTAGAAACTTTGCAACTTCAAATGATAGAATAATTACAAGTTTTAAAGACATCCACGTGAAAGGCTTTTCCATTTTTGCCTCCTTCATGTTTTCATTTTATAACATTTAAAGGCTGCTTATCTTCCATATTTTTCTCGGTGTCAACAAATCCAAGACTAAAACTCCACTGTGTTCATCAGTTGGCAAATATTTTCCATTTCCTACCTTACCTTTGTCTCCTACTGTGTCTGTGTCTACTGTTAACTCCTACTGATGGAAAACCATAAAAATAGGTTACAGTCATTTCCAAAAAGGTTTACTAATTTTCTCAAACAGCTGGGCCCTGAAAATTGTGGCAAATGTTGTTGAAATGGGAAAAATAGTGAATTTGTTTGGGTCTGTTTTCGTTGGCGGTGGATGTGGATGCGTGTCATGTGGGTGTTCACGGTAATAAAGGAATGTGTAACCTATTGCCACATATGCTTCACTAATGTGTTTTTAATAGTTTTTGGACAATAATGGCATTCTAAAGCACACAAATAAGACATATTGCACAATATAGGATCCACCAATAGTTGTTTTTGCACATGTTAAGTAATTTGATACAGAAAACGGCCTTTATTTTCTGTTACAGTACACTGGGTAAGACGTGTATAGCCTAATTTTCCACTACAGTTGTGAACGTCATTGCTGCTACGGCGTGCGTTCTCAATGTAGAATGATAGTGCGGTCTAAAAGAGGGACGATTCTTTCCTGTTTGTGTTCGGGGAAAAACCATCCTGTACTTTACACTATCAGTGGGAAAAACAACCTTACGTGTAGGTCCTGTTTAAGATCATCAGTACATTACAACCCCGTTAAAATTGAAATCAGTTAAATGAGCTGTTCACTTCAATGTACTGTATTGCAGCCACACTCGAGTGGTAAGCGCTTTAGGCAAGCAACCAAATCCTGTTAGAAATGTCAATTGAAAAGGTCTTGAGATATTAAAAATGTAGTTTTTAATTAAAGGTTTATTAATAGATTTTTCAAACTTTTTTTTAATTACCCGACCGGATGCCTGAGGCATTTGGATTACAACTTTTATCTCACACGATTCAGACTGCCTCTCCCCATTCAGCCATTTTGGATTAAAAGTCAGACTTCATAAATGCTGTTCATTAATTCCCAGTGCGGGCAGTTAATGTGAGATTCGGTTGCAACGTTACGGCTGGTCTGAGTGTCTGTTTATTTTTAGATTCTTGTGGTTACTTTGCAGCCCAGGCCTAATCTGTCACGGCGGAGTACATGGAGGAAATCTTAATCGCTGTGCCAGAAAAAGATTTTCAATGCACTCTGGTGTGTCTGGTTTGGAAATTCAACATGTTAGTGACACATACTGTCACACTTAACACTGTTATTGACATGTGCTGCATGCAACGTAATGTTAAAATGTGGAAATAAATGAGGAGAGGGAGTGTAAACATTGCAGCACCACGTGTCAATACACTGAAATTAGATGTGATTTGTCAATTATATACCACTGACGTACAAGCCTAAAGTGTGTTTTTTAACACACTTCTGAGATTGGAGTGATGTACTGATGCCTTATACATGAGTCTAATTCAATAATAAATATATAAAAGTGTGAAAATCAAATGACAGGTTTCCCTTATGTGGGATTTGTTGATACATAATCATTACTGAATTAAGCAGATTCAGGCCAATTAAAAGTCTGTCGTTGAGTTAAATACGTTCAGATTCATCCTGGTCATCTAAACTTATTCTGCAGAATACATATGGTCACACTAATAATATTCAAAGTGCCATCGTTGGGACTTCTATGGTAAATCTGATAATCTTTTGGATGATGAGTGTGAAATGAATGTATTTTCTCTCATATTTCTAATTCAAGATCCTTAGCCTTGTTGTTAGTGTAAAAACAATGCGGGCTTTATTTAACTGTCTTTAAAACGCTGTCACTCTCTCCTTTTGCATCTAACTACGAGGTTTCCTTTTTCCCTTTCTGCTGCCATTCAGCACCTGGCACATGTGACGGCTCATCAATCACTATAATTAATTAGCAATTTAAAAAATATTACACATTCAAATGCAAAATCTGTGTTTTATTACTCATACATTTCAGGGAAATGCTGAAAGGTCGTTCCAAAGGTAGTTTCTACAGAACTGTTGTGCAATTAAATGCTTTCAGCTCACTCCTTCTGTGAACCTGTTTGATCTGTGAGGATCTTGGCAGGTTTGGTTTAGGGTTGACGGTGTGTGTATCTGAATGCGCGGCCAGATATTTCTAACATCATGGGGGTGTAAATCTGTTTACATAAGCACTTGTGGGGGCAAAATGCAGGTGCTCGTGATGTACATTTTAGGGTTCAGATGAAGGGTAGGCATGTTGTAGTGTCTGTCATAGTGACGTCGCCTTAAAATGAGGGGAAAAAAAAACAAGTGCACTGTATGTGTTTGTGTATTTTACAGGTGAAAGTAGTCAGGGAATAGAAACACTGGCTTTAAGATTCAGTTCATTCATACGGGTAATTTGGATGCAGCACAACAGTCAGACAGATAAACATGCACGAAACAAAAGCAACACATAATGCAGTGCAATTCTGAGGTGATAAAAAAACAAACATGCAATAAATACATTAACCCGCTCTTACCTTGACCTGGGAGCCATCAGATTATTAAAGATATTCCTCATCTTTGGTTCCCAGTTTACAGGAGAGGCATGTTTCACACACTTCATGTTAAAATATTAGATAGCTAATATGTAAAACCAGTTAAAAAGGCAGCGACAAGTGACAACCCATCTACATAGGCCTTCCTTTAAAGCAACTTCCTCAAAAATCATGCTAGTTGTTGCTTTACTACGCAGGTATGAGCTTCTGTCATTAGCAGTGTTGACTGAAGGCAACATGGTCAGTACAATATCATGAAATAATGCAATAAAACCCACGTTAAGCCGTACAAATTTGTCGATAACCCTATAACGCTGAACGTATCATATTTGATACATGGGTTTTGAAGCCCTCTACATGATCAGTATGATATTTTTTGTCTTGAAAAACCTGATGTATACAATTAGATACATGCAATAGACAGATAATCCACTAGAGGGGAGGAATTCGTTCACCAGAGGCCTTTCCAGGGGACAATACAAGACTGTCAGGAGGCAGAATTTTGCCAGTTTTGAAAAGGAATTACCAATTTGTTAGACATGTTTGTGTTATTTTATGTTTTTGTTTGTTCAAAAATAATAATATTTGAGCATTGAGACCCAATGTATCAAATATGATTAGAATTGAAACTCATACACGGAAATTGATATTTGAAAAAAAAAAAAAGAAAGATAGAAAGAAAGAAAAAAAAATTCTGGTTGTTCAGAAGGAACAATAAAGGCTCCAGTTTCAAAGAACTGGAATTTTCTGTCAATCATTTAATGGTTCAGGCTTTACAGGGTTAAGACTTGAACCAAAAAGGAAAAACACTGCTAAATTCTTTTTGGAAATCCAACAAAACCTGATATACTTAACCCATAAAGACCCAAACAGCCACTGGTGACCAAGACCATCTACTGATCTAAAATGTTTAATCCTGTTGATCCACTAATCCTATCATTACTTGCAAATAATTGGTGTAAAATGCAGTTTGTCGTCTTTTCATGGTCATCAGATATGACCCATTTGGACATTCAGAGGCTTTGTAGTTACCATGGAAACACCGTCATCTTCTACAACATTGATTCACCAGTAAAACCAATGGAGTTGGATCAATGACCGTGGATGGACACACTTTATGTTCAGTTAATGATGTACTTTACTGAAAACGTCGCTTTTTCTTCAGTTTTCTCCGTTTTGATTTAATAACCTCTGAATTTACTCTGACTTTTTATGAACATCTACATGATCAGTGAATTAAAGATAGGAAAGTACACGATTTACACTGAAAAACTGAAAATTAAGAGGATAACATTACAATAAATGGTGATAAAACACTTAAGAAGGGTTAAAAATAGAGAAAAAGTTATTTCGCAACTGCCACAAAAGTACCACTGGGTCTTTATGGGTTAAATAAACTCCAGAAAAAAAAGTAAATATATCCATTTTAATGTAGATTCTAAGATGAGAACATGTTTTTCCTTTTACTCATATCAACAGATGATCTGATTCCTGTCTCTGTTTCAAACGGATGTCATTAATACTGATATCTCCTATAATTACCAATGAAGATATCTGACCCAAAGCTAATTTAGGGTGAATTGTAATGGTATACTGTAACGCACTCAAAATTGCAGCTTCTGCAGTTTGGACATTGGACCATGTTGCTAATTTGAGAAAACTTTGATTCATTTTGAAAACGTATACATGAACCCATTGTCATCATTGTGTGAGAGACAACTCATATTGAACGTTTCCTTTAAGTTTTGCATCAATTCTAATCAATTCTAATCCAGAATATTCAGCTTACTCATGTATGTATGTATATATATATACACACACACACACACACACACACACACACATATATATATGTTCAAAACTTTGGCTTCATATGTGATTCTATATGTGATGCTAGTTGATCAGAGCATGTGCACACTATGTAAGATTCATTCAGACTTGTTTGCTTAAAGAGCTCATATTTTGCTAAACCCACTTTTCTTAGTCTTTGGTTCATTTATTTGTGTATTTGGATCCTAATAGTTCATACAGTTTGAATTTGAACCCTCCATGTGCTGCAAAGCTATCTTGAGATTCATTCTGGCAAAAATCGAGTGGATTTCTACAACCTGTTTTCAATTCCTGCTTAATTGGTTACATTTTATAACTAGTTACATCACGACATTTGCACATATAAGGTCAAGACTTCAGATGAACATTTCTCAGAGTACGACATAATTGTTTATCAACAGCAGCGGTTGAATTAAAAACTGAAAATATGTCCAAACTTCGAGCCAATTACCTAAAATGTTCAGGTGTTGGTTGAACAGGACAGAGCAGCACAGCCAACAATCTGGAGGGGGTGGAGTCATGTGCATTTAAAGGGCTAGCGCTCAAAACGACCCGTCTGGTGTAATTACTCAGAAATAGGGTTGAAGATGGACCTGTGGAGTTGAATTAATGAAGAATTCAGACCCAAGTAGAACATTTACAGTGTATGTAGACCACAGGGAAATGTTTAAAAATGCATAATTCCATTAAAAAAAAAAAAAAAAAAAAAAAAAAAGCAAAATATCATTTAAGTGACGCTCGTGTTGAAGTCTGTGTTGTGCTTTGAAACGACTCCAATAATAGATGATGTTGTACACATGTTGTGGCTGTAGAAGAGCAGGCAAGATGTAGAGAGTGAATATGAGGACTTTTTCAGACAGTGTAGGCAGGTACAGGCTGTTATCACAGATGTAGGTAAGGAGGCGGCTGTGAAAGATGCTCGGTTTTCAAGACACGATGTGATCTGTGCACACATAGGGAATAAAAAAGTATTGAATACATGCATGTTTCTGCACATGTTACGTAGGTTGGAGATCTCAACTGATATTTTAATTGCAAGTATTTTGATCATCCATCCTGGGGGGAGAAAAGTGAGGATGATTTTAAGGGCTTATGAGAAAATAGTACATTAGTCAATTTAATAATGAAAATTTAATTTAATTTTTGCTTCACAGGGTACGAATACACATATTTATTCTTTGTATTTGTTTTGTTTTTGGCAAGAAAAAAAAAATTGAATCCAGTCAGCCTTTGCCCCTGCTTCTCCCTCCTTATTTCATGATATGGTTTGGTCCAGGTGCCAGACCTCCTACTCGATGCTAGTAAATATACGTCCATCCATGTATTTGTATATCAATTGGGAAAAAAAATGTAACGCTCTCATTTATTTAAAAAAAAAAAAAGGCATTTCTTTTTAGTTCAGTTTCTTTTTTCTTTCTAAAGTGCTTGGTTGTTGAGATGAAAGAACAATTTCTTTTTTTTTTTCAAATGATGAATTGCTGCAGTATGTGATGGCAGATATTGTATTAAGAGGTTGATTTCACAATTTTGCTTGAAATCGCTATTAAATGCACAAGTATTTTATTAAAGAGGGGCAGCAAATAAAAGATTGTTCTTCTTTCTGCTCCTTTTCATTCAGAATGTGGTCAATTTGCTGACATAAAAAGAGATTCTGTTTTTCTTTTATCCCATGCAATGAATGAATAAATAAATAAATAAATACATAGCTTGCACCTTTCTCATTAGTCTTGCACAAAATCATAAAATCTATTGTAAGTAGAATGTTGATCCAGCATTAAAATGTAGTTTGTTGTTTTTTCATGGTCACCAGATATGACCCATTTGGACGTCCAGAGGCTCCGTAGTGAACGTGGAAACACATCATCTTCTAAAAATCTCATCATCATGACTCTCGTTATCTTCTAAAATGTTGATTCACCAGTAAAACCCATGGATTTTGACAAATGAGAGTGGTTTTAAATGCTTGTTTTTTTTTGTTCCGATAATTATATATTTTGTTGAAAAAGTCACTTTTTCCTAATTTTTTTCCTGATTTGATCTAATAACCTTTGAATATATTCTGAGCTTTTATGAACATCTACATGATCAGTCAGTTAAATGTAGGAAAATACACGGTTTTCACTGAAAAATCCAATCCAACTTTATTTATAAAGCACTTTAAATTGTAAAGACCCAACCCTCCACTGGTGACCAAAAGCATCAACTGAACTAAAATGTTTAATCCCTGTTTATCCACTAATCCTATCAATACATGTAAATAATTGTTGTAAAATACAGTTTTTCATCTTTTCATGGTCATCAGATATGACCCATTTGGATGATCAGAGGCTCCGTAGTTACCATGGAAACAGCGTCATCTTCTACAACATTGATTCGCCAGTAAAACCCATGGAGTTGGATCGATGACAAGTGAATGGACACACTTGTTTTTACTTTCAGTTATTGATATATTTGCTGAAAAAGTCACTTTTTCTGCAGTTTTCTCTGTTTTAATATAATAACCTTTGACTTTACTCTGATTTTTTCCTGATCATGTAAATTAAATATAGGAAAATACATGATGTACAGTGAAAAATGCAAAATACAGAGGATAATATTATAATAAATGGTGATAAATCACTTAAGAAAGGTTAAATAGAGAGAAAAATGTATTTGGGAACTGACACTGGGTCTTTATGGGTTAAAACAACCACAGCAGACTAAAGTGCTGTACAGAAGACTGAAAGCACAATGCATAAAATTAATAAAAGCATTAAAAAAACAAAATCAAATAAATAAAACAAGTTTAAATATTAAAACAGAAACAAAATGTCAACATTGCAAGAGAAAAATGCCAAATTACATAGGCAAATATAATAATAAATGGTGATAAATCACATGGGAAAGAAAAAAATAGTTGTATCTTATCTTTAACCCTTTATAGTTCACTCAGAAATACTCTGAAATTCAAAATTTTAACCTTAGTGTGTTATTGGAGGACAGAACAAGACTATTACTTTGTGAAATTTTTCAAATGTTTTTATTGTTATGTAGAAAATCAAGATCAATGAAGTTACCATATTTGATTCCTTACCCTTAAGTGGCAAAAAATAAATAAAAAAATCCAAGAACTAAATATAAAAACACAAGAAAAACACATGTAATGTAAAAGGAACATGTATTTTAGAACATTAGACCAACATCAGTGCTGATCCAGACCCCTGTCCACATCCACATGATCCCTT
>JAPQRP010000002.1:11515238-11531555 GCA_037367295.1 Apogon hyalosoma
TGTGGTGGAGGGGGGGGAGGGGCGGGTGGTGTTTGGAAAGGAGGAGGAGGAGGAGGTGGGGAAGGGGGACGGTGTGCGAAGCTGCTTTACAGAGAGATGGATAGGATGGATTGAAGGTGTAGAGCGGTGATTGGCAGGCGGGATGATGCGGCCCTGGCTCAGCTGCAGCACTGAGATGTAGGCAGCTGCTGATTGACAGTCGAGCCAAGCCTGGGAACCACAGAGCTGGATTGGCCACAAAGAAAGACAGAGAGAGAAATTATAGATTTAAACCAAAAATACTTTCTATGTAGCTGCAGCATTTTGCTTTGTGTTTTGTTGCTGGATAGTTCCACACTGCCATCTATTGTGTGCTACCTTTGTGGTATTTTTTATTATATTTATTGACAGATGACAGTGTCTTTCCAGTGTTTTTATCCGAGCTGGGAAAAGATGCGGTGTGAGTTAAGATTTGCAAAAAGTCCCAGAAAAGACTGACACCGAAGAAGAAAGTCAATAAGTCACAGAGAGAGCACTGTGTTGGTGTAGAGAGCCATCGGGGGAAACAAAACAATGAAAATAAACAAAGCAAAAGCTCAGCAGCACCCGAATATCAAACATGTGGGCTGCTTTCATCCTAAAAATATATGTTTCTGATCAGTCAACTAATCTTTGAACTTGTAAAATGGGGAGATGTGTTAAAGGAGGTTTTATATGTCAGAACAGGTTTTACCCCTAAATTGTATATAAAGATGGACATCATGTGGATATTTCTGCATATTGTTGAAATCCATGAGGTGCTTTTATGAGAAATTTGAAGCCAGAGTCTGATATTTATGAGGATGTGACGTGATTAATTCCCTGTGCCGTGACAGTGATTGGTCATTGCAACAATCGTAGCAGAAGTGACTAAACAAACAAGCTGATCAACTTACAATCAACCTTATATAATGATCACAAAAAGACAGAAATCACCTTTGGTAAATGTTAATTCAGGGTTTCTGCAGGTCATTAAAAAGCATTAAAAGTCACTAAATAGATTTTATGAAAATTAAGGCCTAAAAGTAAAATTTTATTAGATTTACCTTTTATTTTAGTTCATTTTCCTCATTTTTGAAGAACTACTATAAAAATATTACTAAATGACAGTCGCCACATCATTAGCCTCATAGCATAGTAGCCTAAGTCATATTTTTTGGCAAAATTGTGACATCTGTGTAATTTCATTCTCCTATCACTGCTGCTGAAAAAAATGGGACTTAGGTAATTATACAATGAGGCAACATGCTCTATGACAGTATAATGAAAAATTCTAAATTAGGTGGAAATTCAAAAATAACCAGAACCTATGTTCATTTTCTCCATTAAACTCTAATCAGTATTATAATTGTTGAAATATGTTAAAATTTTCTCAGTAAATGACAGATAGGTTTAATTCAGTTTCATATTTGTTAAACCTTCCTTTAGCTCCTTTTATTAAGTAAGTTAAATGTTGCTTTTATTTAATTCAGCCCAGTCTGTTTTTACCCGGGACCTTTTTTACTGAGTTTTAAAGTTTGTGCCATAGTTTTTGTGTAATCCTGCTGACAAACATCAAAATCGATTATTACATTACCTCCCTTGCAGAGGTTTTCATATAAATAATGAAGGCAGTCCTTGGATTTGAGGAGGTGGAACCAGTGAGGGCTGTGTTTGTCAGTTTGCGTCTTTGTCTAAAACTTGGGTCCAGGCGGAGATATAGTATATGTCAGCAGCCACAGTGTTATTTGATCCCAGAAGACTTTGTTTTCCTCTTGTGCCACCAGCAGATTGACATTTGTAGTTCATAGTAAACCCTCTGGCAGCTGTTGGGTGTTTTGCATTGTAGTTTGGAGTTGACGTTCATGCTGTTTGCTAACTTTGGCAGTCACGTTACATTTGTAATGTTTTCTTTGGTTTCCTTTGCAATGGCCATCACATCCTCAGAACGCAAATGGACACCTCCAGTCCTCTTTTTCTATGAAAAGTATGCAATGTCTTAGACCTCACTGATGTTTTATGTTGTGTTGAGGGTGTGTTACAGACTGAGATACTGCTTTTTTCCACTGTAACACATATAATCGGTAAGTGTTGGTCTAGAGGTTTTTACAGACCTGTTTTTTTTTTGTTTTTTTTTTTTCCTCAACCTGCCATGTGGTTGCTCATGTAGGATTTCCGACCATTACCACCTGCTCCTGCAGAGATGCTGAACACTCCCGCTTGTAACAATGCTTTCTTCTCAATTCTGTCGCATCCTGCAGGGAAAATAAGGCACACATAGCCCTCAATGATTTGTTAAATTTGCTCTTGAAATGCTCTCAGGGTTACTCATTACTCGTTATTTATCATTTACTTGATAAATAACCTTTAAAAGATATGAACTTACAAGGTTGCAGACAAGACAAGTAAGTTGAAAACATTAAGGAAGGTGAAAGTTACAGTTCTTCTTTCCACACTGCAAAAATCTAAATCCTACCAAGTGTATTTTTCTCATTTTTATTCAGAATATCTCATCACACTTAAAATAAGACACAATCACCTAAAGAGTAACTTTTCAGTGAGGCAAGGCAGATGTTTTGATTAATTCAGGTGAAAATTATCTTGGTAAGATTTCTTCAGATAAGATTTTCAAGATCTGTTGTCCAAATATAAGTTCTTATAGCTCACTGAAAAGTTGCTCTTTAGGTGATTATGTCTTATTTTAAGTGTGATGAGATATTTTGACTAGAAATGAGAAAAATACACTTGGTAAGATTTAGATTTTTTCCAGTGCATCATACTTTACATCAGTGGTTCCCATCGTTTTTTGGCTCATGACCCCATTTTAACATCACAAATTTGTGGTGACCCCAGACATTCAAAACGGAGTCTTTGTTTTTCCTAAAAGTAATTTGTTTTTAATCATGTAATAGTTTGCTATACTATATTGCAAACAAACGTTCATTTTAGACAACATTTAGGCTATGTAATGTATATAATGCACCTTTTTGGTGTCTGCTTCTCAGTTTCTCTTGGAGATGTCTTAGCGGGGCCAGGTGGGTGAAGAAATCTTTCCATTCTCTGTTCGGATTGGTTTTCTGACTGTGACTGCATTTGGTCTGGTTGAAGCGAAGTAACGCACGCAGTCACGTGATCATGTCAATCGAGATATGCCCTCTCAGATATTATATCCTGCATTTTATTTGAACTTGGTTTTTATTAGGAAAACTCTGTGGTGTTTTTAATAAGAATGAAATACAGATTGAATCATTAAAAAAATGTATGTATGTATTTTTTTTTTTTTATTAATTACTAGAAATTTCAGGCGACCCCATTTGAATTCCAGGTGACCCCAAGGTTGAAAAATGCTGCTTTACATTGTTTACAGTGGTAAGGGATGTAAGACATTAGAGCAGTACAATTTAATATCATTGAAATTTACTAGCAAGAGAGTAGAGTAATTTAATAATATATGCATGTTTTGGAGCGGAGTGGAGAGCAAAGTTGACAAACTAAACTCACATATTACTTGTGACTGGAGGGACTGGAAGGAAATTTCGAAAGTTAAAGGTGTTTTCAGACCAAAAACTCAAAATATAGCAAAATAAAATGCAGCATGCAGAATTAAGGGGAGTGTTTCTTTTCACATACTGTTAAGAAATAATACAATCCAATAATCCTCCATCAAAAAAAAGACTTCTCAGACATAAAAACACTGCAGAGAAGTTGATTATACCTCAGTAAAAGGTTTTTTACATTGCTGTGAAAGTTATCATAGTAATTATTTTTATCTTTCAACATGACTCAGTAGGTGAATAGTAGAAATATGGCTCATGCTTTGTATTATTTTGCACAGTTTCTAAGCACAGTTGCCATTAAGACATTGAGTTGATTGTTTAGTCAGCGCCAGAAAAGAGAGTTTTTATGTTTTGTGTGTATTTTTCACCTGGTGATAAGCGTGTTATTGTTGCGTGGTGTGTGTATGTGTGTGTGCGACCAATCAGATCGGATTCCACCGGTCTGAGTTGGAACTGACTGAGGTGAACACAGGGCTAGTTATTATACATTTTCATATGAGTAAAAGGATGCTTAGTTTCTCATAGAACCAATTTTGTGCCAGCTTACAACGAGTGTCTAACACGTCCTGATGGTTTTTGAGTGAGGGTGGTCAAGCCAGTCACTGGATTCCCAAGACAAAAGCCACGAGCACGTTGTCAGTTTGATCGAAGTCTGTATGATAGCTGTCAGCCCCCCATCATGTCCCATTAATGTATTTGCAAAAAAGAGGAGACACATCCCTACATCTGAATTTCTCATTGAGGTTTGATGTTTATGTGTTTCTTGATATATTTAGAGCAGTGTTTTGTTTTGTTTTGTTTTTACTCAAGACCCAAAAGAAAAAATGTGGAATCTCCTTGGGACCTAAAGGTCAAAAAATACAGAATAAACTACCATGACATCTCCTTTTTGTTTATCCGAAAAATAACTTGAGTGTGAGTAAAATAAGCATTGAATCAACAAAATGAACAAAATAATCAACAAAATGGATGAAAGTGAGTAAAATGACCAATACAAGGAACAAAATGAACCTCATTGTTAAGGAAATGAACACGATAATAATGAAAGTGAACATGACTTAACAAACTGATCAAGAAAGCAAACTAAAAAGAACAACATTAATAAGAAAATGAATGAACTATAGGAATAAATTACCATAAATCCAGAAAATAGTCAAGAAAACAAAGTCAATCAAGAAAATATACCAAAAATGAACAAAATCAATAAACTGATCAAAGATCAATTAAATGAACATGATAATCAAAATACACATAAAAAGAACAAGATCATTTAGAAAGTGAACATAAATGATCAAAAATAATCAAGAACATGAACAAATATGAACAAATTATTAATAAAATGAACAAAAACTAACATAATAATTAAGATAACGGACAAAATGTACATGAAAATAAACAGAAAATAATCATAGAAACAAAAAGAACATAATGAATAAAGTAGAACGGACAAAATCTTTGGGTAGATTGAAAGGTGGGTTAGCGGAGTGACATTACATCGTCATGGATACAGTGCTTTAGTTGATTCCTCATCAATAATTTTCTTGATTGTTTAATTTATGGTGCAGCTTATGATACATTTTTATTGTAGTAAATATTGGAAATGAGTCACTTGTATCTGAGAGCTTTTGAAAACACCTGCTCTGATCACAGCTATGACTCACTGTGCCAAGTGGAGAGTGATTTTAATATCGTACCCTCATACACTGTTACTTCTCTGGCCTCGTATTAGCAGTGTAACAGTAAAACGGATGCAATTAAAGTGAAGTAGAAATCGGCATCAAAGTGAACTGAGTGAGCAAGAGAGGATGACGAGACAGGAGTGAGAGTTAGACATTATTATTCTCTTCTCTTAATTAACCTTCTGCAGACACGCCAATCAATAATACAGGCTCAAACTAATGTGAATCCAGTTCTGATTCCTGTTTTGTGCATGATGATGTTTAAAATCAGTATGTGTGAATCCGTGGGTGTGAGCATGCTGTGCATTTTATCTGAGACACTGATGAAAATATTCAGTAGCAGAAGCAGGCAGTGGTTTTGTTGCACTGTTTGACCAGAGAAGAAAGAGATAGGCCTTTTAAAGACATAATGTGGTTCTTCTGAGGCTGCCGGGAATCGTAGCCTTTTCATTCTAAAACAATATCCAATATCTGAAATAATTGACGCCTACTCTTGCAAAAAAGCCTGCTGGCATGAAAGAAAGGCACATTAGGAGGTACCTGCAGTTCATTTTTACAAAACAACACAAAGGACTCTCCTTAAAATTATTACCATGTGCCATTACTATTTTCTTGTGGGCCATTACTTCACTTGCTACAAATCAGTTTTATTTATTTCATCTTTTAAACAAACAACAAACAACAAAGGGTGTGAAGGACAAATTAAAACGTTAAAAGGACAGACATCACCGTGAGTTTGTTTGCCCATGTTCAGTCAAGTAAAAAAACACTCTACCTTAAATCTGGGAAATATTATATGAAGGTTTTATAATATGCAAGCGCTTGTTTTACAATATGACCCACTCTTTGTAACAATAAGTGTAATGAACAGTGAGCTATGATTTTCACTTCTCAAAAAATATCCTTTCAAGCTTTTTTATTTTAAGTAATTTGAGAATAAAATGCAAGAAAATATTTCACATATGAGTCACAGCACATAAAATTGTCCTGTTATGAGAAGCCATATATTCTTATACATAACCAAATTGTCTTGTTTCAATGAAATAAAACACTACTAGTGATGTTGGTGCATTTTGTTGGCTTGATTTCTTTATATTTGTAGAAATGTCACCGCTGTTCTACTGTCATCTGCTGTGAAAATGAGAAAAAATGCTAAATTCCTGCTTATTCCTCTGCTGGGATATCATGCAAACCATTGTTTTTGCTTATTTTTGGTTACATCTACTTCAGTATTAGCTGAAATATCTTATTAAGACAAAGTTAGATGTATTTTCTTGTAATTAAAATCCACTGCTTTATAAGAATCATTTCCCTTTTTGCAGTTTTCACATACAAGAGACATTATACACATGGTATTAGGGATACAGTTCCGTCTTTAAACAGGCTCCATCCATGGTCATTGGTCAGTGGGGTTGGTTTCCAGGTGGCCTGGTTCAGGGTGGGAACCATTGTATGTGGTTAACAGGAAGGGGGGAACGGCTATCGGAGGGCACCAGCTGTCCGTGAGGATGGGCAGGTCCCCTGGCTTCCTGTTTCTCAATACTGTGTATGCCCCGGAGCAAAACAAAACCAGCTTCCCCTTCCAGTTTGAGAAACAATAGATGTCACAAACAGCCCTCCTCTGCCTCCATCCCTCTCTCCCTCCATCCCTCCTTCCTCTCTCTTTCTCCACCGTTGTTTCTCATTTTCTTGTCATTGACCGTCCTCTTCTCTCACGTCTCCTCTAGCCTCTACCCTCCTCATTCTTTTTGTTGTTTCTTCCACATTTTGTTCATGCATCCCGTCTTCACTTGCGTCCACATTCCCTTCCCCGCCAACGCTTTCATAACATCCTTCTTTCCCTCTCATCATCTTGCTGTTCTCACTTCTCATTTGTTTTGCATGCAGACTTTGGTAGGTCCTTGAAAACTTCCAATAATCTGAATTTTAGCGCTTAAAATATCTCATATACGATTTTGGTAGACCTTAGAAATTGATTGCATTTCGGAGTTAAGGTTGTTTTTTCCATCTTCTTTACTGTTAGTGTTTTGGGAAAAGATGTTTTGATCACAGTATAAAATGAAGTCAACATGGAACCAGCGAGCACAAAAGTAAACTACGCAGCCAGTCAGAATATATGAGCACATCCAATGAGTGTCATGATGTGGTCTATGGTTTGACATGAAGTCTCTTCTGAAAATATAGAATATATAGAACATGTAGAACTTATAAATTGACATTTCACCAAGTAATAATTTCAATAAGATCAGGCTTGGAGAACAGTGCATTTGATACTTGGTTGAAGCCTGTTGAAAATGCAAAAAATTGGCAATTTTGACATTAGTGCACAAGACATTAGAGTCACATGATTTATAGCGGCATATACTTCGTACTTCACTTCCCTGGATGACACTAAAATAAGTTTTTATATTTAACATTTCTCAATGTTCTTAATATCTTAAAATGTCTTAACTTAAAAGGTGCAAAAACCCCGGTATAAAAGGTGATAGTAATGACAAAATTAAAATCAAAATAGTTCGTGAACACAGAATCGAGTTTCTGTGCAGTACACCTCTGGGATAAAAAGAAACAAGTGCTGCATCATCACAAAGTTACTGTTGTTTGTATTGGATTTTGTTCCCAAGTTATTGTACATCCACATTTTGTGAAATATGAAAAACACAAGAATTTATGTTGAAAGTATCCAGGGAAAGTCTTCCCATAAGGCATCTTACTGTACACATCTGCAATTTGTATGCTGAAGTGGAATTTGTGGATGTTTGCTAGTCCTGATGACAAACATGCAGTTCATGAAAAAATAAACAGTGAAGTGCAACATGAGCTTTTAACTGTAGAACATTCCTGAAAGGTCAACAAGATGGTCTCTGAGACAGAGAAAGAAGTTTTATTAATAATGAATTGAATTTTCATCTGCACACTGGAGAGGAGAAGAAGAATTCCACCTGGAAAAGATGCTGCATATCCATACTGCACACAGACGCACACATACTGTATGCACACACAGTGTCTTACCATGCACATTATATGTTAGAGTGAGGCCGTGGTGATACAAAACACACAACTAGTGAGGCAGTGAAAGACTGATTGTAAGCATATAAATACAAGCACATACTGTACATGCTCCAAAAAGAGAGGGCACACCTGGTCTCTCATATAGAGAGATAAGAGAAAATATGAAGGCATATGTACAAATGCAGACCCACAAAGTACACACACACACACGCACACACAAAGTTGTGCACATTCACACAAAGTTATTGACACATGGAGAAATCCATATTTATATATAATACAGTATGGTGGAGACCCATCAGTCTCCATAGTCTATGAAAGGGCCTGCACCGCTTTACTTAAGGTATTAAATGTTTATGTGGCACTTTTTCATCCCTCAATAACCCTTCATTCCACACACACTCACAATAGCAGCAACAGCTAAATCAGGAAAAAAAAGTAATTCACCGAGTCACAATTATATAAAAATGACTTCTTTGTCTTTTTTATGGAAAAGTAAAAACATTTATTTTTGTATTATCAGCATCCATATTTATTTTCAAATAATATACTGTTAATAGACGTTTATGTGTGTGTTTTAATGAGTGCTTTTGTTTATTCCAGAAACTGGTGCTAACAGTTTTTCAACATTAAAATTAGAGTATTTATTTGCAGAAAATGATAACTGGTCAGAATAACAAAAAAAAAAAAAAAAGGCACTGTTCACAGACCACAAATAATGAAAAGAAACAAGCTCTTATTCATTTTTGAATACACTACTAATGTTTTATCTTATGCAGAGTTCAGAAAATAGTGTTCAGACGAATAACCCTGAAATTTTCAGTTCCAGCTTTCATGCATCTTTGTGTGACCTCCTCCAGTCTTTCACATTGCTGTTGGGTGCTTTATGCCATCCCCAAAATAAATATGTGTGTAACACAGCTTTGTTTGAAGGCCATCGGTCTTCTTCTAGATCACGTTTCAGAGGTTTTCAGTGGGGTTCAGGTCTGGATGTTTCAAGTGGTCTCTTCATTTTTTCCAGAGCTGTATGTTTTTTGTTTTTTTTTATTATTATTGTTATTTATTTTTTTTTTTCTTCAGTTCTGTCTTGGGATCTTTGAGTGGCATCCTGACCCCGGTGATGGTCAGACTCGGTTGATTTAAAAACTCCAAATATTCACCAAGATTTCCTAAACAAACTGATTTAGTTACTTAAAAAAAGGCATTTAAATTAATCATGAATCATTCCATTCCCACAGGCAGATAATGTAAATCATGGTGACATAGCAATTTTCCAAAACCTACTTGCTGATGGTAAATAATTAATATCAATATTTAATATAAACTTCCTTTTAGGATCTATAGATGCTGTAAAAATGGTCCATGTGGTAATGTGCTCCCCTGCCTTATTTTCCTTTTGGGTAAAATTAACCCATTCCCCCGTCTCTCAGGTGAGCTGCTGAGCGCCTGGCAGGTATCTGTGGCTGTTTTATATCAGAGCTCGATTATCAAAGGCCAAAATGCACAAAGTGACGCTCATTACCATTGATTTGTGCTCACCAGGAGTCTGAGTCACACAAGGGCTGTGTGTGAGCCACTGAATGATTGTCTGTGTTTGTTTGAGCCTGGTAATTCACTGCACGAGGATCCCATGATAAGGTTTATAATGTCTACTGTAGGTTTGATTTTCTATCGTCATGCTGTGCAGCAATATTTCACTTTTATCTTTCACAATATGAGTGAGTGTATTTGATGAGCTGTATTGGGAAGGTTACTTGTGAAATGGAACAGGTTAAAGCTGACGATTTATCCCCTGTAAGTAATCTAACTATTCTAACTACCTCATCAAAATAATGTAACTAGTGATTATATATCGTATAACATATGATTTCTTTGTCCAAAAATGTACTTTTAAATCAATGTAAATCTCACAATTGTATTCAACACTGACTACTGCAGATAAGACGTGGTGAAAATTCAGACAGGAGAACAGATAAAAAACAAAAAATTGATCCCTTGATTGTGTTGCATGCAAAACTAGGCCTGGCAATCACCATCTTACTAATTTATAATATATTTAATCATCCATGCTCATATCATTATGACAGTGACTATGCTTACATAGTAATATTTCAGTTTTTCTTACAATGATAAACCAATATTCTAAATAAGATGTTTTCATGGCCAGCAAGATTAATATTCCTGTTTACATGCAGAAGTGCCTACCCCATTAAAAATGATGTTTTTTCAAAGTTTTCTACTGGTGGCAGGCATTCCATTGTGTGAACTTTCAAACACCTTCTAGAAAAGGTCAGCTTGTCAATATTGCTTAGATCCATAAACCTGTCGATATCCTTTGCCATAATGTGTAAGAGTTGGTGTGTTACTCATTCCTATCAAATATGTGGACTTCTCTTTAGAGCATCCATTTATACCAGTGTTTTTCAACCATGGGGTCGGGACCCCATGTGGGGTCACCTGAAATTTCTAGTAATTGATTAAAAAAAAAAAAAAACCTTACTAATAAAAAATATATGGTGAGTTGAGAGAGACAATAACAATACATAAAAGACATGACAAACTCTGAAGCTGAAGCACTGTGGTACTGTTTATCTGTCAGATGTTCATTGTGGTCGGTTTCAGATGCTGCAGCTCTTTCATAATTCATAGTTTGAGTTATTGTTTGTTCAGTATTATTTGTCAGCCTTGTAAATACAAGCTGGACTGACTGTACACATCCTGACCAAGGAAAATCAAATTCTCATTTTGTGCAGTAATCTACAACTGGCTTTTCTGCCTCCGTCCATAATAATATACATTATATAGCCTAAATGTCATCTAAAATTGATGTTTATTTGCAACTTAGTATAGCAAACTATTACGTGATCAAAAACATTAATTTTAGCAAAAAAAGAAAAAAAAAGTATCTGTTTTGAATGTCTGGGGTCGCCAGAAATTTGTGATGTTAAAATGGGGTCAGAGCCAAAAAAGGTTGGGAACCACTGATCTATATTATTAAGAATCTTTGCCTTTACTTCAGCTAGCCATAAACATGTATGTTGCAATCCACAGTAAAATATGCAGGAATTCAGAAAATTGTCAGATTCAGAAAATTAGTAGAACATTAGTTTACATGTGAACGTGCTTATTGAAAATGTCAACTTGTCCAGACAGTTTTGCCGACTTCTATCATCCAGAAATCTACCATTAGACTCCATTCCTGCATGATGAAAAGATGCAACAGAATGAATGTTGCAGCACATTCAACATTTGTGTATGATAAATATTATTCTCACATGTAAAGCCTTTGGTCATAACCAGCATTTTTATTTCTTCTTTTTAAGGGGTGCTCAGTGTTGTTTGTTTATTTGTCTCTGTTTTACACAAAAACTACCATATTGATTTTCATGAAACTTGGATGAAGGGTCGGGCACGGGCCAAGGATGAACCCCATAAATTTTGATGAAGATATATAAAAAGAGGTCAAGGCTTGAACTGTTTTCCACTTTATTTTTTCACATTGGAAAGCCTTGAGCTAATTTAGAAATGAATGCTAAATGGTAACAAATAAAATTAAACATATAAGCAAACTGACTGCCAGGTTGACAAAACAGAATTAAGGTGATGTTGAATGCTAACATGCTAATTAGGCTACATTATATGAAAATGTATTAGTGTATCTGAAGCTATTGGTATTAAATCAGTAGTATGTGACTGAAGCATGGCATTTCTGTGTAATGTTACAGGATGCAAGCTTTGGACACTGCACCGGTACACATATGCAATCCCATAATGCAATCATGACAACAATGGGCAAGGAAAGAAAGGTGAATTGAGCCCAGTAGCCATATCAGTAGTATTTCACAGATGTCAATACAGACTGTAGTATTACACAGATACCATTAGAGGTGAGATTGGGCAGTTTCCAAGGTTACGTACCTCCAGCCGGTAAGGAGGCTTTCAGGAAGTGACATGTATTCACACCCTGGGCAGTGTGTTCAGAAAGATACACTCTACTCATTATTCACATTAAACTATGTAGAACCAAAGTATACCTATAATGCATGTAGTAGATAGTATGGGATGTCAGACAGACCCTATAAATAATACTGTGGGTTTAGAAGAATGACTTTTAGCTATTAAACATAACTGACATAGTTGTCTCAGTAAATGTAATTGATTACAATTCTATTTCTTTTGTAATTTAATTGTGTTGCATAAAATCAGTACAGTCTGTAGTATTACACGGATGCTGGTACAGACTGTAGTATTACACAGATGCTGGTACAGACTGTAGTATTACACAGATGCTGGTACAGACTGTAGTATCACACAGGTGCTGGTACAGACTGTAGTATCACACAGGTGCTGGTACAGACTGTAGTATTACACAGGTGCTGGTACAGACTGTAGTATTACACAGATGCTGGTACAGTCTGTAGTATTACACAGATGCTGGTACAGTCTGTAGTATTACACAGATGTAAGTACAGTCTGTAGTATTACACAGGTGCTAGTACAGACTGTAGTATTACACAGATACCATTAGAGGTGAGATTGGGCAGTTTCCAAGGTTACGTACCTCCAGTCGGTAAGGAGGCTTTCAGGAAGTGACATGTATTCACACCCTGGGCAGTGTGTTCAGAAAGATACACTCTACTCATTATTCACATTAAACTATGTAGAACCAAAGTATACCTATAATGCATGTAGTAGATAGTATGGGATGTCAGACAGACCCTATAAATAATACTGTGGGTTTAGAAGAATGACTTTTAGCTATTAAACATAACTGACATAGTTGTCTCAGGAAATGTAATAGATTACAATTCTATTTCTTTTGTAATTTAATTGTTACATGTAACTAGGTACTGCACAACGCTGGTTATGTGATGGGAAAATATGCATCTGAGCTTGAGTTCTGGCATTTGTCAGTGTTTCAGTATTTATGTCCAGTGCTGATGGTGGGTGTCTTTGTCTTTTGCGTGTTGTGTCCTCTCTGTGGAGCCTTCGCCCTGGGGGTCGGGTGGTTTGGGGGGGGTTGGCCCCTGTTGAATTATGGATGGAGGTGAAGAGGGGATGAGGGCTGGCCTCAAGGGGACACACACCCCCTCCATCCCCACTTCCGACTCCCCCTCCTCCCTTCCCCCAACTTCTCTTCTCCCTTCTGCCCAAACAGTCACCATCCACGCGTGGCGTGAGGTTGGATGAGGGTGACTGGAGAGGTGTCTCTCCTTCTCTTTCTGTCTCTCTGCTTTACTGTTTTTCTTTCTCCCTTGTTACACTTTGGTCCTTATCTCGCTCTTCCTCTCCTTCCTAGATTTCAGAGGGGAAAGTCAAAATGATAGAGGTCCGTTCAGCCGAAACTGGTCTGCACATGTTGGGAAAACGAGACAAAGACATATCTTGATTTTCCTTTCGGTGTGAATTACCAGCAGTATTCGCCTGGTTTTGAAGGAGCATTTCATCGACGTAGAAGCTTGTTTCTACGAACCTCTGACTTAATTAATACATAGAACAGTATATTATTTTATAGCTGTCGGAGCTATCTTGTTTTTATTTAACCTCAGATAAGCAGTATTTCACTTTAAATCCCCTTCCTTTCTGCATTTCAATATTAAATCAATTATTTCCTTGTCTTTTACGACCCTTTAAATAATTGTAACTTCACTAAACCACCTCACCACTAGTTATAGGGGCTGTAAAAATTAAATAAGAACCGTCTTGGGGGTAGTGATTGTGGTGTTGAAGTCAATAAAGTATGTGACATTTCCAGCATTGTTGTCTGCACAGCGAAAACTGTTTACTGTTGAAATTTTCCAGTGGTGCACTCAGCCTTCTGCTTGTTAGCTGTTCTACGGCCACGGAGAAAAGGCTGGTCCACCTCGTTCCAGCGGTATGGCATTTACTTCACATAATCTTCCTGTGTCTGTGAATTTATAATGTAGGAGGTCTTTTCAATCAGCATATGAATGTCTACAGTTTCTGAAACAGTTACATGGGAGACAGAATAATAGTGCTTTTGGTTTGTGAACTGTTTGTAAATTTAGGATTTTAATTAGAAATGGAAATCAACAAACAAGGTAAGAAATTAAGTTTATACAGCACTTATTAGCAACACTTTATGCTCTGACAGTTTGATCATTTTTATTGAACATGAAGAAATATCTGCAAAGTATAAAGTCTGAATATCCTGTTTCTCTCATGTCCTTGATGTGAAGAATAAACCAGATTTAAAGACACAAAGTACTTGGTTAGTGTTTAGAAAAGACTGGTCTTCATTAAAGATACTCAGAAGTACTTAGGGCACTTTTGTGTAGTTCTTATCCAACAGCTTTCTCCATGCAGCTTGAGTAAAATATAAGAAATATAGTTCACTACAGGTTTACAATAAAGTTCCATTAAAGAATTCCATACAGATCATTACAATAGAACAGTATGAGGGCTGATTATTTCCATTACTGAGTAATACACTGTAATCCTTTAATATATTCTTGTGGTATTTTTACAGTAAAATACCATAAAATCTACAGTAAAGCTTCCCCAACACCTTTCAACAGTACATTCATTTGCACAGTATCATGGGAAAATATATGTGATTTATAGTATTTACTTGAAAATGCATTTACAGTAGAGCCACACATTACAATACTGTGTTGAGTGGTTACTTCTTTAATCAGTTAATGGTTTGATCTTTAAAAACAAAAATCAGATGATCAGAAATAATAAAAAAAAAAATTATTAATCATCGAAAGAATCGGTTAATTGTTACTTTTTTGTCATAAAAAATACTCAGAACAGTCAAAACACCAGAGTTAAAAGAACTTATTACTAGAGCTGTCAAAATGAATGCGTTAATGCAGATTAATCTATCTTCGTGATGTATCTGATCAAAAATTTTAACGCAATTAACCCATGTGTAGTGCAGATTGACTCTGAGCGTCTCTGCCAATGCATTTGGGGCAGTTTGTCCAAGTAGAGTTAGCGCATGAACAAATGGGCAGTTGATCAGTGACAGGCAGCAGAACCAACCCATAAAGATGGAAGACGCTAAACAGCACATTGGCCCAAGATGACCAAGACAGAACAGTTGACTGACATGAAGTATTATGCACACTCTGCAGGAAGGAGTCACCGGAGCACTTCCAGCATAAAATACCACTTTAACGCGAAGCATACTTTGTTGAGGATTCTGCTAGCACTTCGGCAAAGGCATCGCCCAGCTTGCAAACACGTTAAGTGCATATACACTCACAGAAAAAATTATTAGACCACCCTTGTTTTCTTCAATTTCTTGTTCATTTTAATACCTGGTCCAACTAAAGGTCCATTTGTTTGGACAAATATAATGATAACAACAAAAATAGCTCATAGTAGTTGAATTTCAGAGCTGATATCTATCCATTTCCATGTTTTTTTGATAATAACCAAAGTCACTTCAGTTCTTACATCAATATCTATGTCATTGTACTGACAAAAACGGTCCTTTTTTCATTCCTTTTTTTACTTTCTGTCTGTTTTAGTCACATGATACACACAGGAGTTAGGACTGGATTGCATAATCATTGTTTTTGATGACTTTGGATGATTGATGGTTGATATTCTTTTCTTTCTTGAGTCTGTTTTCTCGTGCAAAATGAAACGCAATTAATATAGATTAAAAATGAATGATATTTAATCGTGATTAATTGAAATTAATCCACAGCAACCCTGTGATTAATCTGCTGAAAAATTTTAATCGTTTGACAGCACTACATACTTCATAACTGACATATAATTTAATAAATTTGTTTAGGGTTTATTTATTTAATAAGAAAATAATTTCTGCATCCAATACATTCATTTAAGTTCCACAAAACAAAAACTAAACAAAACAAACAAAAACAAATCCTCTGTCTGTCTTTGGTCAAACTTTGTTTCACTGTGGAGTTACAGACTTAAAACTTTGATGATCTTCACATCTAAACTCAACACATACAGTTGTGCTCATAAGTTTACATACTCTGACTGAATGCGCATGGGACGGTCTTGAATGTTCCAACATGACAGTGACCCAAAACATAAGGCCAAGTCCACCTGTCATTGGAACAGCA